>JAPPVO010000002.1:47520477-48120477 GCA_030407325.1 Camellia japonica | reverse complement strand
TGCCAGTGAGCATTTGAACCTGTTTTGTCGAGGTGGGGCTCTGTAGATCTAGGATGGCCTTGATCTGATCTGGGCTGGCTTCTATTCCCCTTCTGGTTACCAGGTACCCTAGGAATTTCCCAGATCCAACCCCAAATGCGCACTTTGATGCATTTAGTCGGAGCCGATATGTTTTGAGTATGTCAAATACCTCGGCTAGGTCCGCAAGATGATTTTTTGGCTCCTTGGTCTTTACAACCATGTCGTCGATGTAGACCTCCACTGTTTGGCCTATCTGGTGATTGAACATCTTGGTTACCAGCCTTTGATAGGTTGCTCCTGCATTTTTTAGTCCAAAAGGCATCACCCTGTAACAGTACAGGCCTTTTGGGGTGATGAATGCTGTCTTCTCCTCGTCTGGTGGGTACATGGCTATCTGGTGGTACCCCCTGTAAGCGTCTAGGAAGCTCATCCTTCCATGTCCCGATGTAGCATCCACCAGCTGGTCAATTTTTGGTAGAGGGAAGCTGTTTTTGGGGCAGGCTTTATTTAAGCTTGTAAAGTCTACGCAAACCCTCCATTTGCCATTTTTCTTCTTCACCACCACAGTGTTTGATAACCATGTCGGGTAATTGACTTCTCTGATGGCCCTGGCCTCTAGAAGTTTGTCAACCTCTTCTTCCACTGCGTCGACGTGTACCAACGTCGGCCTTCTGGCTCGCTGCACCACTGGTTTAGCCGACCTGTCGACATTCAGTCTGTGACACGTGACCTCGGGGTCAATGCCAGGCATTTCATAAGGTGTCCAGGCGAACACTTCTATGTTTGCTCTCAAAAATGCCTCTAGTTCTCTTTCCTCTTCCTCGGCTAAGCCTGAGCCGAGAAGAAAGAAGCGCTCTTCATCGCCCTTTTGAACGAAGATTTTCTTCAGTGATTCCTCACTCTTCCCGGCCGGCTCCTTGCCGACATCCTCTAGGACTTCCATGTCCTCATCTTCAATCTCGGCCTTGGCTGGTTCTCGAATATTGCAGGTAGTCTTCATTGCTGCCATGGAGCAATTCTTTGCCTGCAGTTAATCTCCTCGGATTTCTTCAATCCCATGTTCTGTGGGGAAGCGCAGTAGTTGGTGCAATGTTGAGGGGACTGCCCCCATTGCATGCAACCACGGCCTGCCAATGATGATGTTGTACGGTGATGGAGTATCAATCACAATGAACTCAATCTTGATCATCTTTGTGCCTGCTTGTACGTCCAAGGTTGTGGCACCAAGGGGCCACGTCGGCGTTCCGTTGAAGCCGACCATCGGGCCGTCCGACTGCTCCAGGTCATCAGAGTAAAGGCCCAGCTCCTTGTAACATCTAACGTACATGATGTTGCATAAGCTGCCTTGATCTATTAGGATGCGTTTTACTTGGCACTCCCCAACCTGCAGGGATACTACCAAGGCATCATTATGTGGATGCTGGACCATCTCTATGTCGGCCTCGGTGAAGGTTATCATCGGACCTTGGCAATCTTCTGGCCGAGGTCTTTTCAGTCCGACCTGGTTCACATACTGCAGATGTTTTACTCGTTGGGTTTCTCCCCGAACGTCATTTTCATTCACCTTGGAATGAATCACATTTACCACCCGAGGTCTTTCTGCCCGGGGTTGCGGTGGTGGTGGGGCCGCTTCAGCCTGAGGCAGTCTGGTCTGTTCTTCTCTTGTTCTGGCTTCATCAACAAGGTCTCTTAAGTGGCCCTGCCTCACCAAATCTTCCAAGTGTGCTTTGAGGGCTCTGCAACCTTGTGTTGTATGTCCGTTTTCATCGTGGTATGAGCAATGTCTATCCGCGTTTCGTCCCATAAACTCCCCGGGTTGCCTCGCCGGTGTTCTGAAATAGGGTTCGCCCCGAATTTTTCCTAGGACCTTCTGAATCGGAATTCGGAACACGGTTGTTACTGCTTGTTTAGCCCTCAGCTCTACCTCTGCCTTGCTGAATCCGTTGTTACTTCGGCTTCGCTTCGGCGAGCCATTCCCCTGCTCCTGTTTGACCTGCTTTGGTGCCGATGTATCTTCCTCGGCTCTGGCATATTTTTCAATCCTCGCCATGAGTTCCTCCATGTTCTTTGGCAGTGTCTTTGCCAAAGATTTCCGGAGTGAACAATCTTCTTTCAGGCCGTTCTTGAAAGACACGACCGCCACCTCCTGGTTGCATTCGGGTATGCGGTTGAGCACCTCATAGTACCTTTTTGCATAGGCCCTAAGGCCTTCATCCTTGCTGATCTTCAAAGCCATTAGTGCGTCCACCCTTAATGGCTGTAGTTTGTTCGTCACGAATCTGGCCACAAACATCTCGGCCAGTCCTTTCCACGTCTTTACGCTTCCCTTCGGTAATCGGTGGAACCAGTCTGATGCAATTTCCCCAAAGGACGAAGGAAATACTTTGCATAGCAAGGGCTCGTTTCCACTGTATAAAGCCATTGAATTTAAGAATAATCCAACATGGAAGTTAGGGTCTGACTTACCGTCATAGATCTGAAACCTCGGCATGCTGAATCTTTTCGGCGCTTCAAACTTGTCCAGTTCTACCGAGAATGGTGTCCTCGGCTTGACGAGTGAGGTTACCTCGGCTTCAGCATTCTGTTCCCTTCTCTTGAGGTAGTTTCTCAAATCTTCCTTGCTCCTCCCCGGAGCTCGGCTATCTGTCGATTTGAGTCCCTTTGGCATACTGCTCTCGGCCTCGTCTGGTGCCCGTTTTGATCTTCCTCCATTGGTTGTGTCGAAGCAGAGAGCCCGCTTTTGTACATGCCGATGTTCTCTGGTTTCATGATCCTTTGTATGGCACGTTCTCTGGGATTTTTCTTGTCTGGATTCCCCTCGTCCGACCTCCTCGGAGGGGGGTTGAGAATGCCTCTTGCTCCTGGAATGTTGGGATGCTTCAGGAATTATCTTTCTTCCTCCATTCTGATTTTTAACTGCTGGGATCGGCGTATCCTGCAGTGGGTATGGTGGTTGCATGACATTATTTTGCATTATGAAGTTGACGACCGACTGCAGGTCGGCCAACTTGTTTGCTAGGTCCTTGACTTCTTCATCCCTTCGTATGCACCGTTCCCTCCATACTTGGAGGTTATCCTCCTTGTAGTATCTGTCCTCCTGGATGGCGTCTTTCCCTTCGTGCCCCTGGCCACGGGCTTTGTTGTTGTGGTTGTCTCTTTCAACATCAAGGTCAATAGACCTGTCACTCCCAGCGGGAGTGTTGCCCCCGACCTTCTCGTTTTGTGCATTACTGGCCATCTATTCGTCTTTCTTTCCCACAGACGGCGCCAAATTGTGTGAGTGATTTTCTGATCACACTGCCTGTCTTAGTGATTCAGCTATAGGACACAAGCAGAATAGATGGCACAAATAACAATACAAAGACACGAAGGATTTACGTGGTTCGGCAATAATTGCCTACGTCCACGGGAGGCCGAGGTAATTCACTATTGAATGAATGGTAAAAATTACAATTAACTCTCTGTAATTCTCTCACTCTCTAAGCATATAATTGTAAGTGTTACAATTAGCTTGTAGTTGTGTATGCTCTGTGCAGAATGATCAGTTTCCCGCCCTTCTTTTTCTCGACCTCTCCATATATACCAGAGAAGTTAATGGAGAGGCTGCCAGCTTTTGAGCTGGTTGCCAGCCCACTATTACACTTTTGGCAGCTTTCCAGGTGAAAGCTCTTCATGGCTTCACATGGCCTCTAGTGGCCTCATGGCCAACTCACATGGCCTCAAGGCCAGGTAGTTGGTGAAGTGCTGGCCTCATAGCTGTACATCCACTTAACCAAGATAATATTTTGTATTAGCAGGTGTGGTCGACCTCATAGTTTACCTCGGCTTAATTCTTCTGGGGGTAGTTCGGCCTTTGGAAGTGGGGCCGAGGTATGGGAAAGAAGAGGCTTTTACCCCGGATTATGATATCCTCGGCAAACCTTAGATTACTTCAGCAAGAACTTACCATGACACGTGGAACCTCGGCTGACACGTCGGCGTCACCTTGCTACGTGTCGATACACAAAAATATAACCCCACACAAACAAACCCACTTAGACAATCACAAATATTCAAAAAACAATACTTAACAATGTAACAACATATCAAAATACCAAATACTTATAGAGAATTGAGAAGGCACATATAAAGTGACTTGTTCGTCATCATTGTCATCGTCAGGAGATCCAGAAGAGGGACCAAGACATGAAGATTGGAACACTCTAGTTCCTTTGGATCGACTCCTCCGAACAATAGACGACGAGTTCGATGAGGACGATGATGATGAGTCGACAACATTGGGCTTTCTACTGTTCGATCCTATTTTAGCCTCTGCTATGGATGAAGATGGAACACCACACACACACACACACACACACACACACACAGAAGCTCTCAACAACACTGGTTTGGATACAAGAGAGAAAGGGGATGTCTTGGAATGCATAAAGGGGATGCTTCCAAATGCTTGATCTTAATCGTGATTGTAGTTAGGTGAACGGTGGTGATGGTGTCATGGAAATGAAAAAGAGCCATTGGGTAATGTCATTTATTTTGCAATGTATTTTTAAATTTTACAGTGTCATTTATTTGTCAATGTAATTTTTATTATTTATTTTTAAATATAATTTTTATTTTGTAATGTAATTTAGTGGTTCATGTAATTTTAATGTAATTAATAATTTTTTTTAAAAAATTTTTGTAGTCGTATGTTTTTTTGGTGAGGAGAATTATATATATATATATAAAATTTATTTTTTCAATTTTTTTAATTTATCTAGTCAAGTATAATGTAAATATTTAAATTTTTTTAAAAAAGTTCGACAAAGGAAAAATTGATTGAGATTTATCAAAATGACATGTAACCATTGGAGCACCATTGCTATAATTTGATAATTTACTACTATTCATTGTTAAATTATAACAGTAACATTGGAGATGCTCTTACCTTACTTATTTTTTATATAATTTTTTTTTTAAAAATAAAATAAAAAATCAATTCAAGACACACTCTAATACTTATATGATGTGTTATGTCTTCCGTTAGCACAAGGTCCATGTCATCATTCATTTAAACTTTCTTATGATATATGTTTCATGCTATCAAAAGAGTATCAAACACAACTTTAATATCTTATTTTAATAATTAATACAGCAATACTTTATTATTATTATTATTATTATTCTGATGTAAATGGATATACGCTAAGATTCTATTATTTGGGATTAACTTTTAACCTTCTTTTTTAGGGGTTATTTGGAGTGTCTTAAATAAGTGCACTTTTTGTCTTTTTAGACTAAAAAATTAAGGAAGAAAATATGGATGTTTAGGTTAAATTTTTGACTTTTTATGGAAAAATGTGTAATAAAAAATTGTAAAAATTGATTTGTAGGGAAAAATTAATATTAGGAGTTGTGCAGCCGTAATTGTTGACTTTTGGTGAATAGTGTTAACTTTTTAACTTTTTGAGTAACTTTTTGACTTTTTTGATATATGCCAAACTTGACCTTATTTTTTTAAATTTTTTTTATAATTTATTTGATAATTGTGTCGATTTTATCTTTTACTAAGTTAATTTAGCCCCAACCCATTTGCCAAACCAGCCTTAAGTTTCATCACTTTCAGATTTGATTTTTAAAAGTGATAAATATCATTCAATGAATTGTGTAGAGCATTATTTCAAGACCACCCAATAACCTAACCGTTTGCTACAAAATATTTTCTTATACAAACATTGGTCCGTATCTGTCAATCTTGCACAAACAAGGACCAAACACACATTCTCAAATAAAGAGGGTTTCTTCAATGGGAAGGTCATAGTAGTATGATAAATACCTTTTATATTGATACAAATACAAGTTAGTGAGAAATTTCATTTCACCAACGCCTACATTTTCCTCCTCTAACTACCCTCCTTCCAATATTTCTCACAGACTTCCTTCTTATGTCTTCTACTTTCAATCTTTTCTCTTCCTGCACTTCAACTCCCCTGGTTTTCTCTTCCTTGATTTCATCCGCTTCCGTCTTCTTGCGCTTGAGAAAATTCACAACCCCTCCGAGAGCGATATCAGCATCTTCGCTCTTCATGAGTTCCTCTGCAACTTCGGCAGGGGTGACCTTTGCATTTTCTATTAGGCCTTCTATCTCAGGGAGGAGCCAGTGGTGATCATGTACACTGAGGTAATTGGAAGCCAGGAGCTTGAATCCTTGATTTGTACAGTAGGACATGTGAATGTGCATGTCCATGCGACCAGGGCGGAGAAGGGCAGGGTCGATTCGGTCTTTGTGGTTGGTGGTGAAAATGATGATCCGCTCATCTCCACAGCTTGACCATAGGCCATCTATAAAATTTAACAAGCCTGAGAGTGTCAACTGCAGCCAAAAAAGTACAAAGCATATGAGATTAATGATTTGTTTGGGGCCTATAAGTTTTAGCCAAAAAAATCAAGAAATTATTATAAATTATCGCATCACTTTATGATCTTTTGACAACTTGGGTTAAAAGCTGCGTTTGCAGCTTGGGAACTAAAAAAGCTAACTTTTTTAGCTATAGTCATTTAGGAAGTCTAAAAAAGTTATGTATGAAATTACAATTATACCCTTTGTATTATTTAAAGTTATACCTGAGTGACAATGTAAATTTACTAAATTAGGTGGAGATAGTTTGGTCATTCTATTATGATGTGATATCATAAATAAATATTAATCAAAAAAACAAAAAATAACTTTTTATTAATTTTCTAAATCACTTTTCAAAAAAAAGCTAAAAAACTTGGTAAAGAGCCAAAAGTCATTTTTTAACCATTTTTTCAAAATACTCATTTCTCTATTTTTTTACACATATTTTCGTAAAAAATAAAAAAAAATTAGCATGAAACTTTTTTTTTTCTTCCTAATCCGGGCTTTTTATTTATTTTTAAATAATTCCTCATCCAAAAATTCACACGTTTACTTATCCCTTAAGAAAAGGCAGATAAAAAACATATGGGTAAATTAGCAACACCCTCTTAAGGTTCGACTAAAATACGAATTTCGTTTCAGATTTGAGAAATTATAAATTATTCTTTGAGATTTATATTTGCATAATAAATGAGGGGACAATTTATTATACAAATATAAATCTCGAAAGAAGAGATATAATTTCTCAAATCTCAAAAAAATTTATATTTTAGTCAAATCTTGAGGAGTCTTGGTAATTTGCCCGAAACAAATCCCTGAGGACAAAAGAAATGGGTTACTTATCCCTTAAGAATCATATCCTCTCCCAGGATCAACATTTGCACAATCTTATCTTATCCCGTATTTGTTTGAAATCATTAGATTTCGTTCCACAACATGAGTTTATAATTAAAAAATTATTATAAATTTTCACAAAAAAAACTCTTTATTTTTTACATGTCTTTTTTATTAAAAAAATCAAAAAAATCAACCAAAATATATAATTTCTAAACAAAATCTTAGACACGCCATTTTCATTATTTTGCCCGAATTCTCTTAAGAAAAATATTATGAATTTCAAATATTTTATTACTATTTTTATCAAATATTTTATATAAATGTAAGATTCAGTCCATGTAAGTTTGTTTTATATAAGTCTAACACCTATATAAAATATTTAATAAAAATATTAATAAAATATTTAAAATTCTTATCATTTCTCTTCTCTTAATCTCGCGTTTTGTATCTCATGATCATCTTCCATTCAAATTCTTACTAAATAAATAAATATATGTAACTCAAAAAAGAAAGATTTTGTAACGCATATAGTTCAATCTCATCTATTCTAATAAACATGTTTAAAAGTTTTATCTTCAATTCGTTGCGGCACTCAAGATTAAAAAATAAAAAAATAAATACATGTAATTTACTGTATCTAAAATTTGTTCATAAAAGGTGAGTGTGTTTCTTTAAAAAATAAAAAATAAAAAATAAATTCTACTAATTAATTAAGAGTCAATTTTATATTCAAAAAAAAAAAAAATAAGAAAACAAAAAAAAAAAAAAAACAAAAAACAAAACAGGGGTTCATGAAAACAGCTTCCTAACCTTGGTGTTGGGAAGTCCAGGCTCAACCGCCATCAGCCGATCTTGCATCTCCACACTGCAATCTATATCTTCAATCACAATTATCGATCGATTCGTCGTCGAAACCAATATCCTCCTCAGCTCTGAATTCGAGTACAAACTCGTAAGCTCCAAATCATAGATATCAAATCTAAGATAATTCGCCATGGCAGCGATCAAGCTCGATTTACCAGTACCAGGCGGACCATATAACAAGTAACCTCTCTTCCAAGCCTTCCCTACCTTCTTGTAGAACTCCTTCCTCCTCACAAACCTCTCCAAATCATCAATTATCGCTTTCTTCATCTCCGGATCCATCGCCAGCGTCTTGAACGTCGCCGGATGTTCTAGATTGATCGATCCCCAAACTCCTCCTCCTCCTCCACCGCCATCGTCGTCGTCGCTGTACGGACAATCTCTAGTGTAAAGCTTCACGACCTTGTCATTATCCTTGATTTCCTTGTATTTAGCCAGAACAAAAGGCAAATACTCGTTCAGAGCTCTGTGAACCTTGAACTTTTTGTTGAAGCTTAGCTCGAATAACCTCTTCTCTCCGACGGCGTTTTGGGGCTCGATCGAGACGAATCTCCAGCTGAATTGGATGTTCTCGAACTTGTCGATGATTTCTTCGCCTTTCTCGATGCTGATGTTGAGGTTTTTTTGCCTCGAAGTCTTGCCGACTTTCAATCGCTCGGTGTTGGGGTTGATTTTGGTGCGGAGGTAGACCTCCGCGGCGTCGTAGACTTGGTTGCGGGTGATTCCGCAGCACTCGTCGACGACAATGGTGAGCTGAGTCGAGAGCGGTGTGAAGAGGTATCGGAGAGCCGAGTTGAGGTACGATCGGACCGGGCTGGGAACGAGATCGTTGGCCATGGATCGGACCAGCATCATGGTGCCGGCGAAAGAGGCGTAGGCGGAGAAAAGTGTCGACGCCGCCGACGGGATACCGGAGGGAGAGAACATTGTCGAAACTCGGTTGATCGGACTCGGTGGTGGTGGTGTCTCTCTCTCTCTCTCTCTCTCTCTCTCTCTGTATTTATATAGATATAGAGGTGCAGAGCTACGCGTACAGTGAATTGGGTGGAAACAAACAGGTTTAATCCTAATAATTAATTACGGTGGCGTTACGGTATATTAATTATTGTATCATATTAGTTATGATATTATTATTAATTTTATTAATTATATAAATTATAAATATTAAAATTTTTTTAAATTATATTACATTATCAATTGATATATTGGTTAATAAACTAATTAATGCATAAATTCAACAATAATATTAGGTATCATAAAAAAATTTTATAAAAATAATCATGAAAATTTTATAACCCTTAAATTATACTTAGAATAAAACACCACACACTAATTAAAGTAATTTAAGAATCATAAATCTTTTATGATCATTCTCATAAAAAAAATTTCATGAACCCTAATTTTACTCCAAATTCAATTAATTAGAGTTTCTTAATTAATTTGGATCGAAGTGTTCACACGGACTAAACGTGATTGGCAAGGAAAATCGAAAGAGTGATATGCTGCGTGTCGGTCTATGATAGGATGTTTGTGGATTAATGATTTGGATAGGGAATATCGCTTGTTGTTTGACGTGGCGAGTTTGCTGGTGGTGATGTTGAAAATGATTGCAAGCGGTTGGAATAAGTTGTGGTTGCAGGGGAACGCTACAATCCTTGGGCACCACACCAGGTTCCGGAGAAGTTCTTAGGTGGTTTTGGGTTATTATGGCTTGGCTGGGAAACCTTTTAAAAACAATATTTATGTTTGGTTTCAATTTTTTAAATTTAATTTTTAATTTTTTACATTTTTTTTTTAATTTTTAGTGAATATTTTAAAATTTAAAGTTATTTTTTTAAATTTATCTTACTTAAATGTATCTAAAAAATAATATATTTGTAAAAAATATTTTAAAAAATTAATAAATATACAAAAATACGAAAAATGTAGTGAATTCTTATTTTTTTTAAATATTTTTTTATATTTAGTGAATTTTGTAAAGATTTTTTTAAAAATATTATACTTTTTAAATGTATTTATGTTAGGTTTATCTAAAAATAAAAAATAAAAACTTAGAATATGAAAAAAATTCAGTAAAAAAAAAACATGAAAAAAAAAAAATTCAATTTTTTAAAAAGTGAATCCTGAAAATCTAAACCAAACAAATTGATTATTTTACTATTTTTTTAATTTGTTAATAATGTTATTAATGTTAAGGGTTGTTTGCTAAGTGGTGACACTATTTGACATAAACTAAGTGCACTTATTTGGTCATATTATTTTTACTTTTTTATATTTTTTTTGTAAAAAATTAAAAAATACACTTATTTAAATCATTCCAAACACCACTTAACATAACACACTTTTTTATCTTCTTTTTTTTTTTTAGTTATATCACCTTGTCACTTTTCTATATTTTTTTTTTTGTAAAAAATAAAAAAATATACTTATTTAGTACTTCCCAAATAATTACTTAAAATGATTATATTTAGGAAAATACTATGATATACACTTATTAGTAAAAATTATGCTAATTTCCAAATCGACAGGATCAAGTAGCAATTTAAACAAACAACCAAACAAGAAAATCAGATGATTGTGTTTTTGATTCAATGCCTCAAAAGAATAAAAACTTATTTGGAACAAAATTACAATCAACAAGAGAAACAAAATAAACAAAGTAAACAAAAGATAATTTCAAGATGAAACTATCAGAGTTCACAAAGTTACAAGTTACAAATTACTGAAGAAACTACTCCTAAGTTGATAAACTACTCCTAAAATAAGAGCCAAGTTTAAAAATCAAGTGTTGTTGTGTTGTTGAACTCTTTTTCCCTCTTTCTTTAGCCTCTTTATAGGTTGTAAGCTTCAAACAAATCACAAGTAATTGCTTCAGCAATTTATTTCTACCCATGTGCCACACTTTATAGGAAGAAAAATGTTAGGAACCCTAAATGTTTTATCAACATTTCTATTAAATGGTATAGGTCCCTGAGAGGGTAATTTATATGTAAATTGGGCCGAGCTGGGTAGTGGACCGTTCTGTGGGCCAAGGTAAGAAGGGCAGGGTAAAAAGTTCCCAAGAATTAGCCCGGTCATAGAATGCCTTGTAGTTAGCCCGGTCCCAGAGAGCTTTGCAGTTAATTCGGTCACCACGGCTAGAGTGACAACAGTTAGCTCGGTCACACCTTTTGAGCCAAGGTATGTTGAAGATTACCACAAGACCTTGCTATTAGTTAGCTCGGTCCAAACTCATCATGGTTAGCACGGTTTCAGACAACCCAGCACCGAGGTATATGCAGTGAAAGGAAGAACCGAGCTAGCTGAAGCTCGGTCTATTCTGCGGCTTTAGCATGGCCATGTTATCTCGGTCGTATTGATATCCAACCATGGTAAAACCATCTCACTTGGTTTAAGCAGTGAGGGGGGTGGTGAAGGATAAGCATTATCTTTCAGGAATGTGATTTCTAGGAGGATTTTACATGAAGGAGTAAGAGTCCTACTAGGATTGTGCCATACGGAACCTATAAAAGCTCATAGCATCACCTATGGAGAGATAACACAACTTTGATTCTCGAATACACAGAACTTTTGTCTATTTGTCTATTTTGCTGACTTAGGCATCGGAGAGGTATCCGGCACACACCCGCCGGCTAGCTCACGTTTGTGTTTTCATGGAGTAAAGCGACGACGTTTGGAGGAGCACGGACTTGATCAACAGGATTATACGAGAAGAATATTTCTTGCTTGTACAATTGGCGTCGTCTGTGGGAAGATCAGACAAAGAACAAAACCTCTTGATCAAGTTTCCCTCGCTAATTAGAAGCAATGGCGCACAACGAAGATTTGCCGCAGTCCGTTATCGACGGACAAACCCCAGAGGGGGGTGAGAGGCGTGAAGGTCTGCCTTCCATCTCTCCCATGGCGGACTTAGAGCCCTCGCGACAGAACCCCCGAAGGGATACAAGAGGGAGGCGGAACAACAGCCCCCGTCCCTCTCACTCACAAAGTCCTGAAAGGCAGAGGCGAAGAATCGACCCTCAAGCTCTTGAGGATCGCGTAAAAGAGCAGGATGAACTAATAAGGAAGATGGCGATGGATATGGAGGCCATGAAGCGCCAGATCAAGGGAAAAAGGGTGGCGACAAGAGAGGGGCGTAAAGGCAACACGTCCCCTCGCCATTCAGAAGATTGCAGTAGGCATACCACGCCATCACAAGCAGAGAGTAGGAGCCTCAGAACAGGCGACACTCAATCTAGGACTTCCAGAACTCGTCACTCCAGATCTGAGAGGACAAGATCTGAGAGGTCAAACACAGAGGGAAGCACCTATCGGCCCTCGCGTATGCACCAAACATCATCTAGGCAGACAGAGTTACCTAGATCGTCCGACTTACGAACTGTGCTAGAAGAAAGGGCACGATGGAAGGAGGATGCCAGGGCGTGCGACCCACACAGAGTTTCTGCCCTTCAGCGGTTGGCTCCTCGGACGCATGGAAGCGTCGAGGTAGGAATGCCAATACCGCACCCTACTTACGAACCTACGGACAAAGCATTAGCGAGGCTACAAACCTCGCCGTTCGTTTCGGCAATTGAGAACGCGCCCTTACCTTCTGGCTTCCTGCAGCCCAAATTCACCATGTATGAGGGGAAGACGGACCCTTACTTGCACTTGAGCCACTTTCGCCAGGTTATGGCTGTATACCGACGAAACGAGGCTTTGATGTGCATCCTATTCCCATCCAGCCTTGGCGACCTAGGATTAACCTAGTTCGAAAGGCTACCAGAAGGCAGCATCGCCTCCTGGGCACAATTAGCAGAGGCGTTCGTAACAAGGTTCAGGACGAACACCAAGAGTTGTCCACCAAGAGTACATCGATCTTGCGGAAGAAAGAAGAGAAAGAGCACTGGTTCACATTGCCTCGTACCAGCAAGAGTTGTCTAGAAAGTATAACAAAACAGTACATCCAAGATAATTCAAAATCGGAGATTGAGTACTGCGCAAAGTGATGGGAAATACCTTGGTACCCGGAGATGGCAAGTTAAGGCCCAATTGGGAAGGACCTTACAAAGTGGTTGGGTTAGCCGGAAAAGGGGCATACCAATTGGAAGACAAGGACGGCAAAGCCATTCCCAGGCCATGGAACACTGCCAATCTCAAACTATTTTATTTTTAGTGTTTCAGTACTTGTAATTTTTCTTTTTCTCAATAAAACAAGTAGTTTTCTTTTCAGCATAATTGTTTTATTCTGTAAAAAATTGTTTTAGTAAGCTAGGGGCAACAAAAACAGAGTTGGCCGGAATAACCAACTTTGTCCTCTCCTAAGCCCAGGATAAGGATCCAGGCTGCAGGACGTTTGGTCGCAATAACCAAACACTTTACTCTAGGTTGGCAGGAATAACCAACTTAGAGGTTGGCTGGAAAAACTAACACCTCTTCTAAGCCCAGGATAAGGATCCAGGTTGCAGGACGTTTGGTCGGAATCACCAAACACTTTGCTCCAGGTTGGCAGGAAAAACCAACTTAGAGGTTGGTTGGAAAAACCAACACCCCTCCTAAGCCCAGGATAAGGATCCAGGCTACAGGAAGTTTGGCAGGAAAAACCAAATACTTTACTCTAGGTTGGCAGGAAAAACCAACTTAGAGGTTGGCTGGAAAAACCAACACCCCTCCTAAGCCCAGGATAAGGATCCAGGCTGCAGGAAGTTTGGCAGGAAAAACCAAACACTTTACTCTAGGTTGGCAGGAAAAACCAACTTAGAGGTTGGCTGGACAAAACCAACACTTAGTACTCTTCAACCGAGGTAAAGATCAAGGCTGAAGAATGGTTGGCTAGAAAAACCAACACTTAGTACTCTTCAACCGAGATAAAGATCAAGGCTGAAGAGTGGTTGGCTGCAGAAACCAACACTTATTGATTCTTTAGCCGAGATAAGGATCAAGGCTAAAAAGGTTGGCAGGTATGGCCAGTCAAATTGCAAAGTTAAGACCGAGATAAAGTATCTCGGCCGGAGAATGTTATACCTTACTCAAATTACAGTTAGAAAGTAAGTATACGCATGAAAGTAAACCGAGATAATAGTTGAAACCAAAAGAAGCTTTCATTGAAGATTCAAAACAAGTACAAAAGAAGGACCTCAGCCCGGTTACAGTTTTTTCTTTCCAACAACAAAAAGAAGAAATTACAGAGATTAAGCAAAAAGGTCATCTAAATCAGCATCAAGAACAACGCGGTCTTCACCCAGGGGTAGCTCGGTTATGGCAGGCACCTCTTGGATAAGCTCGGTTGAAAGATCCGCATCAGCAGGCAAAGGCGGGATGGAGACCTCTGGAGTTGGGGAGGTAGACTGGCGACCGGGCTGAGTGTTGTCTTCTGGAGCTTCATCTTCATCCTCCTCTTCCAGAAATTACTGCTGAATGGTAGCAGCATACTCCGCCAGTGAGCTCGGTATGAAATATGGAGGAGGATTGAAGACCTCGGTCTCAGGACCATGACCGAGCTGCGCCACAGTCCCCCTCCACCCGCATTTAAAGAACAGGTCCTTCGCGGCTTCACACTGCTTGATGTACAGGGCTTCGCCTTCTTTGAAACCGCGGTCCTCCGCATCCTCCAGCTTCTTCTCAAGCTCGGTTATTTCGGCATTCTTTTTTCCTTCAAGCTTGGCCAGCTCGTGCAGATATTTATCTTTTATTATGGCCGCAGCCTTTTGCTTGTCTGCTTCAGCCGAGCTAACAAGATCGGTCAGACGACCATTCTCGGTTTGTAGCTCGGCTATCTGCTTCCTGGCCTGTTCTAGCTCAGCGGTTTTTTCGGTTACTTCGGCCATTGTTTGCCTTGTCGTTTTGTGAAGTTCCAATACACGCTTGTGAGCAATGTGGTTCTTCTGCATGGCCTGCAAAAAAATGGAAAGAGACTTGTAGTAAAATCGGGCAGAAAGTTATGCAAATTAGAAAGATAAGCAAAGGAGGTTACTTACCAGCACCATTGACTTTGTGGCCGAGCGAATGGCCTTCAGCTCGGTGAGATGGTTGTGGTGCTCCATGTCGGCTGGAAGGCAAACGCTCTTGGCCAGATTGAATGCTATTAGGTGGTCTTTTTCAGCGACCACTGAATTAGTATCCCGTATAGCACGGTTCTGAAAAGTGATCTTTGGAACCCACTTGGAAGAGCTAGCTCGGTCAGAGCGCTCCGGTTGTGGGCTTGGCAGAAGGATGGTATCTTCTTCATCAACAAGGCGTGGCTCGGTTGTGGAAGTCCGAGCACGCTTGTTTGGACGAGATAATGAGGGTTGATGGGATGGAAGGGCCACCACGGTCTTCGGAGTCTGACCGGCTAGTGGTACCTCGAGCTGGTTTGTTTCGGTCAGAAAGGCTCGCACGGCTCTCTTCTTGGCCATTTCTTGCTCAGCAGTTAGTGGGATCAAGTTGATTTGAGGCAAGGATGGATCCGGTTCTGGAGAGGCTTCCAACAAAAAGTCAATTACCCTGGTCTTTCGTTTGCTGCTATATATGTACGTCGGTTCAAAATCCAGTAGCTCGGCCCAACTTCTATTGGGATATCGCAATGCGGCGTGAAGTGTGTTTAAGTTGGGATAGCTGTACTGGGACTTGAGAAAGTTCAAATCTGCATGAAGTAAAAGAGGCAGCAGTTAGTACGGTTCAGCGTAAGCAAACCGAGGTAAAAGAAAGCATAAAAACTAAGCCGAGGTAGTTATACCAGCAACTCCTTTATTCCAATTAATTCGGTCGCCCGGGATCTGGGCTTCGTGGTCTTCAAAATTCCCAGAAACCCAGAGGAAATCATCATCGTTTACATCCTTGTCCGGGGTATTCTTTATTATCTTTTCGCCGGCGCCTTATTCTTAGATAGTAAACCCAGCCATCTTCATTTGAACCTATGGAATATTGATGGAAGAGCTCGGCTAAACCGAGGTTAAGGCCAGCCCGGCGATTTAGCTCGGCGATGCCATTTATTATGCGGTATGAATTTGTGGAAAGCTGGGTAGGGCAGAGGTTGGTTTGTCTAAGGAACTCGCAAAGAAGGGGCTGTACAGGGAATCTAAGTCCGGTTTCTACAATGGAAAGAAGGGTAAAGGGAACAAAACCAGGGTTTCCCCAAGGTGTGATATCTAGTTCGGCTAGAGTAAGATGGATATCATCAGGGATATGGTAGTCCCTTCGGAACTTGGCCATAGCACCTGGGGTGTTTACCAAAAACCTATATTTACCCATGAGGTTTTAAATTATGTATAAATTAACAGAGTATTAGCTCGGTCGTGAAATGACGCTAAGTAGCTCGGTCTGAGCGTTCAAGGAAGTGCCTGGCAACCTAAGTCTGCAAAGTGAAAAAAGACAGGTGTTAATGTAATAACACTGACCCTGATTAATGCTAATTGGTACTTATTTATGCCTAATAGTAATTAAGAGGGAATCTGGAATTAATTTGCATGTGTATTGTATGAATTATGTGTTTCTATCTGTTCGGTGTCGAAATATCTGTTTGTGTTTTTTTTTAAACTTTAAATTGCGAATTGGAAGCCTTATCGGCACCCAATTCCGAAACTGATTAGTGTTTTAGACTAGTTAGATTTTATGTGATTTTATGGTGGGTTTAATTAAAATTCGGTTTGAGGCGATTAAACTCGATTAAAATAATGCCATTTATTTGATTTGAGCCAAACACCACTTATATTCTTGTTTTACTCCACTAACTCACCCTTTTGCATTTCATTTACACATTTGAGCCTCAGCAAGAGAGAAAAACGTGAGGGAGAAGAGGAATTGAGGGAATTGGGTCTTAGCTCAAGAATTAACTTGGAAACTTAGAAGAAATTGGAGGATAACAACAAATTGAGCTAGCACATTTTGATTTCAAGGTTTAAGGTAGGAGATTCTTCTCTTAATTGTGAGTCTAGATCACTTCTTGCATGGTTTATAGTTAGATTAGTGTTTAGAGCTAGATTTGGGTTTAACATGTGGAATTGAAGTCCATAGCATGCATGCATGAACATGTTCTTAGAAATTGAAGTTGTTTAGTACCAAATCTTCACATGCATGGCCATATTTTTGCTAAGGTCCTTGAAGTCATCAAAATTCTAAGTTTAATTTTGCTTTGGATCATGTTTTAGAGCTTTGAAATCATTTTGGACTCATGCATGTTTGTTTAAACTTTGTTCTTGGTGATTTATTGAAATTGTGATCAAATTGTCTCACCCATGGGCATTGATTTTTACAAATTGGCTTTTGAAACTTGTTGTACTATGAGTTTGAAATGTTTTTTTCCAGAAATTGAGCCCAAGAGGTTGAGTTTTGAAGGGTTTGAAGTTGGATTTGAGCATTGGAGTTCAATTTGGAATTTCCAGATTTTGGACCCACGCTCGAGCGAACACTCTGCGATCATGCCTTCCGCTCGAGCGAGCAAAGTGACGCACGAGCGTGAAATGCATGCACCCAGTACTTTGCATGAGTTCACAGTCCGCTCGAGCGAGGGAACCCACGCTCGAGCGAGGACTTGTGTCTCACGCTCGAGCGAGGGTCGAGCGTCCATTGAGCATAAATTTTGAGCATCCAGCATTTCTACTGTAGCACACAGTCCGCTCGAGCGACGGAATTCACGCTCGAGCGGAGCCCCTTTGTCTGCGTGTCCGCTCGAGCGTAGAAAGCCACGCTCGAGCGAGGCCCCTGTTTTCTGTAAATTTTGTAAAGTGTCCAAAAATGTATTTTTGCATCCTCATTCCATCCTAGGCATTCCTAGGCCATGTTTAAGACTCTATAAGGGGAATTCAAGGGTAGGAACACACTTAGAACCAATGACAAAAGTTTTGTATAAGCTGGAACGTGTGTTTCATGTATATGTCTGTTATGTGTTATGTAGGTCACGTGCCGCACTCTGTTTGACCTTTTGGCTCCGTCTGTCTGTTTCAACGCCCACTGTGAGTAATAACTTAGTAAAGTTATGTTCAATTGTATCTACTTTCTGTGTGATCTGTTTTCTGAAATGATATTTCTGTATGAATGAATGGTTATCCAATGTTTTCTGAAATGTACTCGTGACATTCTTAGCCTCAAATATGTTCTGTTTCGTCCCTTTATGGGCCAACTGTACGTCTCATGAGCCAACTGTTTATGGATCCTTATGTCCCTTTATGGGCCAACTGTACGTCTCATGAGCCAACTGTATCGTCTCCGTGCACGTGAGTCAACTGGTTGCCTTTATGGCCGTCTCTTTTTGGGTCAACTGTATCTGTGAGGGCTAATGAATGTATCACGCATGTTTATGCAAGACTTCTGATTTTTGTAAATGATCTGTACAAGTATGGCTTTGATATGAACTGAATTATGGATTCTGAATCTGTATGGACACATTCATTACAACCCCTTTACTCTGTTTATTATTCACTGGGCTTTCGCTCACAGTTTACTATATATATGTAGGTGAGCCAGCACAGGCCCCAGGCCAGAGTTGATGGCCCTCTGTTTCGTTTTGGTCAGCCACCTGTTGCGCCTCCCAAGGAGGTTCCGCCTGAAGCTTATCGCCATGGCTGTTTTTGCACTTCATGCTAGTCTGTTGTGTCTGCGTTGTCACGTCAGATCTTGGGAGCACATTTTGTAAATACTTTGTACATATTTGGTGTATCTGACTAGCATGTTTATGTATATAAATAAGTTTTGAATTTTCTATCCCATATACGTCATCACAGCTCATTGGACCTTGTTTATTTTATATTATTGCTTCCGCAGCCCCTTACTAGTTGTTAATCTGTTCAAAGGCCGTAGGTAATTCTCGGATTACTGGCCGGTTACGGTGCCAAACCTATAGGGGCGGGTTTGGGTCGTGACAGTTAAGCTCAGCTCGTTGGACCGTGCTAGAAGAAACCAAGTCAAAGATAAATGAAGTCCTAGCTCGGTTGCGTGGGCCAGTATCCATTCTTAGCTCGGTTTGAGCAAGGGTCTTTTAGCCTGGTTGAACTTTTGGGGCAGCATTCTTAGTTCGGTTTTAGCTAAGGGAGCTGGTTTAGCTCCAAGTTTTAGTTCGGTCGGTGGTTAGGGCTTTCTACCGCGGTATTGCGCAAACCTAGTTTGGTTCAATAGCCTGGCTATTTTAAGGCAAAGGGTATTTTGATTTATTGAAACCACAAGTATAAACATAGAGTGTTAGTTCGGTTGTTTAGTCTGGCTAGCCTCGTTTCAACTACAAACAACTTCCTAGCTCGGTTGGATGGTGATTTTGGATCAAATCCAGTGTTTTTCAGGTTGTTTTCGTAAACACAAGTGGTTCAAATATAAAGTTTTTTCCAGGAAAAGCAAGGCAAAGCAAAAAATGGAAAGTGTGTTTTACAAAAACATACAAAGAAAAACACGCTATGTGTTGCAAAAGAGATGCGAAATCAACAGAAAGGAAGAAGATTCGAAAACACTTACCAGTTCAAGACAAATGCACTGAAAATGGAGGTAGTAGCAGCAACAAACACGAGTTTTGCAAGAAACAATGGTTGCAGAAATGGAGGCTCAAGCAAGAGAGAGAGAAGGTGAATAGTGAAATAAGGGAATCAAAACGAAGGGACTGTTTTGTTTAGAGGGAAGGACAAAAAGGCAGGACTGTTCAAAAAACACGGAGTACGAAGGGGGCGTGACAGCTACATTTGACTAATCAAAATCGGCCACGTGTCCTTGGAATGGAAATCGATTCAGATTGTAGACTGAAGAGACGTTTTGACTGGACAGATTGGTAGCACGGTGTGAATTTAGCTCGGTTACTAGGATAAAGTTTTTTAGCTCGGCTGATAGCAGGTAATCCCTATCATGCTGTGCGGATGGAATTAAAGAGCAATTGAGAGAGTAATTTATATGTAAATTGGGCTGAGCTGGGTAGTGGGCCGTTCTGTGGGCCACGGTAAGAAGGGCAGGGTAAAAAGTTCCCAGGAATTAGCCCGGTCATAGAAAGCCTTGTAGTTAGCCCGGTCCCAGAGAACTTTGCAGTTAATTCGGTCACCACGGCTAGAGTGACAACAGTTACCTCGGTCACACCTTTTGAGCCGAGGTATGTTGAAGATTACCATAAGACCTTGCTATTAGTTAGCTCGGTCCAAACTCATCATGGTTAGCACGGTTTCAGACAACCCAGCACCGAGGTACATGCAGTGAAAGGAAGAACCGAGCTAGCTGAAGCTCGGTCTATTCTGCGGCTTTAGCATGGCCATGTTATCTCGGTCGTATTGACATCCAACCATGGTAAAACCATCTCACTTGGTTTAAGCAGTGAGGGGGGTGGTGAAGGATAAGCATTATCTTTCAGGAATGTGATTCCTAGGAGGATTTTACATGGAGGAGTATGAGTCCTACTAGGATTGTGCCATACGGAACCTATAAAAGCTCATAGCATCACCTATGGAGAGGTAACACAACTTTGATTTTCGAATACACAGAGCTTTTGTCTATTTGTCTATTTTGCTGACTTAGGCATCGAAGAGGTATCCGGCACACACCCGCCGCTAGCTCACGTTTGTGTTTTCAGGGAGTAAAGCGACGACGTTTGGAGGAGCACGGACTTGATCAACAGGATTATACGAGAAGAATATTTCTTGCTTGTACAGTCCCACACTCATGTGAGAAATTTAGTAAAAATATTAGTAAATATTTAGGACCCTTAACATCACTCTTATGGGAATAACTTCTCCAATATTTATGCGCCCCACTTTGCCACTATGTTCTAACAACTTCCTACACAAACTGATAATAACAATAACAATAATAATAGTAATAATAATAATGTGGTCATAATTAATCTTGAAAAGATGATATATGGTCTGAATCGGTAGACCATAATCAACTAGTCATAATCAATAAAATTAGATTTAATTACAATTGATAGGCCATAATCAATAAAATTGGATTCGGCGACAATCGACATAAAATAATTTATGGTGTAAACAGCGCCCCAAACTCTTTATCAATGAGAAATCCTGAATTATTGAAAAATTGTATATAAAATTGATTTGACCTTGACCTTTTCACCAAACAGGCATATATAAAATATATATTGTGAGAAATATATAAACCATTTTTCACCAATAACAATTATATTCTTTGGTCTTATATTGTTCAAACAATGTTGGATTTTTAGCCAATTCACCAAAATTAAGTTTTGGTGTGATATACAATTGCAAAAATAATTTTGAACACCAGAAGTCATAGTATGAAATTGCTGATGAAAATATCAGAAGAATTATATTTTATTGATAAATAATGCAAAGAAAATGAGATACAAATAGATCAGATTGAGACACGTATATCTCGTTTTCTTTAAGGAGATTAAGCCCACTGCAATAGGAAGAACCCAAAAATCGATGCAACAGTTACTAAACTATAACTTGTCCCCTCCAGGATATAACAACCCGACCACTTGTCGTATGGTTCGAGCTAACTTTGCACAAGATGGTGAACCCAAAACTCCACCAAGAAAAAACACCTTCCTTTGGCTAGTAATCTCTTAAGTATATAAAAATAGTTTGTGTAGAAAATAGTAGATGAGAAGAACTATTTATAGGCCATTAGGACCTTACAAATTATAAAAAAAAAAAAAAAAAAAAAGACCATTAAATTAGAGAGAAGGGGGAGTCTCCAAATATTGAACTTGTAATTAATCTCTATTCATAAATAAGACAAAAGGTCACTAAAAAACAATGAATCTTCATTCACCAAACAAAATGAGATTTATGAACAAGACAAAATAAGATTCATGAACAAGACCAAAAACGTCACAAAAAAAAATAAAAAATAAAAATAAAAGATATTAAAGTGGTCCAACAATCTCCCACTCATTTTAATATCAACAAAGATAAAAGAGATTACCAACCAAAGATAGACAGTATGCATCATGAAGGTGCTCTGCCTTGAACTTTCATTAGTGAAACAACAACCTCTACTCCAGAGTCAGTAGTGGTCTCAGACTTGAACTATAACTACTTAGGGAAAATAAAGTATTACTGCTCACATATAATAATCTAGGTGTTGACATGAGCTTTTAATAGCCAGGACATTACGGCTTTGTGCCTATCCTAGTTTTCATGAGCATATTTGAGAATAAGCTTTGTTCTTATAGAAAGCGGCCCCACTTCCATGCTTACATAGGTGAAATTGTCAAGGATGTTTCTGTAATTTACACACCCCACTCAACAAGAGCTACAAAATTTCAATAAGAGTATAAAAACTCAACCCTCTAACACTACAGGACAAATGCACTTACATCATAGGGATGGACAACAAAATGTAACAACCCAAATTTTTAATTATTCTGTAGAATTTATATTAATATTATTTAATTACAGTTGAAAAAATATATGATTTATTTTGTATTACTATGTATTATTTTGTAAAATAATATAATTTATTAGTCAAAGTATTAATAAGTAAGTTTTGATAAGCTTGACTTTAATTTGGATAGACTTGAATTAATGAAGATTAACAGGGGAGCGACACGTGGCTGTTGGCTTGGGGCTCACGAATATAATTTGTATAAGTAGGGAGAAGTTGACTCAGTAAGAGAAAAGAAAGAAGGAAAAAGAAAAGAGAAAGAAAAGAGAAAGAAAGAAAGAAAGAAAAAGGGAAGGAAAATAATGGAAGTTAAAAGGGTTTTTGGTGGTAGAAAGGAAGAGTGAGATATTAAAGTTAAGGTGAGTTATATTATACCTTGAGTCACCAAAATGTATTTTACGTATGTTTTGACTTATCAAAATCTATTTTATACAAGTTATGTTTTATTAGTATATTAATAAAAGTTATGTTTTATAAATGTTTCAGTTACGTGGTTTTATTTCTGAACCCTATTTACTTAAAAGGAAACCCATAGATATGTTTGTTTTATTTTTAAAGAATATTTGGCTATGACCTTATATGAAAATATGTTTTGTGAATACCACCACGGGAGTCCCACGCCTTGGGGGACTTAAATAACCATTGGCTAGTATTTGACCACTTTGTGGTCCTGTGTTTGTCGTTGATCTATTGACCAGTGTAGTGCTTGGCACTTAGTGATGTACCGTGGTTATGGTTGTATAGTGATTTCCGTATTACATGTTAAATGATCTGAACTATACGTCAAATGATTTCCGTATGTTATGTATCAAGCTCTTTTTGGCCCAACTAATTATCCATGGTGAATTTTATGCCTTACACTCTTAGTATAATATTTCTCACCCTGCCATGTGCTTATAGTTTTTTTTTACCACTTTCAGGTGACATGTCAAGACCAGCGTGTGGGGTAGGCACAAAGCACTTTTATTATATTTGTAAATATCGGCCTTTTTTATCAATATATTTTGTAATAAAAATAGAAACTCCAATGATTATTTTAGTACCCTTATTTAAATATTTCTTTCGCTTGCGTTTATTAATTTGTTTAAAGATTTGGCCGGAGGTAACCTCGGTTACTGGCCATCACGATACTTAACCCTTGGGTACGGAGAGCGGGTCGTGATACAAAATATTAAGAATTGCATTTTTTACAACCATCATATGATTCGTTCTTCACATTGAACCTAGTTACAGGATCTCTGGTCCCTAGGTTAGGTGTCCTCATACATGGTTTATGATTTTATAGGCTTCAAACCCATTCCCTCGATGTATTCCAGACCCTATCTCTCACCAAGGCCTTGGTTAACGAATTTGAAAGATTATCACAAGATTTTACATAATTCACAGTTCTGATGCCATTACTCAAATAGGATCTTATATTACTGTGTTTCCTTTGAATGATCTGGATTTACCATTATAAAAATGGTTGTTCACTTTACCAATAGCAGCAGTGCTATCATAACGAATTAACACAGGAGGAATTGGTTTTTCCCAAAAAGGGATTTCATGTAACAAATCTCTTAACCAATTCACTTCTTCACATGCTGAAACTAATGCTATAAGCTCAGCTTCCATAGTAGAATTAGCAATTATAGTATGTTTTTTAGACTTCCAACATATAGCACCACCACCCAAGGTAAAAATAAAACCCAAGGTAGAGAGAGAATCACCTGACAAAGTGTTTCAATCGGCATCATTATATCCCTCAAGTACCGCATGATACTTGTTATAAAACAAATTATAATTTTTGGTACCAGATAAATATCTTATAATTCTTCACATGGCTAGCCAATGATCTTGACTTGGCTTGCTAGTAAATTTGCTAAATACTCCAATAACATATGCAATGTCAGGTTTAGTACAGTCAGTAACATATCTCAAACTACCAATCATGCTAGCATATTCTTTTTGATTAATCACTTCTTTTTTATTTGTTATAACAGATAAATGTATACTTGCATCAAAAGGAGTAGCAACATGTTTACAGTCTAGAAAATTATATTTTTTTTAAATTTTCTCAACATAATGCAATTGATCAAGAAAAATGCCATCATTAGTCTTGGTAATTTTAATTCCCAACCAAGATCTTTCATATCAAAGTGGTTATTAAGCATATTTTTAGTCTCATTTATAATATGCAAATTAAAGTCAAAGATAAGTAGATCATTCATATATAGGCTAATAATCACATATGCATTGTTACGACTCGCTCACTGTATCCAAGGGTAGTATCGTGATTGTAACGCCCCAACTTCTGAGCCGTTAATAAATCAATTCAACCTCAAATTTATAATTGCAGATAACTCGTAATCTTAAATATACAAATCATCTCCATAAATAATTAACTCAAATGTCTCCAAAATATAAATTATACAAATCTCCAAAAATAATATATAGTGGTGGACCCAAAAATCTCCAACTCAATAATTCTTTAAATGCTTTAACTCCAATCGCCACTAGATTTGTTCCACACCTGAAAAATAAATTAATTCGGGAAGTATACAATATAACAGGAATAACAAGGCTCGGACAAAGAATAAATCAACAGGGATCCAACAATTACACAACCGATTAGATTTGATAATCAAGCAATTTATCCAAATTGCACAAACAAGTCAACTCGACAGATGATAATTTATCCAAGACCAAATATCCAGTCCTACCCGGTACATGACCAGTGACTGGCCTCACCCACCTTACCCAAGCATAACTGCTTATCCGGGCTATTGGTCCAAGCTATTGGCAAGGTCTACTCGATCCATATACGGAGCAATTCCACGTCATTTAGCTAGACAAATCAACACTGACTACACAGAACAACTTAATGAAATTTATCAAATGACTAGAGTAATCAAATGAATCAACAATGAATAATTCACAGAATTTACCAAACGATCAGAATAATCAAGAGGAGTACAAATGTGTAGTAATTAAGATAAACACTCTTTGCAAAGAGAGTTAAAGGGAGCATATTGTATACCACCCGAATTACCTCAAATCAATCTCCTACGTCGCCAACACTCAAATTTTGATATTTCTCCACGTATCTCCAAAGTCTAAGGCATAAGGTATGTAAGGTTTCACAAAATTTACAGCTCTCCTCTACATGAAAATGCTTACTCTCACTTTAAACATTCTTTATCTAAACTCTATATCTATATAACAAATTGAGAGAGATATGAGAAGAACCGTAGAAAGAAGTTGAGATGTGAGCTCAATTTATAGGCAATAATGCTTGGGACAAAAGAAAAGAAAGACTTGGGGCCAAAGAAAGGAACTTTACTTGGTGGGCAAGAAAGAGGTTTACTTGGAGAACAAGAAAAAAAACTTCATTGGAGACAAAATAACTTGGAGAGAAAGGAAGATTAAAGAAATTAAAAATAAAAGATTACTTGGTAAGGAAATGATGAAAAAATAATAAAATAAAATTTACTTGGTGCCCAAAAATAATGAAAAAATATTAGAAAACAAAGGAGATGAATAATAATGAGGTGGAGAGAAAAAGAAATAAAATAAATAGAAAAAAATAAGTTAGATTCACCAATATCACTAAAATATTAATACCTCAAAAATACGGGATTTCATAGTGATGGCTAGTAACTGAAGTTACCTCCGACCAATTCTTAAACAAATTACTAAACGCGAGTGGAAAAATATTTAAGTGAGGATACCAAAATAATCATAGGAGCTTCTATTTAATTAAATTGTCAGAGCTGAACTATGTCTACAAAGTGCTTTGTGCCTACCCCACGCGTTGGCCCTGATATATCACCTGAAAGTGGTAAACAACTATAAGCACATAGTAGGGTGATAAATATTATACTAAGAGCATAAGGGCATAAAATTTACCATAGATAATTATTGGCTAAACAAAGCTTGATATTAAAATACAAAGTATATAATACAGAGATCATTTGACATATTATACAAAATAATCATAACCATGGTACAGAACGGAATAGAATAGATGTATGGACTTAAGAGGTGGCTCGTACGAACTCTAGAGGTGGCTCCCACCATAGTGTAGTACTTAGCTCCGTACAACACTTTGCATCACACCAGAAATCATAACTACAGAACAGAACAGAACAAATGTATGGACTTAAGAGGTGGCTCATACGAACTCTAGAGGTGGCTCCCACAATAGTGCAACACTTAGCTCCGTACAGCACTTTGCTCCACACCAGAAATCAGAGTGTCAGTGGATCCATGACAGACAGAGGGTCACAAAGTGACTAATCAGAGGGCCAATGGTTATTTAAGTCCCTCAAGGCATAGGACCTCCGTGGTGATACTTATAAAATAATTACTCAAAACACATTTTGATAAACAGTTATATCCATGGGTTTTCCTTATTATATAAAATAAGGTTCATAAATTAAAAATGCTAATAAAATTTATAAAACACAATTTACATAAAATAAACTATGATAACTCAAAACATACGTAAAACATATAATGGTAACTCAAGGTATAATATAACTCACCTTAAAATTAATACCTCACTCTTTCTTTTCACTATCAAAGATCTTATTGATTTCCAATATTTTCTTTCCCTTTCTTTATTTGTTTTCCTTCCTCTTGTTCACAACGCCACTCCTCTTTCTATACAAGGTGCAATACTTGCTCAGCAAGCTTTAGGTGACACGTAGCCATTCTATTTGCAGCCATTATCATGCTATGAATCTTATCCTTAAATGGATAAGTTTAGATTAGTTACTTATTTATACTTTGACCCCTCAATTTCTTACTAATTATATTATTTTACAAAATTACACATAATAATACAAAATAAATTGTATATTTTTCCAACTGTGATTAAATAATATTAGTATAAATTTTACAGAATAATTAAAAATCTGGGTTGTTACATGCATTCTCACAAGTTTTATGATATATGCACTTATCACATTCATTAGTCTTATAACCATTCTCAAGCATACAGGAATTAAATTTCTCATGTTACTGTTTAGGAGCTTGTTTTAAACCATAAAGGGATTTAGTTAGCTTACACACCTTGCTTTCTTGGCCAGGCTCCACAAAGCCCTTGGATTGGTTTATGTAAATCTCTTCATCTAGATCTCCATTTAAAAATGTTGTTTTAACATCCATTTGATGAATTTTTAAATCATGAATTGCAGCCACTGCTATCAACAGTCTAATGAATGTAACTCTAGTAACCGGAGAAAAAGTATCAAAGAAATCAAGATCAACTTGTTGCTTAAAACCTTTAGCGACAAGCCTCGAATTATATTTGTCTATAGTTCCATCCGGTTTAAATTTTTTACAAAGGACCCATTTACACCCAATAGTTTTACAACCTGGAGGTAAATCCACTAGCTTCCATGTTTTATTTGAAACTAGTGAATCTATCTCATCATTTATAGCCTCTCTCTAGAAAATAGCATCAGGTGACAATAAAGCTTCTTGCACCGTAAGAGGAATTTCTTCCACATTATAAAGATAATAGTCAAGACTAAAATCTTTTTCTACTCTAGCTCGTTTACTCCTTCTTGGTTGGATTTGAGAATTTTCTTATTCTTGAAAAACTTGAGATGGAGTAGAAGAGTTAGGCATTGATAAAATATTTTCAGAAATTATTTGACCCCCATTATTTTTAAATTTGAAAGGAAATTTATTTTCATGAAAAATAGCATCACCCGATTCAAAAATAATATTATTTTCCGTATAAAAAAATCTATAGGCTATACTATACAACCCAAGAAAAGTATAAGTGATAGCTCGTTCAGCCAATTTAGGTCGTTTAGGATCTGCAAGCCTCACAAAAGCTAAACAACCCCAAACCCTCAAATAACCTAAATTTGGTTTATACTCCCGCCACAACTCATAAGGTACAATTTTAGTCTGTTTGTGTGGCACTCTATTTATCACATGGCAAGCTGTCAAAATAGCCCCGCCCCAAAGATTTGAGGGAACACCTGAATCAATAAGCATAGCATTCGTTAAGTCAATTTATGTTCTATTATTTCTTTCGGTTACGCCATTAGATGAAGGTGAATACGGTGGAGTAGTCTCATGAATAATTCCCAATGACTGAACAAAAGAGTTGAATCTAAGAGATTCACACTCCCGGCCTCTATCACTTCTAATTCTCTTAATCTTTTTACCGAATTGATTTTCCACTTTAAGAAAAAATTCTTTAAATTTCTCAAATGCATCACTTTTATTTTTTAATAATTATACATTTGTGTATTTTGAAAAATCATCAATAAAAGTGATAAAATATCGATTACCACCTTGAGTTAAAATTCATTCAAACTCACACAAATAAGTATGAAATAATTCTAGCAATTCGGTATTTTTCTTAACGCTTTTATGAGGACTCTTGGTAATTTTTGCTTTATGGCAAATTTCACATTTCTCAAAAATTTTTGTCACTTTAGGAATTAATCCTAAATTTCACAAATCTTTGATTAGGGCTCTCTCTCTATATATATATCTGTGAATTTTGGTCCACATTGCAAATCTTTGATTAGGGATTTCTCTCTCTTTCCCCTCTCTCTCTCTCTCTCTCTATATATATATATATATATATAAGAAGGATTGATGTTTGTGGTGGTATTTCGGGAAGAATCAACTAAAAGATTATTCCAACATGCAGTTTGTGCTTGGAAACGTAAGAAACTAGTATGGCAGCGGATGATATCTCTGTTATTTGTCGCTTTTATTACAATTCGACATCTTCAAACTTTCATGATTGTCTGGGTATATATTCGTTATTGACTCTACTATATTTAAAAATGAATATAGAGTTGAATGACAAATATATTGGTGACCATATCCCTGTTTTATGTACAGACGATATATATATATATATATATTTGTATCACTTGTTGAATTACTTCACTTATAGAGGAAATAATTAAAGAATTGACAAGAAACTATTCCATTTTTTTCTTCTCTCTCTTCTCTGTATAATACACAAAGAAATTTCTTCAAACCAGAGAAATTTTCAAAACACAGAGAAAATCAAAAAAATTTCTCCAAGTTGGGTGAAATTTCTCTGAGTTTGGGCCAAAATTTTGATTGATTTTCTCTAGCATTTGAATTTTTCCTGACCCATCAAATTATGTTGTTTGTTTGATTTTCACTAATTAGTTGTCTCTTTGTATGTAATTTTTCTCTTGAGATGAATTTTCTCTGGCATCACAATTTTCTCTAAACACATTGAATTTACTTTACTCTATGTGCCTTACTTGATTTTTTATGGCTAGTTGTCTCTTTGATTTTCTCTGGCATTTTAATTTTTTCCCTAACCACATTAGACTCTCACTAATTTGTGTTGTTTGTTTGATTTTCACTTGTTAGTTGTTCCTTGAATTGAATTTTCTCTAACATTTGAATTTTCCTGAAAACATTAAACTCTCACTAATTTAAGTTATTGGTTTGATTTTTACTGATTAGTTGTCTTCTTATGTGTACTTTTCATTTTGAGATAAATTTTCTCTGGCACTAAGAAATCCCCTTTAAATTAATATTCTCTGAATACATTGGATTCTTTTTATTTGTGTGCTTTGCTTGATTTTCTTTGGTTAGTTGTCTCTTTGATTTTCTCTCAGATTTTCTCTAGCATTTGAATTTTCTCTACCTACATTAAGCTCCGAATAATTTATGTTACTTGTTTGATTTTCACTGGATTTTTAACTTCGAATTTTATTTTGATCTTTTGGGATGTGTGCAGTGTTTGCTTTTTTTAAAATTGTAATTAGATTTTGTATTTTAAATTCTTTGATGAATTTAGCATGGTGTTTTCTTGTAAAAATTATAGAAAAATTGGTTTGTGAGTAGCTCAATTTTTTTTTGTAATTTCTCTAGTTTGTTCAAAACACAGAGAAAATTGTGAGCAAATCAGACAAAATTGGTCAAAACATAGAGAAATTTATGAGCAAACTAGACGTAGGTACCCTATTTTAAATCTCTCTGTTGTCGAAATTTTCCTGGATTAAAATTTCTCTACTTCAAAATTTCTCTAGATCAAAATTTAAGAGATCCCAACTATTATAAAAATACTTTATATCATTTATATTATAAAATCTTAATATGAGGGATTTAAAAAAATTCTCCCCTATTAAAAGCGTAAAATAATTATAAATTTTTATTAAAATATGCTACACAAAAAAAATATATAATCATTTAAAATTTTATTAACTAATACTTTTAAGATAATCATCAACAAGATTTCAAAGAACATCACAAGCGAATGATTCAGGTCTCGTTTGGAAATAAGCTATTTTAGTAATTTTTTAATTTTTTAGCTTAAATATAATATGTTTGGAATGAATATTAGATTTTTATGTGAATATGCAAAAAATATAGAAAAAAAAGAATTTTAAATTTTTTAGTATAGTTTGTTGGTTTTTTTAATCTTTTTTAATAATTTTTGGACTTTTAAATTAAAATTAACAACCCCGGTTGGTAGCTCGAAAATTCGTGGGTCGAATGGGTCGAAAGATCAAAACGACATCGTTTTGATCTTTGTATTTTTTTATTTTTTTTTTCAGCAGAAGGAAGAAGAAGACGAGGGGAGGAAGAAGGAGGGGGAGGGGGAGGGGGAGGGGGAGAGGGGAGGAAGAGAAGGAGGGGGAGGGGAGGGGGAGGGGAGGGGAGGGGAGGGGGCCAACAAACTCAGGGCTGAGGCAGGGGCGGAGGCGTGGCGGTGAGGCAGAGGCGGAGCTGCGGCGAGGACGGCAAGGTGACGAGGACGGCGAGGCGACGGAGCTACGGCGAGGACGGCGAGGCGACGAGGACGGCGGCAGAACCAGCACCCCGTCTCCCTCTCTTCTCCTTCTCCTCTCTTCTCTCCCTCTCTTCGAATTCGACCCAAATTTCGACCCACGAAATTCGAGCACCCACCCATTTTTCTAAAATTAAATGTTGCGAAAGGATATGTTCAAAAATATTAACAAAATACATCTCTCATATGCCCATGTGATTAGTCTCTTCTTCTTTCTTTTTTTTTTTTTTTTCTTTCTAAGATATTGCATTTAACATTAAAAGTTTTTTTATAAATTAATTTTTTTAATTTTTTATAAAAAGACGTACAAAAATTAAAATAATAATTAATTTTTTTTATAATGATTTTTTAACTTTTTAATTAAAACTTAATTTTTTAAAAATGACCCTTAAATCTAGTACTGGATTGATCCCTCAAAAATTACTTGAGGTGCGCTCAATTGATCTGAACATCTTAAATTATCCCCCAAAAAAAAAAATAAAAACAATTATCCAATTGATTAACAATATAAGAAGATGCAATATTAAGCCCTCCTTTCGTATGACACTTTTTTGAAGTTAGGAATTAATTTAATTACCAAAAAATAAAATAAACTTAAAAAATTAATAAGATAAAATATTACATTTAAATTATAATCATTATATTTTTTCTCTCAAAAAAATCAAAAAACTCAATTCAAACAAACTTTTTAACTTCAAAAAATAATTAAAAAGTGAAAAAATTAAAAAACTAACTCACTTTCTAAACAAAACTTAAAAATAGGATTACTAAGGTCATGTGTTGCCCCAGTTGGCTAGCAAGTCAGTGTACTTATTTGCCTTGTTATAGCAGTGGCCGACCTTTTTTTTTTTTTTTTTTTGACTACTAAGGCCTCGTTTGACAAGTGATTTTTTTAGTTAAAAAGTCAAAAAGTCACTTAAAAAATCAAAAAGTTAACAACTTATACCAAAAAGTCAAAGATTCTCTTTTCTCTTTACTTTTTGCACATTTTTTTCGTAAAAAGTCAAAAAGTCATCCCAAACATACTAGTTTTTTTAATTCATATTTTAGCCAAATAGCTAAAAAGTTACTAAATTAGCCTGTTCCTAAACGAGGCCTAAAAGGTTCCCCAAGTTGGCTCCTAATAGCAATGGCCGACTTTTTAGTTAAAAAATTAAAAAATAGTTATAAATTGTCAAATTATAACATCTCCAATAGAATTATTCAAGAAACTCTGAAAGTTATAATTTGATAAGAGTGACAAAGAAGGGATCTTCAATGCTTACTATTTTTCTTGTCAAATATAGTAAATGTCATTTTGTTGGCACTATAAATCTACAATTTTTATTATTATTTATTATTTATATAATTGCAGGATATGTGACATCCTCCTACGCATTTGGAGGTTATGAGAAGTTATGAAATGTGAAAAGATGATGGAGAATAAAGTGGAGAATATGGAGTATGAAGTGAAGGTTGAAGGAAGTTATGGAAGATCATTTAGTATGAAATGGAGGAGGTAGAAGAGTAGGTAGTTTTAAGTAGTTTTTTCTTACAAATGTTTGTCTATAAATAGCTATTCATGACTACATTGTAAAGGAGGAAGAACTCAAATCAAAGACAATTGATTTATATTTTTCTTGTCATTTATATTTCTTGCATTCTATTTTACGTACTTCCTTTTCGAAACATTTATTTTCAGCACTTCATTTTCAAAGCATTTTATGCACTTCATTTTCAAAGTGTAGGAGTAGAAGTAAGTAATTATTACTTTGATTGTTCACTCAATCATCTTTCCCCGTTTCTCTCTTTTTTCTTTTAATTTTTCTTTTCTCTACACTTGGCAATTTTGAAGTCCTCTTTGTTGAGGCAAAAGAACTGTCAGTGCAATCGCTTGATAATTGGCTTGAATTTAATCTGTAAGGGTTTTTAATCCTTACTGGCACGCTCGCATTTATAATATTTTCCTTCGTAGGAAAAATAAGCCAACACATTTCTATTATCAAATTTGACAGGAAGAATAACAAGTGCCAATCATGTCACATCATCAAAGATCAATAGATTTTTGAATCTGTTGGCTACATATTTTGTACAAGCTAGTTACAATTCAACACGTAGCAGAATAAGGGTAATATAGGAAGACTATTTAAGTCTTCGATCCTGATCGTACACGTGGTAGTTAGTATTGGTTCTCACGTGATCTGAGTAGCATTGGATCAGTAAAGAGGTGCAAGGTGACGTAGCTTCAACGGTTACTCAAATTCAAATTCAAATATAGGAGAGAAGCCTAACTGCAAGTGATGGCGTAGTGGAACTACTTATAAGGCAGCATGATCAGCGATCATGGATGAGCAGTTCGACGGTTTGAAATGCAGTTCGATAGTCATCCTTGAGAAGTATAAATAGCGGGGAAGACCCCAGAAAAAAGGCCCAGACTCAGATCATACAAACCAGTCTTACTTTACATATTTTCTTTTCCAGTTTTACATTTCCTGTTCTTTAAATTCCTGCTCTTTACATTCCTGTACTTTAAATTCCTGCATTGCACTTCATTCATAGGAGTAGTTTCAAGTAGATTATTGCTGAGTTTGGATCATTGTAAGTTTTCATTCTAATGAAATACTTCAATTGCTCTTCATTTAACTGTTATTTTGCTTAATTTCTCCTAAGTCAAGCCACCAGTAAAAGTCCTCTTCATTGAGGCTGAAAGAACTAAAACATAATCGTCTGATAATTGGTTGGCAATTAACATTTCTGTAAGGACTGATTGATCCTTGCTGGCACGCTTGCATTTACAAAAATACCCTTCGAAAGCCAAAAAGCCAACATATATTTTTGGCACGCCCAGTGGGACAAATTGAAATGGCTAGACGAAGAAGACAAGGAGAAAATGAACGCTTGGAAGAAGGCGTAGAAGAAGAGGTAGAAATACCTAATCTAGAGGATAATGTGGTAACACATCCTGTGGAAACTCCCATATTATCAGAACCTATGGTCGAACAGACCAGTACTTCAGGACAAGAACCACATGTTCATAGTATTGGACGAAACCAAGGAATTGGACCATCCACTGTTCCATCTACTCATCCAATAAATCCATGGGACAACAATTAATGAACACAATGGAAATGTGGGCAACATCCTTTTTGGATCGAATGAATAACCACCAACCAACAAACACAAGACACATCGAGGAAGTTTTAAATGTCCCTCAACAAAGATTGGCTAGAGATAAACAGCCTATGCAAGTTAATGGACATTCTAATGGTCAAACTAGTAATCAGAACTATGAAAGACCATCACCTCAGTCTTGGTATGAACCCATTTCGAGGCCTATAGCAGGTCAAAATGCCTCAGTACTCAACAATGAAGCCATACAAATTGGTGGATCTGGCCCAGTACAAGAAACTGGCATAAGAATGGTCACAAATCCCATGTTCGAAGCCATACCTGGTACAAGGGGGTTCACTAATCCCTTATTCGAATTTATATCCGGGGGGTTGGAAGGTTGGCCTACAAATGGAAGGGACACAACACCTGTTCCAGCACCTTTCGCAGGTCCTTTCGCAGGACAGGCTCAAAGGGGTTACCCACACCCCCAACAGCAACCTGCACCACAGGGATAACCAGTCCCAAATGTGCCACCTTATGGACCAAGAGGACCACAAGCACAAGTTTGTCCACTAAATCCTGTGTTTTTCCCTCCAGTAGTGGTTCAGCAGGCACAAAATATGGTCCCTAGGGACCAAATTGCTGATATTGTTAGGGAGATGTGTGGACCGATGGCTCGGGGGGTCCAGACTCCTGTATACAGAAAACCATACCCAGAATGGGTAGATAGGGTACATGAATACCCAAGGGGGTTCAGGATACCAGATTTTACCCTTTTCTATGGGAGTGGAAACCAATCAACAGTAGAGCATATTGCTAGGTTTGCTGCTCAATGCGGTGAATTTACTAATCATGACTATATGAAACTAAGATTATTCCCAAATTCTCTAACTGGGGGAGCATTTGTATGGTACATCAACCTTACACCTGGCTCCATTCAAACTTGGCAACAAATGGAAGAGGCATTTCATGCCCAATTCTTCCAATCGGAGCCAGAGGTTTCCATGGCAGACTTGGCAAGATTGAGTCAAAGGCCTGAAGAAAAGGCTACTCAGTTTATTGCTAGATTTAAAAGGCTCGAAATAAATGTAGAGTCATCCTGCCAGAGCCAGAATTCGTAAGATTGGCTCAAAATGGCTTAGAGTTCAGGCTTCGAAAGAAGTTTGACTCAACTGAATTCAGAGATTTGGTGGAACTAACCTATAAGGTGTCTAGGTATGAAGCATTACTAGAGGAGGAACAAGATCGAAATAATGCATCGTACAAGACATATTATAGAGATCCTAATTATGAGATCGATGCAGCAGAGATTGTGGGCAAAGAACCTGTGATCTGTGAGGCATTAATTCATAAGGATACAACAATTGACCAGCAGTTTAAAAAGAAAGACCTTCACAGAAAGTACTCTTTCGATTTAACAAAGGCAGATGACATTTTTGATCATTTGCTTGCGGCCAACTTCCTTAAGTTACCTAAAGGAGTAAAACTGCCATCTCCAGATGAACTTAAGGGAAAAGTATATTGTAAATGGCATAACTCTTGGTCTCACTCGACTAAAAACTGCATTGTTTTTCGAGACAGGATCCAAGAACAAATTCGGAAAGGAAGTTTGAAATTCCCAGCCAAACAGAAAAGGCCATGGGGATCGACAGTAATCCATTTCCAGAAGTTGGAGAGGTGGCAGCCAATGTCATTATGTCAGACTTCCAGAACTTGTCCTTGACAGAATTGGAAGAAGTCAATGTGCAGATGCATGTTGCTAACCAGACAACCATAAAAAGGACACCAGAAATCTGCCAGTTATTGGACAAGGTTTCTCACACCAGAGGGAACACTCTGATGAAGAATCACTGGATGATGATTCCTTAGAGGCAGCAGTAATGCAAAGGATGTGTCCCAGGTGCAGACTGAGTTATAAATGGTTGAAGGAGCTTCCAATTGATGGGAAACAATACTACAGGATGTGCAGAGACGCCCTAAACCAACCAATGCTTATAACAAAAGGCCGCATCCGGCTAGTGTTAGGCAGCAGCCATTGGTAGTTGAACCAGCAGTCGATAGAATGCATGCTAAAGGCAAGAGGCCCTTGTATGAGTCCAGGCCACCTAACTATTACAGAATGGAGAGCAGTCATTCTGAAAGAAGACTGGAGAAGAGTTCAGGTTATGGGATCAAAGCTAGAGATTGGCCCCTAGACCAACCTCACGCAGGACAGAAAGTGGCCACCTTCATCGAAGGCCTGAATCAGGCTCGAAACATGAGGTCAGGACCAAGCAAGTGCCCTCACAGCCAGCTTCGAAGATGGCTTCGAAGGTAGAAAGAAGCAGTTCAACATCTGAGTCAGTAAGTTCGTGGGTACCTGGAGTTCCAGATTGGTTTGTGATGCAGAACAAACCTAGGGAAGTGCCCACTCAGAGAGATGTTGGAAACCAAGGAAGGATGGTTAAACCTCCTTTGGTGGCTCCGAACAATTGGGTATTGCTTAAACACCCAAAGACGAAGGAACCAGATATGGTCCCAGTCATTTCGAGATCACAAAGGAGAAAGATTCAGCGCAGGTACACTCAGTACCAGAAAGATATGAAAGAAAATGGAGAGAGCTCTTCATTGGTCCAGACAGAAGGAAAGAAGACTCCAAAGTCAGACCATACTCCAAAGACAACTCTACAAAGCAAGGTGGGTTGCAGCAGGGAACAGTTGGCCAAGGTTCATTCTGAACTAAAAGCCAGAGAGAAATCTAGCTTGGCAGGATTGGAGAAAGCTCTGATGGAGAGTGATAGCGAGACAGAAGAAGAAATTGGCATAAGCCAAAAGAAAGAAATGGTGGAGGAAGAAATGTTCGAAGCCTTCATGGCTGAGCAAACATTTTTGGTTGAAAAACCAGTTGAGAAAGATCCTTCGAAGGAATCAGTTAACAACGAAGTGCCAGAGTGCAGCATGGAGGATGCTTCTGAAGTAACTGAACAAGGTGGCCAAGAGGGGAAACAGGTACAGCCAGCCATCCAATTTGGCTCATTTCCTCCAGTATCAGTCAATATGGTACACATACTGCCTCATGAGTTCCAGGCTGGAGATGAGGACCAAGATGGTCAAGAAATTGATCCTATTCCTGTCTCTAGTGAAGACTCACAAGTGAGTATGGTACAAGATGATTCTGGAATGGCTACCCCAATGGAAACTGAATATGAGAGTGAAGAAGAGGTGAGCATTAACCTCTCATATCCTTTTGAGTATCCCTCGAATTCTATGACACAACATGTCAAGCCTTTGTACATCAAGGCTTTCTTCGATGGGATACAATTGAACCGAGTCCTGATAGATAATGGGGCAGCAGTGAATTTACTACCGAAATCTTCTTTGAAGAAACTAGGGAAAAAGAATCCTAGGTTAATCCCAACCAGCACAACCATCGCTGGCTTTGCTGGAGACAAACAGATGGCTCAGGGAATTCTACCCATCAACCTGAGTGTGGGAACCAGGGACTGCATGACAGCATTCTTCGTAATCGACAGTAATGCTAAATACAATGCTTTACTTGGGAGAGATTGGATTCACACTAACAAATGTGTGCCTTCCTCTTTGCATCAGAAAATTATGATGGCCTTAGGCAATGGAGAGACAGAGGAAATTGATGCAGATCCTCAACCTTTCATAGCCTGTGCAGACTTCGCAGAGGCCAAACTGTATATTGAGGGAGTGACACCACTCAGTATACTGAGGAAACCTGATGGCTCAGCCGAAGTGACGGCTGATGAGGAAGTGACACACCTGAAGCACTTAGTCCAGGAGAGTGCTGATGAGGAGGTTGTCGTTAAGGATGACAATGATGCCTGGTTGTAGGCAAAGAAATGAAACACAAGAAGCCAAGTCTTTGGCTCTAATTAAATTCTCAACATTGGATGTAAAATCAATAGTCCAGAAAGTACAGGAGCAAGAGAGAGAAGCCATGATAATTGGCTGCAAGCAGAAGCAGCAACAGGTCAAAGTTTTGACCCTTGATAAATACTGTGCATTGGACATTGAAACAAAAGTCCAGGAGATACAGGAAGAGGAAGCCTTGTGGACAGACTTTGTCTATGAGGAGGAGGGCAAAGATGTTGAATTAAAGAACCTGGGAGCAGAACAAAGCAGGAGAGATTGCTTCGAAGATAGAAGAAATCAAAGAAGAAGCTTCAGTAAGTTCTCAGACACAAGACCCCTTAGAAGAAGTAAATTTAGGGGAAGATTCTATACAGCAGCCCACCTACATAAGTGCTTGTCTGAATGTTCTGGACAGGGACCAGTTGTTGGTTGTTCTAAAGAAATATAAAGATTGCTTTGCATGGTCTTATAATGAACTACCAGGATTGGATAGGTCATTAGTGGAACATAGGCTCCCTATGAAACTTAACTTCAAGCCATACAAGCAAAAACCAAGAAGAATGAGTCCAGAAGTAATTCAGAAAGTCAAGGAAGAGATTCTTAGACTACTCAAAGCAGGCTTTATTAGGACAGCCAGGTATGTGGAATGGCTATCTAATATTGTGCCTGTGGTTAAGAAGAACGGTAAAATGAGGGTATGCATTGATTTCAGAAACTTGAATTTAGCAACTCCAAAAGATGAGTACCCTATGCCTATAGTGGATCTGTTGGTAGACAGTTCAGCAGGGCATCAAGTTTTATCAATGATGGATGGGCACTCTGGTTATAACCAGATTTGCATTGCAGAGGAGAATGTCCACAAGACAGCATTCAGATGTCCTGGAAATATTGGCATTTTCGAATGAGTTAAAATGCCATTTGGCCTAAAGAATGCTGGAGCTACATATCATAGGGCTATGAACACTATCTTTCATGACCTCATTGGAGGGTATTTAGAGTGTTATATTGATGACATTGTAGTGAAATCCCAGTCCATGGAGGAGCATCTGTTTCATTTAGAAGCAGCTTTTGAAAGAATGAAGAGGTTCAAGTTAAAACTCAATCCCCTTAAGTGTGCTTTTGGTGTGTCATCTGGAAACTTCTTGGGTTATGTAGTGCACAAGAAAGGAATACAGATTGATCAGAATAAAGCTAAAGCCATCATTGAAGCCAGGCCTCCATCAAGTAAGAAAGAATTACAAAGGTTCCTTGGACAGGTTAACTTTCTTCGAAGGTTCATTTCTAACACTGCAGGGAAAACTAAAGTATTTTCTTCCTTGTTAAGGCTGAAAGATGAAGAGGAATTTGTGTGGACAGCAGAGCATCAAATTGCTTTCGAAGGTATCAAAGCCTACTTGGCCAACCCTCCAGTGCTGATGCCACCAAAGGGTGATAAGCCCTTGAAGTTGTACATAGCTGCAGCAGAAGATTCATTGGGAGCTTTCTTGGCCCAAGATAATGAAGAAGGCAAGGAGCAAGCTGTTTATTACCTTAGTAGGTTTTTAAATTCTTGTGAATGTAAATATTCAGCTGTTGAAAAGCTGTGTCTTGCTTTGTATTTTGCTGCAATGAAATTAAGATACTATCTTTTACCTACAACTGTCTTGGTAATTGCAACCACAGATTTGGTTAAGTACATGTTATCTAGACCTATGTTGAGGGGAAGAATTGGCAAATGGATACTAGCCTTATCAGAATTTCATCTAGAATATATCCCTCAAAGGGCAGTAAAAGGGTAAGTTTTAGCCAATTTTCTGGCAGACCATCCATTTCAGACAGAGAGCCAAGAGATAATGGAACTTGGTATGGCTAGTGTTGAGCCATGGCAGATGTGGTTCGATGGGTCGAAAGCCAATGGCTTAACTGGAATTGGTATTGTGATTAGGTCTCCACAAGAGGTAGAGACCACACATGGTTTCAGAGTGGATGAAGCTACCTGTTCTAATAACCAAGCTGAATATGAATTCTTATTGGATTACAAGTTCATGCAGTTGACATATTTGGAGATTCTCAATTGGTGGTTAACCAAGTGAAAGGGATTTTCAAGTGTCAAAGCATAAGCATTTTACCATACTATGTTGTTGCATTACATCTGCTTTCTCAATTTCAAATAGCAAATGTAACTCATGTTCCAAGATTCTTGAATAATAGAGCTAATGATGTGGCTCAGAAAGCTTCGAACTTCAAGAGAAGGGATAATGCCCAAAGGAACATAAGCCAAACAACATATCAGAAATTGATACCACCTTTGAATAAAAGGAATGTGGTCTTGGAAGTCAATCATAATGACTTGCAAGAACAAGATTGGAGGCATCCAATAATGCAGTACTTGGCTGGTCCATCTTCGAAGGCCAGCAGGAAAATTAAATTGCAGTCTATGCAATATATGATATATGGTAATGCTCTCTACAAAAGGGGGGGAGATGGCTTATTGCTGGAATGTTTAGGCCCAAAAGAAGCATTAACAGCTATGGCTGAGGTTCATGAAGGCATCTGTGGTGCTCATCAGCCTGGTGTGAAGATGAGATGGTTGCTTCGAAGGCATTCCTACTATTGGCCAACTATCCTTAAAGACTGCATAGAGTATGCAAAGGGTTGCCAGGCATGCCAAAAGCATGGCACAATAAGGCATGTGCCCATAACTGACCTACATGCAGTAGTGAAGCCTTGGCCATTCAGAGGATGGGCCATGGATATGATGGGAAAAATACACCCACCTTCTTCGAAGCATCATTGTTTCATTCTAGTGGCCACTGATTACTTCACTAAGTGGGTCGAAGCTAAGCCATACAAGGCTGTAGACCAGACTGAGGTTATTGGATTTATTAAGGATCTAATCCATAGATTTGGCATCCCACAAACTATAACTGTGGATAATGAGACTGTGTTCGATGGGAAGATGGTGAAGTCCTTTGTGGCAGAATTTGGAATTAGTCTCGTTAATTCCACCCCATATTATGCACAAGCCAATGGTCAAGCTGAATCATCCAATAAGTCCTTGAAAAAAGGAATACAAAAGGTTGTGGAGGACAATCCCAGGGATTGGCATAACTTATTGTTGGATTTGTTGTGGGCTTACAGAACTTCCCCAAGGTCAAGCACAGGAGTACCTCTTATGCCTTAGTGTATGGGCATGATGCAGTGTTACCTGTGGAAATTAATGTTAAATCTTTGAGGGTAAGATGCCAAGACCAGCTAAATCCTGAGCAATACCATCAGAGTATGTGCTTGGAATTAGAAAGCATAGATGAAGCCAGAATTCTGGCATTAAATAGCATTCTTTTCCAAAAGAAGAAAGCAGCCAAAAATTACAATAAGAAAGTCAAATACATTGGCTTTGATGAAGGTGATTTGGTATGGAAGACAATACTCCCAATAGGAATTAAAAGCCATAAGTTTGGCAAATGGTCACCTAACTGGGAAGGACCATATCAAATTCATAGAGTCCTGCCTTTTGGGCATACCATTTGAGAAATTTGAATGGATACATACATCCCAAAAAGATCAATGGCAGATATTTGAAGCCTTATTTTCCAACCATTTGGGAAACACAAGGAATAAAATAAACACCAAGTATAAGAACACAAGACTACTCAGATGATAGATAATGATTTGTTTTTTCATAAAGAGTTAAGTACATTTTGCCACAAATTGGCCCAAAAATCATTACAATGTCTTAATTGTTCTTTTACAACAGATTCCCTATTGCTAAGTGATGAAAATAGTTGAATAGCTGTAGCCATTTCTTCTTTCCGATCGGCCAGTCCTTGGTTGGTGATTTGCAGTTTGGTATCAGTTCGGACTAAGGCCTAGTTCACTGCTGATAGCTCATCTTCAAGTTGAGCTTTCCTCTCCAACAGCTGAACTCGAAAGTGAGAGGCAGCAGAGTGTTGTTCCTTGAGCTCTGAGACTTCAGTATGTACTTGGGAAACAAAACTCTGGTCTCTAGCCAATTTCTCCTCCGCAGCTTTGGCAGCATGGCAAATGTTGATGTAGAAGTCGATAGTAGCTGCTGCCTGGGATAAGTGACTTGAGACATCCATGCCTGACTGTTCAGCAACTTTGCAGCACTGGAGGAATCCATCTCTTATTATAGGCCTTTGCAAAGCCTTGAAGGGGAGCCTCGAAAAGGAGATTAACAGTTCCAGGCAGGTGTCTAAGCCCATCAGAGGTGCAGAAGGCTTGCTGCTGGAGGAAGGAGAGCTTTCAAGAATTTGTAGCAAGGAGTCGGCCAAAACTAATGGCTCAGCTTCAAAATTGGTTATTGGAGAGGTAGAGGGCACATCGAAGAGACTGGCTAGCCTGGCTTCGAAGATGTCTACCTCATCCGTAGACATGAGGGGTGCAGAGAGAGTTGTGGTGGAAGGCATAAAGGACTGCATAGGGATAGGAGAAATGGATGGAGCATCTTTGGCAGTCTCTATGGTCTTAGCCACCAATGAATCAAGTGAAGAGGGGCTGGAAGTAGGCAAAGGTAATGAACTATGAGTTGGAGAACTACCAGCACCCTCAATTGGGGAATCAGATACCTTCGAAGAAGAGGTAATGGTTGAAATTTCCTTAGAAGGAGAAGGAAGAGCAGGGCCCGAATGAGAAGTAAATTGAGACAGGTCAAAGGTCAGATAGGGAAGATATGGAGTCAGACCAGAAGAAAGAGTTACAGGAATGCTAGGACTCAAAGAAGGTACATCAAATGCAGGCCTTGGAAGTGAGAGTAATATCTGAATAGCCCTTACATTTTGCATTTGATCAACTTCAACTGAAATTGAGGGAGTCCTCATTGGAAGTATAGCCTCAGTAGTTGTTGCTGCAAAAAGGAAGAAATGTAATGGCAAGCTTCAATGTCAAAATTTGATAAGGAAAAACAGTAGAAGCATGAAAGAAATTACTTGTTTCAGAAATGTTGGCAGTGATGGGAGAGCTACGAAGGGAGTAATGTTTGGCAGTTTATTGCCTTCTTGCAGTTTCCGTTTGTAATGCATCAGCAGCAGTAGCTTCATCTCTTAGAAATTGTTATTGTCGTCTCTTCTCAGCCCTCTCGAAGACAATTATGGCCTTAGAATGTTCTTGTTCTACTGCCTTGGCAGCTACCTCATGGATGGTATCTTCAACCAAGTTAGTAGCAGAATCAGTCACTTTCTTTCTCTTTTTTATTGCCTTGGCAATTGTCTCGGAATCGGAGTCTTTTGTGAAATCAGAAGGAGAGACAGTCATCTTTCTTTTCTTTTTTCTCTGTATTGGTATTGTCTGCTCTTTCTCAATTTCCTTCTCAACTTCTTCAATCTGGGATCTAGATTCTATAGAGATGAGCTCCTCTTCTACCTCTCTGGCAGTTGTCTTATCTTGGACTAAGTCAGAAGTAGGGACGATCACTCTTTTCCTTCTTATTAAGGGCGACTCATGCTCTTGGTCTGTTTCTTCTTCTTCTTCTGCTTGCACCTCAGCTGTTTTCTTTTCAAGCTCAAGCAGTCTCATTTTCTTTTGTTGTGGGCTACCTTCACAAAAGAAGAACTAAGGATAAGACTACAACCATTATAAAGAAGGCCAAAGGAAAAGAAACAAAGGTGTATACCTTTCTTCGAAGCAGTCCGAGTGACTCTACGAGGAGTTGAGGCAGCAAGAGTGTACGCAGGCACTGCAACTGAAACAGTGGAAGAAGTAACAGTTCCAGCTCCTTTGGGCTTGGGCAGATCTAATACCATTAGCAGGTTCTGAGGAGAAATTGCCAAGTATACTTCCATGTTGGTCACCCACCAGTTCTGGTACCTCTTCAACAAGGTACCTTGAGGAAGGAAAGGGGTATACTCGAAATTGATCAAGTCATCTATAAATTTGGAAGTTGCCTCTTCTAGCCTGGACCTCCGAACTTTCAGATCCCTCTTAGTGAGAGCTAGATTGGTATTGCTGCAGAGAGGTATTGGGACCCCTTGTGTGAAGCCAAATTGTCTAGCAAATTGAGCAGGACAATACGGCTCGGCTCTGGGGTTCAAGGTCCCAATAAATAACTCTCTAGGGATCAGAATGGAAGCCCATATATCTTTGTGAGCAGGTGAGGCGCAGGACCTGTCACTTAGGAAATTCCTCAACCAAGATGGACCAATGGTGGGTTCGAAGGGACGGAAACGAAAAGTAGGAAGGGAAGCTGGAAGTTGGTGGAAGAAAGAGAAGTAAAAAGCAAAAGTGGAGGGATAAAGTGAAGCATTGGCCAGCCTTATGCCATGAGTAAGAGGGTTTGGCTCAGAAAATTTAAGGCATTTGGATTGTAACTCGGTGAAATAGGCAAAAAGCCAAAGCTGAAGGATCCAGAATGGCCCCCCTTGGTTAGCATCTAAGGGTTTCTCACAGAAGAGGGAACAGACTCTATATACATGGCCTAGAACATATGGGGCTAAGGCCACCATTTTCTGTAAAACGAAGGCTTTGGCAAGAGGGGCAAATTCAGGCATGATTCTCTGAGAGGAGGTACAGAAGAGGAATTTGCAAAGCCAATACAATAAGAAAGAAAAGAATTTCCTATCAGTCACAAGGCCCTCTCTTTTATTCTCAGCTTTAACGAAATCACTATAGGATGAGTTAAGAGAGGGGAGGGAGAAAGAGACTGCTGAGTCAGGGTAATCTGGTCCAAAGGGGATACCAATTGGGGATAATCCTAGTAGATGGCAAATGTCAAGAACAGTAGGGGCCATCATCCCACATCTAAATTGAAAGAAATTAAAGATAGGATTAAAAAAACACAAGGCAGCAGGAATTAGGAAAGGGTCCTCTGAGATAGTTACCCTGGATAGTTGGAGAACATCGAGAAGGCAGAGCTCTTGAAGGTCCAGAGTTCTAGAAAGGACAACCCGGTCATACCATTCTTACTACTCCGGTCTCACCGTGGGCCAACATCGGTGGGGGCGGTTTATCCTCCAGTTCCTCCAATCAAGACCACCTTCGTAAAGAAGACACTGGTTTTCCAAACGAGGATATAGGGCTGGGAGCTCAGTAAGGATCTCCTTGAATATGGGCCCAAGCACGTAGTCTTGCTGCACATGGCAACGAGGGACGAAGATTCATCCATCGATAGCGCTTTTGTCCCCAGCTTTGTACTTCTCACATTCTGCATCAATGATCCTCTTCAGGGTTACAGATGGGCTCGCACGCTCTACGACTGGCACCGAAGAAAAAGCCATTGATAGTACGCGTTTCCAGAAGGTGAAGCTGAGAAAGGAAGTAGAGAGAAGTGGAAGATCGGCAGAGGTAAAAGGGTTTGTGTGTTGAGCGAGCAAATGATTTCAGAACACGAAATAAAAGGGTTTCAAAAGCCTTTGTGTTTGGGGGATATATAAACGCTTGGTTCGTTAAGCACTAAAAGTACGAATACGAAGAGTTTCCTTCAAATATTGATAGTATTTGGAGGGAAAAACATAGCCCAGATGCTGAGGTTAGCTTCGAAGTAAAATATTTGGCTTCGAAACCATATTTTGGCGCCAAAAGCCAAAAAACAACGGCTTCGAAACAAAGAAGTCGGCTTCGAAACACATTTTCGTACTTAAAAATGTAAGAATACTCAAGTATTTGTTTTACTTCAAAGGATTTAAAGACCTATTTTAGGTTTCTTAATGAAAGTAATGTCCTTCGAGGCAAGACTTGAGACTCCTTAAGGATGGGAATTGGAGTTTGAAACATTAAAACCAATGGTTGGTTTATAAAAAAAAAAAGGGGGGGGTTGTCTGTTGAACTAAAACAGCATGAAGTGTTGTTCGAGGCAAAAGATGGTCAATTTAAAACTAATTGATCATACTAACCATGATCAGATGTTGGTTATGGTTGAAGCAAGCTTTAAGTATTGAAAAACAACCAAAATTGTCAACTTTATTCCATAAATTGGTTCTTTGTAGTGTTTCATTTAAAACAATTGAGTCCAGGTTCGAAGGATGAGATTGTTCAGTTCGAAGTCCTGAATTTGCTTTTAAAAACAAACGGAGACAATGCCAAACAAAGAAAAAGTCTTAGTTGTATTAAAGCAAAAAACAATTACATCGAATGGCCCTATTTGGGTACAAACTCAAGTTTATAAAAGTAGGGAATGGAATAAATAACAAGATCATGAAATTTAGTCCAACTATGATCAATGAATTTCTGTTCTTTCTTTATTCTATCCTCTATTTCTTCTAACATTGGCTGCATGAGTTGATGTGCTCTCACTTCGTAGTAGAGCTCTTCAGCCTTTATTTCGAAAGCCACTTCTCTCAATCTTTGTTCCAATTCGTCTATATCCAAGTCATCCCAGTACGCAGAATCTTTATTCTTGAAATCATCGAATTCTTCAATGAAGTTCTCTGCTTCGTACTGGGCATGAATTCGAAGGGACGAGAGTTGGTCTAAAGATTGTGTGGTGGCCATGGAGGTTCGATGCCAGTGGAGGAGCAACGGAAGTTGGTCCAAAAACATGTGAAGCTCTGCTTGGGCAAGGGGATTGAGGACATGACCTCGAGTCAAAATGTCACAAGCCCATCGAAGGTTCTTGAGAGAGACTTCATCCTCAAGGACATTGAAGGGCAAGTGAGAGAAAGCCGCAAGCAGAAGTTGAGCTTGCTTCCGCTTAGCTGGAGTGGGGAAAGGCGGAGGCTTGTAAGGTGGAAAGACCTTGTCCATAGAGAGAGCAAACCTTAGTCTCTCTATCCAGCAAGGATTTGGCAAATGAAAAGGCGTGGATGCTTCCATTTCAGGGAGTGGAGCAGGGGTAGAAGGAACAAAGGCATTAATATAATCAAGCCAGTCAGAAGAACAAATCTTCGCCTTCTGAGCTAAGAATGATGGATTGTACCCTTGTGCCTCTTCTGGGCGTCGGGTGGCGTGCACTATCCTTGTAGGCATGGAAGATGTGTACCATGCTACAAGCAGATTCGCCTCCAAACTACGTCGCTGGTCAATGGGCACGTAGGGGTAGACCACTGAACTTCGAGCGTAGGAAGGAAACTCTAAAGGGTCAGTGAACTCAACAAAATGATAGTTGATTCGTTTATTCAAATCACAGGTCTCAGGTGTTGACCAGCTTGTCCAGTCAGAAACCCCAGAAGAGGAAGAAGTTGCAGCTTTATCCCATGCAGAGGTTTGTGAAGAAGAGTTTCCCAAGTCCATATTTGCAACTTTCCGAATCAAAGATTTGGGAGCAGTTTGTTCAAAGTACAAGGGTGAGTCAGAGGAAGAACTTCTTGTATCTATATTCGCAAGTTTTTGAATCGAAAGATTAAGGGCAATGTGTTCGTAATCCAAAGGTCGATAATTTGTAAAAGCATCCATGACCCGAATATAGAAAGGTGGATAAAGGTGGCTAATTAATGCATGAAAATTCTTTCGAGGAGGAACAACATCATCATATGACTCTTCGTGTGCTCGATCAGTGGAGGAGAAAGTTGATTCGGCCATAGAAGAAGTATCAGTCTGTACGAGTGCTAAGGTATTGGGGTGTTCAAAAGATTGAAAGAGAATTAATGCAAATGATCATCAATAAGTGACGGTTGTGTTTCCAGAATATAGACCCCATGCACGTTCTAAAAAACGCGGGGAAAAGGGCTTTGATCCACTAATATCACCAAGTATTGGGTATATTAGTGCGGGGGGTAATGTTGGCTACATATTTTGTACAAGCCAGTTACAATTCAACACGTAGCAGAATAAGGGTAATATAGGAAGACTATTCAAGTCTTCGATTCTAATCGTACACGTGGCACTTAGTATTGGTTCTCACGTGATCTGAGTAGCATTGAATCAGTAAAGAGGTGCAAGGTGACGTGGCTTCAACGGTTACTCAGATTCAAATTCAAATATAGGAGAGAAGCCTAACTGCAAGTGATGGCGTAGTGGAACTACTTATAAGGCAGCATGATCAGCGATCATGGAGGAGCAGTTCGACGGTTTGAAGTGCAATTCGATAGTCATCCTTGAGAAGTATAAATAGCGGGGAAGACCCCAGAAAAAAGGCCCAGACTCAGATCATACAAACCAGTCTTACTTTACATATTTTCTTTTCCAATTTTACATTTCCTGTTCTTTAAATTCCTGCTCTTTACATTCCTGTACTTTAAATTCCTGCACTGCACTTCATTCATAGGAGTAGTTTCAAGTAGATTGTTGCTGCTTGATCCCATCTTAGCCTCTGCTATGGATGAAGATGGAACACCTCCCCCCCCCCACACAGAGAAGCTCTCAACAACATTGGTTTGGATGCAAGAGAGAAAGGGGATGTCTTGGAATGCATAAAGGGGATGCTTCCAAATGCTTGATCTCAACCGTGATTATGGTTAGGTGAACGGTGGCGATGGTGTCTTGGAAATGAAAAAGAGCCATTGGGTAATGTCATTTATTTTGCAATGTATTTTTGAATTTTACAATGTTATTTATTTGTCAATGTAATTTTTATTATTTATTTTCAAATATAATTTTTATTTTGCAATGTAATGTAGTGGTTCATGTAATTTTAATGTAATTAATAATATTTTTTAATTTTGTAGTCATATGTTTTTTTGGTGAGGAGAATTATATTAAAAAAAAAATTCAATTTTTTCAATTTGTCTAGTCGAGTATAATGTAAATATTTAATTTTTTTTTAAAAAGTTTGACAAAGGTTACATTGGAGGGAAACTTGATTGAGATTTATCAAAATGACATGTAACCATTGGAGCACCATTGTTATAATTTGATAATTTATTACTATTCATTACCAAATTATAACAATAACATTGGAGATGCCCTTACCTTACTTATTGTTTATATAATTTTTTTAAAAAAAATAAAAATAAAAAATCATTAAAAAAATCAATTCAAGACGCACTCTAATACTTATATGATGTGTTATGTCTTCCGTTAGCACAGGGTCATGTCATCATTCGTTTAAACTTTCTTATGATATATGTTTTATGCTATCAAAAGAGTATCAAACACAACTTTAATATCTTATTTTAATAATTAATACAGCAATACTTTATTATTATTATTATTCTTATGTAAATGGATATACGCTAAGATTCTATTACCTGGGATTAACTTTTAACCTTTTTATTTATTTATTTACTTTTATAATTTATTTGATAGTTGTGTCTATTTTATCTTTTAATAAGTTAATTTAGCCCCAACCCATTTGCCAAACTAGCCTTAAGTTTCATCACTTTCAGATTTGATTTTTAAAAGTGATAAATATCATTCAATGAATTGTGTAGGACATTATTTCGAGACCACCAATAACCTAACCGTTTGCTACAAAATATTTTCTTATACAAACATCGGTCCATATCTGTCGATCTTGCACAAACAAGGACCAAACATACATTCTCAAATAAAGAGGGTTTCTTCAATGGGAAGGTCATACTAGACTACTAGTATGATAAATACCATTTATATTGATACAAATACAAGTTAGTGAGAAATTTCACTTCACCAACGCCTACATTTTCCTCCTCTAACTACCCTCCTTCCAATGTTTCTCACAGACTTCCTTCTTATGTCTTCTACTTTCAATCTTTTCTCTTCCTGCACTTCAACTCCCCTGGTTTTCTCTTCCTTGATTTCATCCGCTTCCATCTTCTTGCGCTTGAGAAAATTCACGACTCCTCTGAGAGCGATATTAGCATCTTCGCTCTTCATGAGTTCCTCTGCGACTTCGGCAGGGGTGACCTTTGCATTTTCTATTAGGCCTTCTATCCCAGGGAGGAGCCGGTGGTGGTGATCATGGTCACTGAGGTAATTGGAAGCCAGGAGCTTGAATCCTTGATTTGTACAGTAAGACATGTGAATGTGCATGTCCATGCGACCAGGGCGGAGAAGGGCAGGGTCGATTCGGTCTTTGTGGTTGGTGGTGAAAATGATGATCCGCTCATCTCCACAGCTTGACCATAGGCCATCTATGAAATTTAACAAGCCTGAGAGTGTCAACTGCAGCCAAAAAAGTACAAAGCATATGAAATTAATGGTTTGTTTGGGGCCTATAAGTTTTAGCAAAAAAATCAAGAAATTATTATAAATTATTGCATCACTTTGTGATCTTTTGGCAACTTGGGTTAAAAGCTGCGTTTGCAGTCAATTAGCAAGTCTAAAAAAGTTATGTATGAAATTATAATTATACCCTTGATATTATTTAAAGTTATACTTGAGTGACAATGTAAATTTACTAAATTAGGTGGGAGTAGTTTGGTCATTCTATTATGATGTAACATCACAAATAAATATTAACCAAAAAAACAAAAAAGTAACTTTTATTAATTTTCCAAATCACTTTTTAAAAAAAAAAATCAAAAAACTTGGTAAAGAGTCAAAAGTCATTTTTTAACCAACTTTTCAAAATATTCATTTCTCTATTTTTTTACACATATTTTAGTAAAAAATAAAAAAAATTAGCATGAAACTTTTTTTTTCTTCCTAATCCGGGATTTTTATTTTTATTTTAAATAATTCCTCACCCAGAAATTCACACGTTTACTTATCCCTTAAGAAAAGGCCGATAAAAAACAAATGGGCAAATTACCAACACCCTATTAAGGTTTGACTAAAATACGAATTCCTCTTGAGATTTGAGAAATTATAAATTATCATTTGAGATTTATATTTACATAACAAATTTATTATGTAAATATAAATCTCAGAAGACGGGATATAATTTTTTAAACCTCCCAAAAATCTGTATTTTAATTAAAGCTCGAGGGGTTGGTAACTTGCCCAAAACAAATCCCTGAGGACAAAAGAAATGGGTTACTTATCCCTTAAGAATCATATCCTCTACCAGAGATCAATATTAGCACAATCTTATCTTATCCCGTATTTGTTTGAAATCATTAGATTTCGTTCCACAACATGAGTTTATAATTAAAAAATTATTATAAATTTTCATAATCTTTTTTATAAAAAAATCAACCAAAATATATAATTTCTAAACAAAATCTTAGACACGCCATTTTCATTATTTTGCCTGAATCCTCTTAAGAAAAATATTATGAATCCCAAATGTTTTATTAATATTTTTATCAAATATTTTATATAAATGTAAGATCCACCATGTAAATTTGTTTTATATAAATCTGACACCCATATAAAACATTTAATAAAAATATTAATAAAATATTTAAAATTCTTATCATTTCTCTTCTCTTAATCTCGCGTTTTGTATCCCATGATCATCTTCCATTCAAATTCTTACTAAATAAATAAATATATGTAACTCAAAAAAGAAAGATTTTGTAACGCATATAGTTCAATCTCATCTATTCTAATAAACATGTTTAAAAGTTTTATCTTCAATTCGTTGGGGCACTCAAGATTAAAAAATAAATAAATAAATACATGTAATTTGCTGTATCTAAAATTTGTTCATAAAAGGTGAGTGTGTTTCTTTAAAAAATAAAAAATAAAAAATAAATTCTATTAATTAATTGTTTGGGATGACCTAAATAAGTGTATTTTTTGTCTTTTTACGAAAAAATGTGTAGAAAAGTAGAGAGGTGATGTGATGGAAAAAAGATAAAAAGTGTGTGTACTTATTTTGAGTAGCCAAACTTGACCTAAGAGTCAATTTTATATTCACAAATTAAAAAAAATAAGAAAACAAAAAAAAAAAAAACAAAAAACAAAACAGGGGTTGATGAAAACAGTTTCCTAACCTTGGTGTTGGGAAGTCCAGGCTCAACCGCCATCAGCCGATCTTGCATCTCCACACTGCAATCTATATCTTCAATCACAATTATCGATCGATTCGTCGTCGAAACCAATATCCTCCTCAGCTCTGAATTCGAGTACAAACTCGTAAGCTCCAAATCATAGATATCAAATCTAAGATAATTCGCCATGGCAGCGATCAAGCTCGATTTACCAGTACCAGGCGGACCATATAACAAGTAACCTCTCTTCCAAGCCTTCCCTACCTTCTTGTAGAACTCCTTCCTCCTCACAAACCTCTCCAAGTCATCAATTATCGCTTTCTTCATCTCCGGATCCATCGCCAGCGTCTCGAACGTAGCCGGATGTTCTAGATTGATCGATCCCCAAACTCCTCCTCCTCCTCCTCCACCGCCATCGTCGTCGTCGCTGTACGGACAATCTCTAGTGTAAAGCTTCACGACCTTGTCATTATCCTTGATTTCCTTGTATTTAGCCAGAACAAAAGGCAAATACTCGTTCAGAGCTCTGTCCTTGAACTTTTTGTTGAAGCTTAGCTCGAATAACCTCTTCTCTCCGACGGCGTAGCCGTTTTGGGGCTCGATCGAGACGAATCTCCAGCTGAATTGGATGTTCTCGAACTTGTCGATGATTTCTTCGCCTTTCTCGATGCTGATGTTGAGGTTTTTTTGCCTCGAAGTCTTGCCGACTTTCAATCGCTCGGTGTTGGGGTTGATTTTGGTGCGGAGGTAGACCTCCGCGGCGTCGTAGACTTGGTTGCGGGTGATTCCGCAGTGCTCGTCGACGACAATGGTGAGCTGAGTCGAGAGCGGTGTGAAGAGGTATCGGAGAGCCGAGTTGAGGTACGATCGGACCGGGCTGGGAACGAGATCGTTGGCCATGGATCGGACCAGCATCATGGTGCCCGCGAAAGAGGCGTAGGCTGAGAAAAGTGTCGACGCCGCCGACGGGATACCGGAGGGAGAGAACATTGTCGGAACTCGGTGATGACTCGGTTGATCGGACTCGGTGGTGGTGGTGTCTCTCTCTCTCTCTCTGTATCTATATATACAGAGGTGCAGAGCTACGCGTACAGTGAATTGAGTGGAAACCGACAGGTTTAATACAGTAATGCTATGGAGCTCTAAAACAAGAGCATTAAACACAGCTTTAATTTGTCTTTTTCTTTACTTTTTTTTGTCTTTACTTTATTGTTTTTTTTTTTTTATGGGTGACAGCTCATTAGAGCTGTCCTTCCCCAGCTCTAATTAGAGCTCCGGGGCATTTTCCTAATCCTAATAATTAATTACGACGGTGCATATATCAATTAATATATTAATTAATGTATTAATATTAATTATGGTATTATTATTAATTTCACTTATTATATAAATTATAAATATAATTTTTTTTTTAAATTCAACCATGTTAGGTATCATAAAAAAAATCTTTTATGAAAGTTTTGTGATTCTTGGATTACACTTCGAATAAAGTACCACACACTAACTAAGATAATTCAAGGATCATAAATATTTCATGATCATTTTCATGATTCCTAACTTTTCTCTTTAAAATTATATTACATTACCAATTGATACATTAGTTAATAAATTAATTAGTGCGTATAATATTACTCAATTAATTAGATTTTTTAATTAATTTGGATCGTAGTGTTCACACGGACTAAACGTGATTGGCAAGGAAAATCGAAAGAGTGATATGCTGCGTGTCGGTCTATGATAGGAAGTTTGTGGATTAATGATTTGGATAGGGAATATCGTTTGTTGTTTGACATGGCGAGTTTGCTGGTGGTGATGTTGAAAATGATTGCAAGCGGTTGGAATAAGTTGTGGTTGCAGGGGAACGCTGCAATCCTTGGGTTCCGGAGAAGTTCTTAGGTGGTTTTGGGGTATTATGGCTTGGCTTGGAAACTTTCTAAAAACAATGTGGGTGTTTGGGATGTGGGTTTTTATGTAAGTTTTTTTATTTATAGGATATTATTAAATAAAATTAAATTTTTATTTTCACAATTTTTTTATTTTTTAGTGAATATTTTTTTTTAAAATTAAGTTATTTTATTTTATTTTTTTAGATTCACCTTATTTAGATGTATCTAAAAAATAAAATATTTGTAAAAAAAATATTTTAAAAAATTAATAAATATACAAGAATACGAAAAATGTAGTGAATTCTCATTTTTTTTAAAAATATTTTTGATATTTAGTGAATTTTGTAAAGATTTTTTTCAGAAATATTATACTTTTTAAATATATTTATGTTAGGTTTATCTAATTTTTTTTTAAAAAAATCTGAGAATATGAAAACAAATTTAGTAAAAAAAAAAAAAAAAAAAAACATGAAAAATAAAAAATTTCAATTTTTTAAAAAGTGAATCCTGAAAATCTAAACCAAACAAATTGATTATTTTGCTACTTTTTTTATTTGTTAATAATGTTATTAATGTTAAGTGTACTTATTTAGATAAGTGCACTTATTTGGTTATATTACTTTTTTACTTTTCTATATATCTTTTTGTAAAAAGTCAAAAATATACTTATTTAAATCATCCCAAACACTCCTTGATATAACACACTTTTTTATCTTCTTTTTTTTTAGTTATATCACCTTGTTACTTTTCTATATATTTTTTTTGTAAAAAATAAAAAAATATACTTATTTAGTACTTCCCAAATAATCACTTAAACCTCCGTTTGGAAAGTGAGTTGGCTTTTTGACTTTTTGACTTTTTTAGTCTGGGGCTAAAAAGCCTGATTTGGGAAGGGCTTTTTGGCTTTTTTGACTTTTTTTTGTGAGAGAGGAGTGTAATGATTATAGGTTGGATTTGATGTTTTGTTTTTTGTGGCTAAAATAGCCTATTTTGTTTTTTGTGGCTATTTTAGCCCCTAACCCACCAAAACCAACTTCCCAAACTATGCCTTAGGCCAAGTTTGGGAAGACTAAATAAGTGCACTTTTTGTCTTTTTGGACTAAAAAATTGAGGTTGAAAATATGGATGTTTGGGTTAACTTTTTGACTTTTTATGGAAAAATGTGTAATAAAAAATTGTAAAAATTGATTTTTAGAGGAAAATTTGAATTGGGAGTTGTGCAGCCGTAATTGTTGACTTTTGGTAAATAGTGTTAACTTTTTAACTTTTTGAGTAACTTTTTGACTTTTTGGATTATTTTACACATCCCAAACTTAGCCTAAATTGATTATATTTAGGGAAATACTATGATATACACTTATTAGTAAAAATTATGTTAATTTCCGAATCGACAGGATCAAGTAACAATTTAAACAAATAACCAAACAAAAAAATTAGATGATTGTGTTTTTGATTCAATGCCTCAAAGGAATAAGGACTTATTTGGAACAAAATTACAATCAACAAGAGAAACAAAATAAACAAAGTAAACAAAAGGTAATTTCAAGATGAAACTATCAGAGTTCACAAAATTACAGGTTACAAATTACTGAAGAAACTACTCCTAAGTTGATAAACTACTCCTAAAATATAAGAGCCAAGTTTAAAAACCAAGTGTTGTTGTGTTGTTGAACTCCTCTTCCCTCTCTCTTTAGCCTCTTTATAGGTTGGAAGCTTCAAACAAATCACAAGTAATTGCTTCAATAATTTATTTCTACCCATGTGCGACACTTTATGGGAAGAAAAATGTCAGGGATCCTAAATATTTTATCAACATTTCTATTAAATGGTATAAGTCCCACACTCATGTGAGAAATTTAGCAAAAATATTAGTAAAATATTTAGGACCCCTAACATCACTCTTATGGGAATAACTTCTCCAATATTTATGCACCCCACTTTGCCACTATGTTCTAACAACTTCCTTCACAAACTGATAATAACAATAACAATAATAATAGTAATAATAATAATGTGGTCATAATTAATCTTGAAAAGATGATATATGGTCTGAATCAATAAACCATAATCAACCAGTCAGAATCAATAAAATTAGATTTGATTACAATTGATAGGCCATAATCAATAAAATTGGATTCGGTGACCATCGACAGAAAATAATTTATGGTGCAAACAGTGCCCCAAACTCTTTAACAATGAGAAATCCTGAATTATTGAAAAGTTGTATATAAAATTGATTTGACCTTGACCTTTTCACCAAACAGGCATATATAAAATATATGTTGTGAGAAATATATAAACCATTTGTCACCAACAACAATTATATTCTTTGGTCTTATATTGTCCAAACAATGTTGGATTTTTAGCCAATTCACCAAAATTAAGTTTTGGTGTGATCTACAATTGCAAAAATAATTTTGAACACCAGAAGTCATAGTATGAAATTGCTGACAAAAATACCAGAAGAATTATATTTTATTGATAAATAATGCAAAGAAAATGAGATATAAATTTATTAGACTAAGGCATAGATATCTCATTTTTTTTAAGGAGATCGAGCCCACTGCAGTAAGAAGAATCCAAATACCGATGCAGCAATCACTAAACTATAACTTGTCCCCTCTAAGATATAACAGCCCGACCACTTGTCTTATAGTTCGGGCCAACTCTGCACAAGATGGTGAACCCAAAGCTCTACCAAGAAAAAACACCTTTCTTTGGTTAGTAATCTTTCAAGTATAAAAAATAGTTGGTGTAGAAAAGAGTAGATGAGAGGAACTATTTATAGGCCACTAGGACCTTACAAATTACACAAAAAAATAAATAAATAATGACCATTAAATTAGAGAAAATGGAGAGTCTCCAAATATTAACTCACCACTAAGTCCATGAACTTCTAATTAATCTCCATTCATGAACAAGACAAAATGTCACTAAAAAATAATGAATCTCCATTCACCAAACAAAATGAGATTCATGAACAAGACAAAATAAGATTCATGAACAAAATAAAAAAAGTCACAAAAAAATAAATAAAAGATATTAAAATGGTCCAACAATCTCCCACTCATTTTAATATCAACAAGGATAAAAGAGATTACCAACCAAAGATAGACAATATGCATCATGAAGGTGCTCTGCATTGAACTTTCATTAGTGAAACGGCAACCTTTACTCTAGAGTCAGTAGTGGTCTCAGACTTGAACTATAACTGTCACGACCCAAACCCGCCCTTATAGGTTTGGCACCGTAACCGGCCAGTAATCCGATGATTACCTACGGCCTTTGAACAGATTAACAAATAGTAAGGGGCTGCGGAAGCAAATATACAAAATAACAAGGTCCAATGAGCTGTGATGACGTACATGGGACAGAAAATTCAAAACTTATTTATATACATAAACGTGTTAGTCAGATACACCAAATATGTACAAAGTATTTACAAAATGTAATCCCAAGATCTGACGTTACAAAATAGATACAACAGACTAGCATAAAGTACAAAAACAGCCATGGCATTAGGCTTTAAGCGGAACCTCCTCGGGAGGCGCAACGGATGGCTGACCAAAACAAAACAGAAGGCCATCAACTCTGGCCTGGGTCCTGTGCCGCCTCACCTATATATATATAGTAAACTGTGAGCGAAAGCCCAGTGAATAATAAGCAGAGTAAAGGGGTTTCAATGAATGAGTTCGTACAGATTTTAGAAATCAATTCATGTTATATCAAAAGCATACTTGATCACATAGAAATCATAATTCAGTTTTATCAAACTCATACTTGATCGGATCATATATCGACAGAAATCACAAGTCATAGTTACATTTACGTGATACATCCATTAGCATAACTAAACAGGACGCGCAATGCGTAAGGTTATGAATAACCTAGTTCCCGCGAAGGAACCTCCGGATCCGGGTAACAGGACAGCTAAGCCCCCATGGCGGGCCTCCGGTACAGGCAACAGTGTACAAACAGGACGCATAAGCGTAACATAACAGGACGCATAAGCGTAAGGTTACAAATAACCTAGTTCCACGAAGGAACCTCCGATACCGGGTCACGGCTGTAAATCTCACATGGTACTAAGGATGTCACGAATACATGTCAGAAATTGAACAATCATTCATTGTACTTAACATATCATTTCAGAAAACAGATCTCATTTTGTCACACAGAAAATAAGTATTGTTGAACATATCTTTACTAAGTTATTACTCACAGTGGGCGTTGAAACAGGCAATCAGAGCCAAAAGGTCAAACAGAGCGCGGCACGTGACCTACATAACACATAACAGATATACACCTGAAACACACAATCCAATTATACAAAACTTACGTCACTGGTTCGTAGTGTGTTTCTACCCTTGAATTCCCCTTATAGAGTCTTAAACATGGCCTAGGAATGCCTAGGATGGAGTGAGGATGCAAATATGCCTTAGAAAATATTTTGCAAAACTTGTTGAAAACAGGGGTCTCGCTCGAGTGAGGCTTTCTTCGCTCGAGCGAGCTTGTCAAAACAAAAGGTTCGCTCGAGCGAGGAATCCTTCGCTCGAGCGGTCTGTAAAAATGCAAAAGTACTGGTTGCTGATTTTTCACGCTCGATGCTCGCTCGACGGTCGCTCGAGCGTGAGACACAGCTCTTCGCTCGAGCGTAGGTCTCTTCGCTCGAGCGTGCGTCTGCGAGCACCAAAAATCTGAGAGCTTACAATTTACTCTCGAGCCACCATCTGTTCGCTTTAGTGGATCCCTGAACAAACAATGGTCGCTCAAGCGATGAAGCCAAATTCTGGAATTTTCATATTTGCCTTCCAAGTTCGAACCAAGCATTCTATAGCTCAAAACTCGACCTCTTGGGCCCAATTTCTGGAAAAACACTTTAAACTCATAGTATATCAAGTTTCAAAGCTCAATTTGTAAAATCATTGCCCAATGGTGAGTCAATTTGGTCACAAATTCAATAAATCTTCAAGAACAAAGTTTAAACAAACATGCATGAGTTCAAATAAATTTCAATGCTCCAAAACATGATCCAAAGCAAAATTAAACTCAGAATTTTGATGAATTCAAGGACCTTAGCAAAAATATGACCATGCATGTGAAGATTTGATACAAAACAACTTCAAATTCTAAGAATATGTTCATGCATGCATAATATGGACTTCAATTCAACATGTTAAACCCAATTCTAGCTTTAAACACTAATCTAACCATGAACCATGCAAGAAGTGATCTAGACTCACAATTAAGAGAAGAATCTCCTACCTTAAACCTTGAAATCAAAGTGTGCTAGCTCAATTTGTTGTTATCCTCCAATTCCCTTAAGTCTCCAAGCTAAACCTTGTTGAAATCAAGTTTTTCTCCTCTCCCTAATTCTCTCCCACGTTGGGTCTCACAAGATGATAAAAACAAATGTTTTAAGATGAAGTTCCAAGGTTGCCTTAGGTAGTGGGCTTCAATGGCAATTTCGTAATTAAGCTAGGTTCATTATTAAAACGTTATTTAATCTGATTTAAACATTCCAAATCGAACTTCAATTGAACCTACCATAAAATCACATAAAATCTAACTAGTCTAAAACACTAACCAATTTCGGAATCGGGCGCCGATAAGGCTTCCAATTTGCAATTTAAAGTTTAAAACACGAACAGATATTTCGACACCGAACAGATAGAAACACATAATTCATGCAATACACATGCGATTTAATCCCAGATTTCCTCTTAATTATTATTAGGCATAATTAAGTCCCAATTAACGTTAATCAGGGTCAGGGTTATTACAATAACTACTTAGGGGAAATAAAGTATTACTGCTCACACGTAATAATCCAGGTGTTGACATGAGCTTTTAATAGCCAGCACATTACGGCCTTGTGCCTATCCTAGTTTTCATGAGCATGTTTGAGAATAAGCTTTGTTCTCATAGAAAGCGGCCCCACTTCCATACTCACATAGGTGAAATTTGTCAAGGATGTTCCTGTAATTTACACACCCCACTCAACAAGAGCTACAAAATTTCATTAAGAGTATAAAAACTCAACCCTCCAACATTACAGGACAAATGCACTTACATCATAAGGATGGACAACAAAATATTAAGGAGTGCATTTTTTACAACCGTCATATGATTTGTTCTTCCCATTGAACCTAGTTACAGGATCTCTGGTCCCTAGGTTGGGTGTCCTCATACTTGGTTTATGATTTTATAGGCTTCAAACCTATCCCTCTCGATGTATTCCAGACCCTATCTCTCGCCAAGGCCTTGGTTAACGGATCTGCAAGATTATCACAAGATTTTACATAATTCACAGTTATGATGCCATTACTCAAATAGGATTTCATATTACTGTGTTTCCTTCGAATAGGTCTGGATTTACCATTATAAAAACGGTTGTTCACTCTACCAATAGCAGTAGTGCTATCATAACGAATTAACATAGGAGGAACTGGTTTTTCCCAAAAAGGGATTTCATGTAACAAATCTCTCAACCAATTCGCTTCCTCACATGCTGAAGCTAACAATATAAGCCCAACTTCCATAGTAGAATTAGCAATTATAGTCTGTTTTTTAGACTTCTAACATATAGCACCACCACCCAAGGTAAAAATAAAACCTAAGGTAGAGAGAGAATCACCTGACAAAGTGTTTCAATCGGCATCTCTATATCCCTCAAGTACCGCAAAATACTTGTTATAAAACAAATTATAATTTTTGATACCAGATAAATATCTTATAATTCTTCACATAGCTAGCCAATGATCTTGACATGGCTTGCTAGTAAATCTGCTAAATACTCCAACAGCATATGCAATGTCAGGTCTAGTACAATCAGTGGCATATCTCAAACTACCAATTATGTTAGCATATTCTTTTTCATTTGTTATAACAGATAAATGTATACTTGCATCAAAAGGAGTAGCAACATGTTTACAGTCTAGAAAATTATATTTCTTTAAAATTTTCTCAACATAATGCGATTGATCAAGAAAAATGCCATCATTAGTCTTGGTAATTTTAATTCCCAACCAAGATCTTTCATATTAAAGTGGTTATTAAGCATATTTTTAGTCTCATTTATAATATGCAAATTAGAGTCAAAGATAAGTAGATCACTTACATAAAGGCTAATAATCACATATGCATTGTCACGACTTACTCCCCGTACCCAAGAGTTAAGTATCATGATGCCAGTAACTGAAGTTATCTCTGACCGATTCTTAAACAAATTACTAAACGCGAGCGGAAAAATATTTAAGTGAGGGTACCAAAATAATCATTGGAGCTTCTATTTAATTAAATTGTCAAACCTGAACTATGTCTACAAAGTGCCTTGTGCCTACCCCACGCGCTGGCCCTGACATGTCACCTGAAAGTAGTAAACAACTATAAGCATATGACAGAGTAAGAAATATTATACTAAGAGTATAAGGGCATAAAATTCACCATACATAAGTATTGACTAAACAAAGTTTGATATTAAAATACAGAGTATATAATACAAAGATCATTTGACATATAATACAAAATAATCATAACCACGGTACAGAACGGAACAAAACGGATGTATGGACTCAAGAGGTGGCTTGTACGAACTCTAGAGATGGCTCCCACAATAGTATAACACTTAGCTCCGTACAACACTTTGCTCCACACCAGAAATCATAACCACGGTACAGAATAGAACAAATGTATGGACTCCAGAGATGACTCGTACGAACTCTAGAAGTGGCCCCTACAATAGTGTTGCACTTAACTCCGTACAGCACTTTGTTCCACACCAGAAATCAGAGTGTCAGTGGATCCATGATAGACAGAGGGCCACAAAGTGACTAATCAGATGCCAATGGTTATTTAAGTTTCCCAAGGCATGAGACCTCCGTGGTGGTACTTATAAAATAATTACTCAAAACAAATTTTAATAAACAGTTATATCCATGGGTTTTTTTTCCTTATTATATAAAATAAGGTTCATAAATTAAAAATGTCAATATAATTTATAAAACACAATTTACATAAAATAAATTATGGTAACTCAAAACATACGTAAAACATATAATGGTAACTCAAGGTATAATATAACTCACCTTAAAATTAATACCTCATTCTTTCTTTTCACTATCAAAAATCTTCTTGACTTCCATTATTTTCTTTCCCTTTCTTTATTTGTTTTCCTTCCTTTTGTTCACAACGCCACTCCTCTTTCTATACAGGGTGCAATATTGGCAGCAAGCTTTAGGTGACACTTAGCCGCTCTATTTGTAGCCATCATCATGCTATGAATCTTATCCTTAAATGGATAAGTTTAGATTAGTTACTTATTTATACTTTGACCCCTCAATTTCTTACTAATTATATTATTTTATAAAATTACACATAATAATACAAAATAAATCGTATATTTTTTCAACTGTAATTAAATAATATTAGTATAAATTTTACAGAATAATTAAAAATCTGGGTTGTTACATACATTGTCACAAGTTTTATAATATATGCACTTATCACATTCATTAGTCTTATAGCCATTCTCAAGCATACAAGAATTAAATTTCTCATGCCACTGTTTAGGAGCTTGTTTTAAATCATAAAGGGATTTAGTTAGCTTACACACCTTGCTTTCTTGGCTAGACTCCACAAAGCCCTCGGGTTGGTCTATGTAAATCTCCTTATCTAGATCTCCATTTAAAAATGTTATTTTAACATCCATTTGATGAATTTTTAAATCATGAATTGCAGCCACTTTATCAACAGTCTAATGGATGTAACTTTAGTAACCGGAGAAAAAGTACGAAAGAAATCAAGATCAACTTGTTGCTTAAAACCTTTAGCGACAAGCCTCGAATTATATTTATCTATAATTCCATCCGGTTTAAGTTTTTTACGAAGGACCCATTTACACCCAATAGTTTTACAACCTGGAGGTAACTCCACTAGCTTCCATGTTTTATTTGAAAGTAATGAATCTATCTCATCATTTACAGCATCTCTTTAGAAAATAACATCAGGTGATGATAAAACTTCTTGCACCGTAAGAGGAATTTCTTCCACATTATAAAGATAATAATTAAGACCAAAATCTTTTTCAACTCCAGCTCGTTTACTCCTTCTTGGTTGGATTTGAGAATTTTCTTATTCTTGAAAAACTTGAGATGGAGTAGAAGAGTTAGACATGGATAAAATATTTTCAGAAATTATTTAACCCCCACTATTTCTAGATTTGAAAGGAAATTTATTTTTATGAAAAATAGTATCACCTGATTCAAAAATAATATTATTTTCCATATCAAAAAATCTATAGGTTGTACTGTACAATGCATATCCAAGAAAAGTACAATTGGTAGCTCGTTTACCCAATTTAGGTCGTTTAGGATCTGCAAGTCTCACAAAAGCTAAACAACCCCAAACCCTCAAATAACCTAGATTTGGTTTATGCCCCCGCCACAACTCATCAGGTACAATTTTAGTCTGTTTGTGTGACATTCTATTTATCACATAGCAAACTGTCAAAATAGCCCCGCCCTAAAAATTTGAGAGAGCACCTAAATCAATAAGCATAGCATTCGTTAAGTCAATTAACGTTCTATTTTTTTCTTTCAGCTACGCCATTAAATGAAGGTGAATATGGTGGAGTAGTCTCATGAATAATTTCCAATGACTGAACAAAAGAGTTGAATCTAAGAGATTCATACTCCCGACCTCTGTCACTTCTAATTCTCTTAATCTTTTTACCGAATTGATTTTCCACTTCAAGAAGGAATTCTTTAAATTTCTCAAAAACATCACTTTTATTTTTTAATAATTATACGTTTGTGTATTTTGAAAGATCATCAATAAAAGTGATAAAATATCGATTACCACCCCGAGTTAAAATTCATTCAAACTCACACAAATCAGTATGAAATAATTCTAGCAATTCGGTATTTTTCTCAACACTTTTATGAGGCCTCTTGGTAATTTTTACTTTACTGCAAATTTTACATTTCTCAAATTTTTTTTGTGTCTTTAGGAATTAATCCTAAACTACTCATGATTTCCACATATTTACTATTAATATGACACAAGCAAGCATGTCAAAAATTAATAGAAGACAACATATAAATAAAACAAAGTTTACCTTTGCAGTCAAATTTTCATTACCCTCTTGTGTTATTAATGCATCTTGGCATCTAGCCTCCTCTTCGACTCGGATGCGAGTGATCAATGCCTCTAATAAAGTTTCCTTTTATTTGTGGCGCATGTTCTTTTGGAATTCTCTCTAAAATGGCGGTAACTTGTCAACAAGTCCTGCAACTATCAAGTTGTCACCAATCTTGATGCTTTCAGATCTTACTTCTGCAACTATCATCTGGAAATCTTGTGCTTGCTCCACAACAGATTTTCCATTTACTATTTGGAAGCAAAAAAAAAAAAAAAAGGCTAGTTGCATACTTTTTTGCTCTTGTTTCTTCAGTATCATATTTAGTCTGTAAAGCTTTACAAATTTTCTTTGCGGAAGTGTAAGTGGTGTTATAGTAATCATAAAATTGATTAGCAAGGCAATTTAAGAGATAAAAACGACATTTATACTCATCTGTATTGTAGGAAGTCACTTTTGTTTAATGTGCCTCATACCCTTCATCATTCATCTTCTCAGTTGGGATTTTGTTTGAATTCTTCTCAGTAAGAACATAAGCAACTTTCAAAAGGCTGAGGTAAAAAATAACTTTTCCTTTCCACCTCTTAAAATGAATTCTCTTGAACTTGAAAGGCTTGTTGAGATCTCCAATTCCATCATTGATTTTTTCTGGTACTTGTTCCATGGTTAATCTCCTTAAAATTGTTGGTAAAAATACTAGAAGAATTATATTTTATTGATAAATAATGCAAAGAAAATAAGATACAAATAGATCAGGCTGAAGTACGGATATCTCGTTTTCTTTAAGGAGATCAAGCCCACTGCGGTAGGAAAAACCTAAATACCGATGCAGTAGTCACTAAACTATGACTTGTCCCCTCCAAGATACAACAGCCCGACCACTTGTCGTATGGTTTAGGCCAACTCTTCACAAGATGGTGAACCCAAAGCTCCACCAAGAAAAACACAATTCTTTGACTAGTAATCTCTCAAGTATAAAAAAAATAGTTGGTGTACAAAAGAGTAAATGAGAAAAACTATTTATAGGCCATTAAGACCTTACAAATTACACCAAAAAAAATAATGACCATTAGATTAGAGAAAAGGGAGAGTCTCCAAATATTAACTCACCACCAAGTCTATGAACTTCTAATTAATCTTTATTCATGAACAAGACGAATGGTCACTGAAAAATAATGAATCTCCATTCATCAAACAAAATGAGATTCATAATAAGACAAAATAAGATTTATGAACAAGACCAAAAAAGTCACAAAAATAAATAAATAAATAAAAGATATTAAAATGATCCGACAACAATTATATTCTTTAGTCTTATATTGTCCAAACAATGTTGGATCTTTAGCCAATTCACCAAAATTAAGTTTTGGGGTGATCTACAATTGCAAAAATAATTTTGAACACCAGAAGTCGTAGTATGAAATGACTTTGAAATATTATATATTTTGATACTTTGAATAATGTCAAAATTTTCAAATTCATAAATAGTTGATTGTTTATCATTTTCAACCATAACTGGCTTGTTGTTGACAGTGGCTAAGGGGTTGTTTGGGGTGTTCTAAATAAGTGTACTTTTTGTCTTTTTAGACTAAAAAGTTGAGGAAAAAAATATTGATGTTTGGGTTAACTTTTTGACTTTTTATGAAAAAATGCGTATTAAAAAATTGTATAAAGAAGTGTATAGGAGAAGATAGGATAAAGAGATGGTACGGATGGGCAGTGGACCGACTGGGTGAGTAAATGAGGAATTATTGTCTCCTTCTCGGGCTTTGATTGAATTGTGTTGTTTGGCCCGTGGGGGCCATAACGGGTCCCGTTTTTCTAATCGGAACCGTTCAATGTGTAGAACTCGTCGATTACTATATGCTTGTAAAAAATCACATTTATTGGATATCGATAGATATCTGATCGTGTTAGTTTTTCTTGTTAACTGTTAATTATAACACTATCCATTTTTATACAACGTCGATTACTATCATATAGTTAGTGATATCCGATAGAAGTGATTTTTTACAGGCATATAATAATAGATGAGTTCTACATATTTAACGGTTCAGATTATCAAAACGGGACTCATAGTGGATCCCCACGGACCCAACTTTACTATCTAATTTAGTTAATATTCTACTATAATTTTTGTTTTCCTTCTCTGTCAGCGAGTGACAGCATGACCGCAGTAATTATTTCGGCCAACTTTTTGATTTGTCCCGTTTTTTATGTATTAATTTTTTAATATTTTTTTTGGTGAATAGTGATAACTTTTTAATTTTTTAGATAACTTTTTAACTTTTAAGATTTTTTGAAAGATGCCAAACTTGACGTAAGAATCTGAATTGGCCACCCATAGTTGTCCTACGCATTAACCTATTACTTACTACATTGGAAGAGGAGTTTGAAATACCTCTTCATAGGTGAAATTTCTATAGAAGGAAAATTGCCCCCCAATTGTCATTCTTGGCATTAATTTATTCTTGTTCACTTTTTGTCAAAAGTTGAGATTCTGAAATACTTCATCAACTTCTTTTTGAACAATGGATTCTCATAAAAAGACACATGTTCACCTGCATGTGGAAACATTGGTGGTTCTTGTACCTTTATTGAACGTATATTCATATTAACCACCTCAATTTGTTATCCTTGCAATTCATTCTTTCTATGGTCAATGTGGCCTTGTCTTGGTGTTAGGCCATCAAGCATCTTTCTTTTAGGAATAAGAATTTGATTCTCTTCAATCGACTGAGATGCAAGAGCATCCCTCAATTGTGAAATCAAGACACTGGTTGATATCACAGCATAGCCACTCGTCTGGCCTTGAACACTTGATGCCTGACCACTTAATTGGCCTTTAGGAGCCACTGCTTGGCTCACATGCTGTGGGTTACCCTCATCTGCCAACAGCAAATCTTAATCAATTTCTTCATCATCATAATCTGCCTCATTGATAGGCCTCTTTTCCAAATGCTTGTCAGTCTGCTTCTTAGCCTTTCTCATTGTTCCAAATTAAGATGTTGTTTTATTGGGTGTATCAAAAATTGTTAGTAAAAATTATGTTAATCCTCAAGCAACAATTTAAACAAACAACCAAATGCATTTTTGATTCAATATCCCAAAAAAAAAAAAAAAAAAAAAAATGAGTACTTCTTTGAAACAAAATTACAATTGACAAGAGAAACAAAATAAACAAAGGTAATTTCAAGATGAAACTACCAGGATTCACAAAGTTACAGGTTACGAATTACTGAAAAAACTACCCCTAAGTTGATGAACTATTCCTAAAATAAAAGCTAAGTCAAAAAACTAAGTGTTGTCATATTGTGGGTGTTTGGGAAGTGAGTTTTTTTGTAGGTTTTTTTAGTTGTAGGATATTATAGGAGAAATTTTTTTTGTGTTTGGGAAGATATTTAGGTTTTTTTGTGGTTGGATGTGATGTTTGTGAGAGAAAAAGTGAAATGATTGTGGGATTTGATGTGATATTTTATTCTGATTTATTTTTTTTAGTTTTGTAACCAAGTTGTCTTTTAGTGAAAAAAAAACAAAAAAAAATCCTTCTCAAACACCCCCTATAACAATAGTAATAGTAATAATAATATTGTGATGATAATTAATCTTGAAAAGATGATTTTTGGTTTGAATCAACAAACCATAATCAACAAGTCATAATTAATAAAATTAAATTTAACTACAATCAATAAAGTATAATTAATAAAATTAGATTTAGTTATAATCGATAAAAAATAATTTATGATACAAATAATTTATGTCTTATAGATTTGAATCAAATCTGTATCCACGATTCACGCGAAATGAATTAGCGTTCTTCTTCATTGAGCTTCATACTAAGCCATGTGCTGCCTTTTAACATGACCCCGATTTGCTTCTCTCGAACTCCAACAATGAATTGCTTGCACCCTGATCATCTCATTTTTTGTTTTTAGTCGCTGCCATGATTGATAGCAATAATAGTAAATTAGCAATGGCTTCGTGTCAAAAAGGTAAGGCCATGATTGGGTTACTTGAATAAGAAATAGTGAAGTATTTGCAAGAAAATTGTAATTTTTGATTAATTATTTATTTATTTTTTAATTTATTTTTATTACTTGTGATTCGTAATGGTGTTTGTTTATTAATTTGTAAATATAAAAATAAAATTTCATTTATACTTGTTGTGGTTGCTCATTGAAGATGTACTCTGTATTTTTTTAATGCCATGTTCGTGTGACAGTAAAATGTTACTCTAATAGTATGCCATTGTGTAATTTGTTTTGTGAACTCATAGTGAAGATAACATTTTACTGTGAAATAAAGTAATATTTTACTATCAATCAGAGTAACATTTTACTATGAAAAAGTTAACATTTTATTGTTTATGTCAATTTCAACGTTAATTTTTTTTAAAAGAATTTCATAATCAACCTGGATTTTATTTGATAAATCTTGATGAGAGAATTCTAAAAATACTAATTTTATTAAAAACTAACATTTAAATAAAAAATTATATCATTTTAAAGTTTAAAATATTAAATTACTCAATAAAATTATTTTGTTAATAATGGTATGTACTGAATTTTTTTAAAAAAACTTTTTGAACTTGTTAATGTATTAAAGTTTTATTATGAGGGGTCTTTAAACAAATTTTCCATTTTTATTCTACTATAGTTTGTCAATAAGTTAAAATAATTAAAAGTCATTATAAATTATCATATTATTCTTTTTATTTTTTATATATCTTTTTATAAAAATCTAAAAAAATTAGTTAAAATAATCAATTCCCAAAAGAACTATAGTAATTAGCTCTACATGATCAATATTTTTAATTTTAAGGCCAGGTTTGGCAAGTCCCAAAAAATTCAAAAAGCCAAAAAATTACACACAAAGCAAAAAATTCATTACTATTCACAAATAAAAAATATTAAAAAAATATTTTATACATTTTTGTAATACAGAAGTTTGAATTACACTGTCAACCGTACTGCCCCAGCAGGAAGGCAGGTCATACACTTTTTGGGGAAAAAAAAAAATTACATATGTAAAGACACAAAGTTTGATGGTAATGTTGGGCCCTTGGAGGCCTACTAAGGGTTCTGTTTTGATAATTCGAACCGTTAATTTGTAGAACTCATCGAGTACTATACGCCTGTAAAAAATCACGTTGATCGGATATCGTTAATTATATGATCAAATTAGTTTTGTATAAACAAAATGGATGGTGTGATAGTTAACTGTTGAACAAAAACTAATCCGATCATATAGCTATCGATATCCGGTCAATGTGATTTTTTACAGGCATATAATACTCGACGAGTTGTACATATTGAACGGTTTAGATTATTAAAATGGGACCCGTGGTAGCCCCACGGACCGACGATTACTGTCCAAACACTTTGCCCCAAAGGAAGTAATAATTTATTGTGTAAGACACGCTGTCCCAGCAGGACAGCTGTACAACCTACTCAACTTTCTTCTCCTATACACTTTATTTATAAAAAATTTTATTACACATTTTTTCGAAAAAACACAAAAAGTTAACCCAAACATCTATATTTTTTTTCTTAACTTTTTAGTCTAAAAAGACAAAAAGTATATTTATTTAGGACACCCCAAACAATCCCTAAATATCTTCAATTGAAATGCAATTGTAGCCAAACAAAATCTGAAAAGTGAAACAGAGAATTCTCAACTACAATAATATACTCGAGTTATGCAACCACAAGTTTCTTTCATATATGCATATTAGTATTACTAGACAGTGTGCACATTTGATGAATGTGCTAAGAAAATAAATTAGTGGGATATAGAAGGAAAAAGAAAAAACAAAAAAGTTATAAAATTTGAAATTCAAAATCAACATCCGAATAGTTAGTAATTATGGGATTATGAGTAAGGTTGTTAAAATCAAAATCCTATGTGAATTTATGGGAGAGATTTATAGATCGAATCGTAGAATTGCATTAAGGATCATAGGATTCTACTGTCTATGCAAAATAAAATGAGAAATTGTCAATAATGATAATTTTTGTTAAATAATTTTAAAATCATTAGATAAAAATGATAAATTTGATATAATGTATCTTTTATGTTAACATAAAATAACCGAGATGTTTAGAGAAAGAGTTTATAGTCATTTTTTATATATAGACATACACATATACATACATTATTGCCATCAAATCGTGAATCAAATTATGAATTATTTTGCTAAAATAGTGAATCATAAATCGTGTCGAATCATCGTAAAATTTATTTTATTTAATATAATATATAATTCTATATATTTATATACATATAAAAATATATACCATGTTTAAAATAACATAAATTAATTATGTCTATCAATATAACAAATTAATCTTTTCTATATATCTTCATAGTTTGGCAAAAATGACATCAATTTATACATGTAAGCAAAAATCAAAATAGAACTGAATCGCAATAAATTGTGTGAATCGTAATAAATTGTATTGAATCGTATGATTCACTCACTTTCCGATTTAACAACATGATTCGAATAATTTTTGTGGGAACATATTTTGTGAGTAGCAACACGTGGTCAAGGTGGCACCGAAGTGCCAGCCGAGGTGCCACGTGTCCTGGACATGATGCCGATATGATCTCGGCTAGGCTGAGGTTATCTGCGAAGATGTCGGAGTCTGGGATAAACGCATAAGTTATAAGAGTCCTAAAATGGGGGAGGACCTCAGTCTGGATAAAGATAAAAGTCTTAGGGAGTTTATCTCTATCTAACTGGGAGTCCAAGATAAGCATTGAGCCAGAGTCCATTGAAGCTAGGCTTTTACAGGGATCAGGTTAGTGTTGGTTATAAAAGTAAGGCACCCTCGTGGGTCTAAGGTACGCTTTTGGTATTCTGGCTAGTGAGTTAAGCACTAATTATTATCTTTGAGAGATAACTGAGTATTGACTTGATCGTCAGAGGGCTCCCGGGTGGAAGAACCATCGCCGGAGTCTTTTTTTTCTGTGACAGGTCGTTCGGGCGTAATCTATTCTGCCGGTGTTCTCCAGCTAAGTACCTGTTTTGCAGTGTGGTCAGAAAATAGCACACACAATTTGGCGCCGTCTATGGGAAAGAAAGGAGAATAGATGGCCAACGACGGACAAAAAGAGAAGATTGGGAACGACATCCCTATTAGAAGTGCTAAACACTTTGATCCTAATGTAGAGGAGGATAATTGCAACGAAAAAACTCAGGATTAGAACCCCGGAGAGAAGGACGTCGGCCAGGAGGGAGACGTACCAAAAAAGGCAGACCGAGGCGGGTATTATAACGAGAACGACCTCCCGGTATGGAAAGATAGATGCCTGCGGAGGGACGGAGAGATGAAGAGAATGGCGAATAAATTGGCGGACCTGCAATTAGTCGTCAATTTTATGATGCAGAACAACGTCATGCAGCCACCGTTTCCGTTACAAGACACGCTGATTCCAGCAGCCAAGAACAATGCACAGAAAGGGGGGCAGAAAACAGTCCCAGGACCAAGGAACACTCTCACTGGCCTTCAAGGGAGGTCGGGCGAGAAGAGTCAATGAAGGGAGATTCTCGGAGGACGCATCATACCAAAGAAGTTGACCCCAAAGAATATCGGCATGTTCAAGGGAATGAACTTTGTTTCGACGCAACTAATGGAGAGAGATCCAAGAGGACTCATAATGACACCGGGAGTAGCGCACCAAAAAGGCTGAAATCCGTTGATAGCCGAGCTCTCGGACGGACCAAGGAGGATTTGAGGGATTACCTTCAGAGGAAGCGACAAGATGCCGAGGTAACCTCTCCGGTCAAGCAGAGAACGCCGTTCTCGGTGGAGTTGGACAAATTTGAGGCCCCGAAAAGGTTCCACATGCCGAGGTTCCAGATATATGACGGTAAGTCTGACCCTAACTTTCACGTCGGCTTGTACCTGAACTCAATGGCACTGTACACTGGGAACGAGTCGTTGCTCTGCAAAGTGTTCCCCTCATCCTTTGGGGAAATCGCATCAGACTGGTCTCACAAGTTGCCGAAAGGAACTGTGAAAAGCTGGGAAGGCCTAGCCGAGATGTTCGTGGCTAGATTTGTGACAAACAAACTACAGCCATTGAGGGTGGATTCCCTGATGGATCTAAGAATTGGCGAGGATGAAAGCCTTACGGCCTATGCCAAAAGGTATTATGAGGTGTTCAACCGAATACCAGGATGCAACCAAGAGGTGGCGGTCGTGTCTTTTAAGAATGGCCTGAACGATGATTGTTTGCTTCGAAAATCACTGGCAAAAACACTGCCAAAAAGTATGGAAGAATTAATGGCCAGAATAGAGAAGTATGCTAGAGCCGAGGAGGATACGCCAGGGACAAAGGCGTCAAAATAAGAGAAGAGAAACGGCTCGCCGAAGCGAGGCCGAGGTAATAATGGATACAATAAGCAAAAGACAGGATTGAGGGCTACACAGGCAATCACAACCGTATTCCGAATTCCGGTCTACAAAGTTTTGGAAAGAATCCGGAATCAGCCCTATTATAGAGCACCAGAGAGGATTCCTGGTGAATTTATGAGAAGAAGTCTGGGGAAACGCTGTGCCTACCACAATGAGGATGAGCATCTAACTCAAGGGTACAGAGCCTTAAAGGCACATATGGAAGACCTGGTAAGACAAGGTCATCTAAGGGACCTGGTAGATGAGACTAGGACAAGGGAAGAGCAAGCGAGACTGCCTCAGGCACCGGCAGCACCGCCTCCACCAGCACCACAACCGTAAGCAGTCAGACCTCGAGTGATCAATGTGATTTACTCAAAGGTCAATGAGAACGAGATACGTGGGGAAACTCAGAAGGTAAAACACTTGCAACATGTGTATCAGGTCCGGCAGAAGAGACCTAGGGCAGACGAGTGCTAGGGACCAGTGGTGTCCTTTACTGAAGATGACCTAGAGATGGTGCAGCATCCACACAACGATGCCTTGGTAATATTCCTCCAGATTGGAGAGTGCCAAGTAAAGCGAATTCTGATCGACCAGGGCAGCTCTTGTGACATCATGTATGTCAAGTGTTACAAGGAGCTTGGCCTTCAGCAAGACGATCTGGAACAATCCAATGGTTCAATGGTTGGGTTCAATGGAATGCCGACGTGGCTCCTAGGAGCAGTAAGTTTGGAGGTGCAGGCTGGCACCAAGAAGGTAAAAACTGAGTTCACAATAATTGGCACTTCCTCCTCTTACAATGCTATCTTGGGAAGGCCATGGTGGCATACAATGGGGGCTGTTCCCTCAACATTGTGTAACGAGTCCGCGAGGGACCTCACTACAGTTCGGACTCGATTTGTCACGGTTCTAAATCTGGAACCGAAGAGTCCAAATCCGGCAAATCGTTTTGAGAAAACAGATTTTGGAAGAAGTGCCAACCATGGACTGCTTCGCCAGATACAGAGTCGCCACCTAAATATTTTATTTTGGGGGAATTTAGGAAACCCTGACTCGGTGCCAAAGGCCACGTGTCCGTCATCACCAAAGTTGCCTCGGCTCGGGAACCTGGGTACGATTGGGGAAGGCCAGCTATGAGCACCCCCTCTCGCCCGATCCGAAGATCGGCCTCTACTAACCATGATATCCTCTTTTGAAAACGTTATGTGTTCTAAATCCGATTAATTAGCTAGAATTACTATGTGATGCGCACAGCAAAACAAGTATAGACTAGATCGCCTAATTTGGAACAAAGCATTGCATATCCGTTTGTTTTGAAACGTTTTGAAATTTGCTACTCACAAGTAGGCTAAAACACGGATTTCAATGAGTTGTTCCAACTCAAACAATCCAACCTTCACCCACAGGCATTCAGGCAGTTTATAACACATAAGCATTTAGCCACATGGTAATCATGCTATTATGGCAACATTCACACACATGCGATATGCTAAAGCATAAATACTTACAAAGTACTCCATGCCAAAATAAAAACATGTTAGCGATCAATGCATGATCCAAGTCCATGTTAAGTGCCTAATGCATCACATGCAAAATGTCACTAGAATAGGCTCGGCTAATCTAAGGATGGCATGTGAGATGCACAGGAAGCATGTATTCAAAGTTAAATTTGAAATATAATGCAATTAGCATGATGCGCCGAGCCCGGTGCATGCAATACTAACGAATGATGCACGCATGCATAACATGAGGTATGCTAAAGTAAACATGTCCTAATACTAACCATCAAAGCAGGTAAGTAAAAGGGAGAAAGAAGTGGGGTTGGAAGACATACATACACGCACGCACGCTTATTACACATTTGCACTCGCTCGGAGGGTCCGAAAGAATATACAGGCCAAATAACAAATCAACTATCCTAGCTAATTAATTATTACAGACCCTTAATTATTTAACAAAAGTAAATGCAGAAAGAAGGTGGCTGCAGCCCTGCCTCGGGATGCGGGAATGATGCATGCTCGATCCATCTCGCCCGGAAACTCGCTGCCATAGCACTACTGCCTCTGTTAACACTGCCCTACTCCTCTGGGGACTGCCAAAGTCCAAGGGTATGCTTTATGGATGTTGGGGAATACCACCGGCCAAGTACAAACACCACCGGCCAAATAGAGGAACCACCGGCCACCTTTTAATCTATCGGCCACAGATTCCTGGCTGGTCGGCACTGTATTTAGCCGACCGGCCAAAGCTTCCTGCAGAACCTGCAATTGACAGCAGCAGAGGGCAAGCAGTGTATGGCATGGAATTTTCAGGCAAATGTATGCACGGACACACTCCCTATCATGTAATGGACTCAAGGGAGTGTGACCCTCGACCCTCGGGCCATCAATCACGCATTTCAATGCATGATGGCCCAAAAGCCAAGTGTGCAACTTCGATATCAAATGCAATGCAAGCACAAAACACATCAAAGGGCCCCAACCCCTATCATGATTGATCAAGAGGCAAGGGATGCATGCTCAATGAAATGCAACCTAGGCATGGAGGCTAAGTATGCAACATGAACATTCAAATGAGCAATGCATACTAGGCATGCAATCCTAAACATGTAAGCAAACATGGAATGCAATAACATGCGATGATGGACTTGAACTAACATGGATAGCTCGCAAGTATGCCAAAATCAGTGGCCATTAGATGAAAATGAGACACTCGAAATGCGTGCACATGTGCACGCAAACCGAGGACCGAACCTAAGGCATCAAATGCCACTCTACTAAAGCATGGCAAGGCATGGAACATGGTATGCAAACATGCAAACTTCAGTACTAAATCATGATGCTAAACAGCCCCGAAGCATGGAAACATGGCACCCGATACATGAGATGAATCCGAAACATAAAATAGGCACATGTATTGACCTATAGCTATACAAAGCATGCATTTTTTGATCATGAAGCATGAAGACAGAAACCAAGGCAGTCCCAAAATATACACATTTCTAGTTCAAAGTGTGGCCAAAAAGTGCTAGCAAGATGGATTAAAATAGCATGCAAATTTGACTAGTAAACATGGTTTACATGGCAGTGTATGAAGCAAGTGAGAACTCATCAAACCAGTAAAAATCAGTGAGATGAGATGAATCCCGAAACATAAAACTAGGCACATGTATTGACCTATAGCTATACAAAGCATGCATTTTTTGATCATGAAGCATGAAGACAGAACCAAGGCAGTCCAAAATATGCACATTCTAGTTCAAAGTGTGGCCAAAAAGTGCTAGCAAGATGGATTAAAATAGCATGCAAATTTGACTAGTAAACATGGTTTACATGGCAAGTGTATGAAGCAAGTGAGAACTCATCAAACCAGCAAAATCAGTGAACTAAACATGTGAAAATATGCCCAAATAACCTCTGAAATAAAGCTAACACATGCAAAAATGATGAGCTCCTTTAGAGGGCTATACAAGGGGTTATTAAGCACATACGAGATGGACACTCAACAAAGCCAAACCAACTCTGGAAATGGCCTATAGGGGTCCTAAAACCCACTGAAAAATGCCTGAGCTGAGCTCAAGAAGTGTGCAAATATAGGCCCCTTTGTAAGGCCAAAAAGCGCATCAAACAAGACAACAAGGAGAGGGGATGGCCCTCTCCTTCTTAGGACCTTAAACCACCATCTTCACCACTAAAATCCCTCATGATTTCAGTGGTGAGGAGGCCCAAACAAGGTGGTCCCGGAGCTCACTAAAAATGCACAAAAATGAGGCCAAACAAGGCCTAAGAGGAGGTAGACAACCCCAAACACAAACGTGTTCTTGAACAAACTTAAAAAGGAGCTAAAAACAAGACTTTTTTTCAGTTATACACAAAGCTTAAATCAGCATGCAAGACAGGTCAAAAGCTAATGCAAGATTGGGAAAACTAAAGCAAAGAAGTTACCCTTGAAGAACCTTTGATGAACAGCAAGGTCAGACCTCTTCTTCTGATCAAAACCACCTCAAAACCTCAAGAACAAACCTTCAAGACCTCCCAAGTCGGAGTATGGTGTAATGTGTGTGTGTTGGTGCAACACTATGGTCAAAACACACTTTAAGGCTCTTAAACACACACCAAGGATGAGAGAGAGGGAGATATAGAGAGAGAGGATGTATATATATCAGATATATATGCCCTAGGTCTAGTTTTTGCTCAACCAAGACAAAGGAGGGGATGTGTTTCTTTTATAGAGCAAGGAAATGGCATAAAGCTTCTCAAAGAAGCTATACAAAAGGGTCAAAGGGACCAAGCTTCTAAGAGAAGCTAATGCAAAGGTGCAAGCTTCTTGAGGAAGCCAAGACAAGGGGTCAAAGCTTCCTCAAGAAGCTTTGAGCAAAGGGTGCAAAACAGCCATACACGTGCATGGGGAGCAGAGTCTGTGCATTCCAGCTGGCACAACTGGCATCCATTCGATCTGTAGAGTACTCCGGAAGGTCGTCGGCCAGAAAACTTGGTCGGTCGGCCATCTATTTGGTCGGTCGGCCATTTGTTTTGGCCGGTTGGCAGGAAAAATCTGCTCTGCAGGTCCAACTTCAAACGGGCATAACTTCTTCATATGAGCTCCTTTTCAGGTCATTCTTGTGTCAAAATTGAAGCCCCGGAAGCAAGCTTTCCAATGGCACCAGCCTTGTATCAAAATTCCAACTATGCAAAAAGTTATGCTTGTTTTGGTGAAGGATGCTCAGTTTCGGTCCAACCGGGATGATGCCCAACTTCAACCAATCATATCTCCCTTTCCGGACTCGGATTTAAGAGATTCTTGAATGAAAAATGAAGCCCCGGAAGTCTTCTTTCCAACGGTGATGGCCTCATAGCCTAACTCCAAGTGTATAGACAGATAAGCTTGATTTAGCGAGGACTGCTCGTCCCTCTCTTAGCGTTTCTTGCCTATCTTCTTCTCCAACTTGGTTTCTTCTCTCCTTTTCCCTTTTCTTCAACTTCAAACCCCTAAGCAAGGTGTTTTGAAATATTTTTCAAAGATTTTATCTCTCTTTCATTCATTTCCACTTTGTCCTTGCTCGGTTTACCGAAAAGCACAACGTTTGACAAAATGCGAGCCTCGAATCATCGTAGAAACTTTATTTCAAAAAAGTTTTGAAAGAGAGGGTTTTAAGGTCTAAGAACCAGTCAAAATAGCTTTGGTCCAAAATGGGGTGTGAAGTTGAGATTTGTCTCTCTCCTTGCCGAAGAAATTGAACCTTTGCCCTGCACACCTTTTACCACCAAGTAAACCATCAGTAACGCCCAAGTCTTAAGGGCGGTCAAAAATGGGGTGTCTACACATTGCACCAACTGTTGCGGTTCCCAACAGAGCATGGAATTTAGGAGGTCAGAGGGGATTAAGTGCAGGCAAAGAATTGCTCCATGGCAGCAATGAAATCCACCTGCAACATATGAGAAGCAGAAGCAGCAGAGATTGAAAATGAGGATATGGAGGTCCTTGACGACGTCGGCAAAGAACCAGCCGAGAAAAGTGAGAAAGCACTAAAGAAGATCTTAGTCCAGCAAGGAGATGAAGAGCGCTTCTTTCTCTTCGGCTCAAGCTTGGTCAAGGAAGAGGATGAAGAAAAGGAATTAGAAGCATTCTTGAGAGCAAACCTTGAGATGTTTGCTTGGACACCATACGAGATGCTTGGCATTGACCCCGAGGTCACTTGCCATAAACTGAATGTGGACAGGTCGGCTAAACCTATCATCTAACAAGTAAGGAGGCCGACATTGATGCATGATGAGGTAGTAGAAGATGAAGTGGATAAACCTCTGGAGGCTGGAGCCATTTGAGAGGTAAACTACCCGACATGGTTATCAAACACGGTTGTTGTGAAGAAAAAGAATGGGAAGTGGAGGGTCTGTGTAGACTTTACCAGCCTGAACAAGGCTTGTCCCAAAGACAGTTTCCCACTACCCAAGATTGACCAATTGGTGGATGCCACTTCAGGGCATGAAAGGATGAGCTTCCTAGAAGAATGCCACTTCAGGGCATGAGGAGAAGACTGCATTTATCACCCCAAAAGGGCTATACTGCTACAGAGTGATGCCTTTTAGGTTGAAAAATGCAGGAGCAACCTACCAGAGATTGGTGACTAAGATGTTTAGACATCTAATAGGCAAAACAGTGGAGGTATACATTGATGACATGGTCGTGAAGACCAAGGAACCTGAGGATCATCTGGCCGACCTGAAGACAGTCTTTGATATTTTAAGGACATTTCGCCTCCGACTCAATGCATTGAAGTGCACATTTGGAGTTGGGTCAAGGAAGTTCCCGGGATACTTGGTCACCAAAAAGGGCATTGAGGCAAGCCCAGATCAAATCAAGGCCATCTTGGAGTTAAAGAGCCCAACGTCGGCAAAACAAGTACAGATGTTGACCGGAAAGGCTGCAACCCTAAATAGATTCATAAGCAGAAGTTCTGATAAATGCAAACCTTTCTTCAGTTTAGTGAAGAAAGCCACAAACTTCTTATAGACAGAGAAGTGCAAAGTCGCCTTGGCCGACTTAAAGAAATACTTGACCACCGCTCCAGTTCTCTCAAATCCAATACTTGGAGAGGAGCTGTTCTTATACTTGGCAGTTTCAGAGCATGCAGTAAGTGCAGGGGTAATCAGGGAAGAAAAGGGAGAACAAATGGTAGTTTACTACGTGAGTAAAACCTTAGTAGATGCAGAGACCAAATACTTACCCTTGGAGAAGCTGACACTGGCTTTAATAATGGCCTCAAAGAAGTTGAATCATTACTTTCAAGCCCACAAGATTGTGGTGTTAACTGAGCATCCTTTGAAGTCCCTGTTGTAACAAGGAGATCTGACAGGCATGATAGCCAGATGGGGAGTGGTGTTAGGCCAATATGACCTGGAATTCAGACCCATAACAGCAATCAAAGGCCAAATTTTCACCGACTTCGTGGCCGAGTTCACACTAGGCACCATCATACATCGGGCTCCGTTGAGTCGGGGTATACGATGTCCAGGTGAACAAAGAGAAACCCAACTGGGGATAACAGAACAGAGGAAAGAAGAGAAACTCAGGCCCTGCAGTATTTACGTCGGCGACTCCTTCCGCCTGTTTGTTGATGGAAGTTCAAACCAACAAGGAGCAGGGGTAGGAGTAGTGCTAGTATCACTGGATGGACAGATGCTGGAACAATCCATTCATTTGGGGTTTAAGGCTTCAAACAATAAAGCAGAGTATGAATCACTGATCACAGGATTAAAGTTGGCAACAGTAATGGAAGCCGACGAGGTAATGGTCTTTTGTGACTCCCAACTGTAACAAGCCCGCGGGGGATCTCGCTATAGTTCGGACTCCCTATTGTGTTGCGGTTCTAAATCTGAACCAAAGAGTCCAACTTTGGCAAATCGTTTTGAAGAAAAACAGATTTTTTGAAAAGTAGTGCCAAACATGGACTGCTTTGCCAGATTACAGAGTCGCCACCTAAATATTTTTTTATGGGGGAATTTAGGAAACCCTGACTCGGTGCCGAAGGCCACGTATCCGTCATCACCAAATGTCTTAGCTCGGGAGCTTGGGTACGATCGGGGAAGGTCAGCTATGAGCACCCCCTTTCGCCCGGTCTGAAGACCGGCCTCTACTAACCGTGATATCCGATTTTGAAAACATTATGCGTTCTTATCCCAATTATTAGCCTAGAATTACTATATTATGCGCACAGCAAAACAAGTATAGACTAGATTGCCTAATTTGGAAATAAGCATTGCATACCCGTTTTCTTTGAAAATGCTTTGGAATTTGCTACTCGCAAGTAGGGTAAAATACGGATTTCAATGAGTTATTCCAACTCAAGCGATCCAACCTCCACCCACAGGCATTCAAACAGTTTATCTCATGTAAGCACTTAGCCGCATGGTAAGCATACTGTCATGGCAACATTCACACGCATGTGGTATGCTAAAGCGTAAAATACTTACATCGTACTCCGTGCCAAAACAAAAACTAGTTAGCAAACATGCGTGTCCTAGTTCATGTTAGAGTGACTAATGCATCGCATACAGAATGTGATTAGGATAGGCTCGGCTAACCCTAAAATGGCATGTAAAATGCGATCATTCGGTGCACGTATTCAAGTTAGATTTGAAGATACAATGCGGTTTGTATGATGTACCGAGCCCGATGCATGTAAACAAATGCATGGATGCATGCATGCATTGCATAAGGTATGCTTAAATAAACGTGCCCTAATCTACCATCATAAGCAGGTAAATAAAAGGGAAGAAAGAAGTGGGGGTTGGAAGAGATACAAATCACTCACCCACACTTATTACAGATTCGCCCTCGCTCGGAGGGACCAAAATAATAATACAAATTAATTAACTACGCAAGCTAATTAAATATTACAAATTAATTAATCTAAGAAAAAAAACAGTAAACCGCCTCGGGGCGAGGGCTCAATGCGCGTGTGCTCGGATTCCGCTCGGAATTGCACTGCCATGCCTAGCCTGCCTCTGTTTTCCCTGCTTTGCCCTTCTGAAAACTGCCAAAGTCTCAGAACTGCTTCCTTAGATACTGGGGATCACCACCGACTGAACAGAATAGCCACCGGCTACTATATGTGGCCATCGGCACAGAATTTATCCATCGGCTGATAATTGAATGCCGGTCGGCACTAAACACTGCCGGTCGGCACAAAATGCCTGCAGAACCTGCAACTCACAGCAGCAGAGGGCAAAACTTGCATGGCAATACAATTCAAGCAATATATGCACCAAACACATTCCTTATCATGTTTGTGACTCAAAGGAGGATGTGCCTCGATTCTCGGGCCACCAATCACTCATTTCCATGCATGATGGCCCAAAGAACCAAGTTGGCAACTTTGATATCAAATGAAATGCAAGCACAAAACACATCAAGGGCACCAACCTCTATCATGCTCGATCAAGAGGCAAGGGATGCATGCCAAATGCAACCTAAGCATGCGAGCTAAGTATGCAATATGATTATGCGAATAAGCATGCAAGGCATGATGCAATGTAACAACATAACATGCACAACGCATTGTAACATGGCATACACAATGCAAGATGGGCTTACACCAACGTGAGTGGACCTCAGCCACACTCACATCAGTGGCCATCAGATGAAAATAAGACACCTCGAGATGCGTGCATGCGTGCACGCAAACCGAGGATGGGCCCTTAGGCATCGAAATGCCACTCTAATGAGACATGGAAAAGACATGGAATATGATATGCAAACATTCAAAAATCAGTGGCAAAATGAGGGGCAAAACAGCCCCGAATCATGGCGAAATGGAACCCGATGCATGAAACGATCCTGAAATGCGAAGATAAGTGCACGAAATGGCTTACAGCTATACAATACATGCATAATTTGGACATGACATGAAAATACAGAAGTAAGGCAGCCCCGAGACAAGAATTTTTACAGTACAAAACATGGCCAAACAGCAATCACGAGTAGGGCTAAAATGGCATACAAAAATGACTCCGCAAGGGAGGTCATGAAACAAGTGGTAAATGCAAAGCCCGAATGGAAAAAGACCCTTCTGCAACACTGATGAGAGACCAAAAATATGACTACTCACAGTAGATGACAAGCCCCAAAACAGTATACAAATATGCTCAAAATGCAATGCAAGAAATAGGCCAACAAGAGGCTATAACATGAGGTATACAAACAATTCGCCAAAAAGCCAAAGACCCTTAATGAGATATTCCAAGAAGGTCAAAATATGGCCATTTTCAGTTCTGATGATGGCCTAAAAACAGAAGCAAGACGGGCCAACAAAGCATGCAAAAATGGGGGCCAAAGAGGGGTATAATGGTAAGTGCTACATGGAGGCCCCCAACAGTGTTGAGCCCTTCTACAATGTTGTAGAGGGGCTCAAAATAGGCCAACTCACAGTTTATATCATGCTCAAAAACAGATCACACATAGGCTAGAAATATCATGCAAGATTATGGTATTTAAGAGGGTATTGAAGCAAGTACCAAATAGGGGGCTCAAACAGGGTTGAGCCCTTAAACAAACATGAATAATGGCTCAAAAAAATGACCCTTTCAGTTAGGGTCGGAGCCTAAAACAGCAAGAAAACAGGCTAGAAGAATGGTGCAAAAATGTGCTACAAAAGAGGGAAAATGGTCTTACCCTTGAAGATCACTTCTTTGCTACCTCTTGGACCAAGGAATGTTGCTTCTAAGCCTCTGAAAAACCCCTCCTTGCTGCTGGAAATGGAGTGGTGATGGTGGTGCTTGGTAGTGATGAAGAAATGGCCAAGGATTTGAGAGGTTTGGAACTTGAAAGTGTAGAGAGAGAGGGATTTTGTAGAGTGAGAAGCTCCCAAAACTTGTCTTTTTTGTTCTAACCTAAGCAATATAAGATATAAGGCTCTATATATATCAAAATAAGAGATTTTGGTCGAAAAATCCCAATTGAAAATATCTGGTACAGTGTATTGATAAATATCTGTCAAAAATCTGAGTTCTGGGCACTTTTGGCCGACCGGCAGTCTTTTGTGCCGGTCGGATAAATAGAGTGCCGATGGGTGGCTAATGAGGTTAAAAAGTGCCGGTGGAAGTCCAGATTGAAGCCCCGGAAGTTAGCTTTCCAATGGCGCAAACCTTGCATTAAAATTCCTCCTGTGGAAAAAGTTATGCCCTTTTTGGTGGAGCCACGCAGATTCGATCCAACCGGACTGATTCCCTATTTCAACCAACCATATCTCCCCCACCCGGACTTGGATTTGAGAGATTCTTGAGTGCAAAATGAAGCCCCGGAAGTCTTCTTTTCAACGATGGTGGCCTCATAGCTCAAATCCAAGTGTATAGACAGATGAGCTTGTTTTAGCGATGACCGCTCGTCTTTCTCTTACACGGATTCATGCTGAACTTCTTCTCCAACTTGTTTTCTCCCCTCTTCTCCTCTTTTCTTCAACTTCAAACCCCTAAGTAAGGTGTTTTGAAAGATTTTTCAAAGATTTTATCTCTCTTTCATTCATCTCCCCTTTGTCCTTGCTCGATTTACTGAAAAGCGCAACATTTACCGAAATGCGAGCGTCGGAACATCGTGGGAATTTTATTTCAAAAATGTTTTGAAAGAGAGGGTTTTAAGGTCTAAAAACCATCCAAAATAATTTTGGTCCAAAATGGGGTGTGAAGTTGAGATTTCTCTCTCTCCTTGCTGAAGAAATTGAACCTTTCCCCTGCACACCTTTCATTACCAAGCAAACCATCAGTAACGCCCAAGTCTTGAGGGCAGTCAAAAATAGGGTGTTTACACCAACTTATCGTCAACCAGGCAACAGGCGAATACGCAGCCCGAGATGAAAGGATGGTGGCCTATGTAAAAGAGGTGGGCAGATTGATGGCATTGTTCCAAAATTGCCAACTACAGCAAGTTAGCCGAGATGACAACAGCCATGCTGATGCCTTGGACAACCTGGCTAGTGTAATGAAACCAAGAGAGGCAAGGACAATAATGGTTGACTACTTGTCAGGTCCAAGTGTAGAACCACTGAACACAGAGCATGAGGCAATGTGTGTGGAGATGGGACCAAGTTGGATGGATGCAATAATAGTATTCCTTAGAGAAGGAAAACTGCCAGATGATCATAAAAAAGCACACAAGATCAGACTGAAGTTGGCAAGATTCAGTCTGACAGTAGAAGGACATCTCTACAGAAGATCTTTTACTGGTCCCCTTTTGAGGTGTATGCATCCTTCATAAGTTGAAGACTTCTTGTATGAAATACATGAAGGAGTATGTGGAAGCCACACAGGGAGCAGATCACTTGCTCATAAGGCCATTACCCAGGGGTACTGGTGGCCACACATGCAGAAAAAATGCTGAAGCTTATGTCAGAAAGTGTGAGAAGTGTCAGAGGTTTGCACCTTTGATACACCAACCGGCAACGGATTTGAACCCAGTGTCCAGCCCTTGGCTATTTGCCCAATGGGGTATGGATCTTGTTGGATAACTGCCTCAAGCGACTGGACAAAGGAAGTTCCTGCTAGTGGCAACAGATTACTTCACCAAGTGGGTGGAAGCTGAACCCCTTGCAAAGATTCGAGATGTTGATGTGAAGAGCTTCATATGGAAGAACATCATCACCATGTTTGGGATCCCAAGGGCAATAATAGCAGACAATGGAACACAACTTGACAGCAAGCTGATCAAAAGCTTCTGTACAAAGTACAAAATCAAGAACTATTATTCCACTCCAAACTTCCCTTAAAGCAATGGATATGCAGAAGCATCCAACAAAACTATATTGGATGAGATTAAGAAGAGGCTGGAAGCAGCAAAGGGAAAGTAGGTGGATGAGTTGCTCAATGTACTCTGGGCATATCGGACTACGCCGAGAAGATCAACTGGAGAATCCCCATTTGCTATGGCTTATGGCACAGAGGCAGTAATCCCATTAGAGGTCGGCATCGCAGGGATCAGAACCCAGGGAGTAAAAAATGCAACCAATGAGGCATTCCTGGCCCGAGATCTGGATTTGTTAGAAGAAAGAAGGGAGAAAGCACCAATTCAACTGGAGGCATACCAACAGCAGCTTGCTAGGGCTTACAATAAGAAGGTCAACCCACGAGAGTTCCAAGTTGGGGACCTTGTCCTGAGAAAGGTCGTCGGCAACAAGAATGATCCCAAAAAGGGCAAGCTTGGCCCAAATTGGGAGGGACCTTATAGAATCATCTTGGTCCTGGGCAATGGTGCATATCGGCTTGAAGACAGTGAAGGCAAAGAGTTGCCAAGACTTTGGAATACTTGCAACCTAAAGTTTTTCTATCATTAGATTTTTTGTTTTTTAAAAGTTTTCTGTTATTAGCCGAAATAATTAATAAAATTTTAGCTCGATTTTTTATTTCAAACTTGTGTAAAACGAATAACTTAGACTTATTATATGGCAGAATTGAATTATACTTGCATTTAATAGAGTTAAACTAAGTTGGCGACGTTTCTGATTGAAACATAATGAATAACTTAGACTTATTATATGGCAGAGTTGAATTATACTTGCATATAATAAAGTTGAACTAAGTTGGCAATGTTTTTGATTGAAACATGACGAATAACTTAGACTTATTATATGGCAGAGTTGAATTATACTTGCATATAATAGAGTTGAACTAAGTGGGGCGATGTTTCTGATTGAAACATGATGAATAATTTAAACTCATCATATGGCAGAGTTGAATTATACTTGCATATAATAGAGATGAACTAACCTGGACTTGCCATATCGGCAGAGTCAAACACAGATTGAAACTAAGTGTATTTGGATACGATTAATAGAGGAACCAAAGCTGAGACCCTCGGCTAGTCTCTGTTTAAAATAAACTTCGGTGACAAGGTCATGGCCACATGCTTAATGAGAACCCAAGTGGAACTTTAGTTCACATTAGGGGGCAGAGAGCTGGAGAATAATGCTTGGGAGTTGGAATTTACAAGCTAAAGTTGGTTTAACACTTGTTGAAATTTTAAGAAAAATTTACAAGCTGAAGTTAAGTCGAGGTTATGTTGAAAGAAAATTGGTTTAACACTTGTTGAAATGTTTTAAGAAAAAATTACAAGTTGAAGTTAAGCTAAGGTTATGTTCAAAGAAGTATCTACGTACTTGCCGAGATTACCATGTTGCCAAGACTTGGAAGATAACGGAAGACAGAAGTCTTGATAAGTGAAAGTGAAGTGGTAGGTTTTAAATAAGCACTTGGGAAAATATTTTTACAAATGTTTTCAAGTATTAAGCCATGGTCGAGATAAACAGTCAACAGTTATACTCGAAGTATTTTACCCCAAGGAAATTGCACAGTTAAGGTGTACCTTCAAAACATGCAAATTATTCTAAGTATGGAATCATACAAGACAGTAAAGAAGACAAACATACAAACATTTTGAAAGGAGGAGTTGTACTTGTATTCAAAAGAAGTAAAAGGGCACTTCAGCCTACAAGAGGGATTTCTTGTTCAGATTACAAAAGGGCACATCGGCCAAATACAAAGCTAACATTGTTTAAAGACAAAGTATTACAGCTAAGAAGGAAACATAAAAAGAATACAAGAAAAAACAAAAATATCCTAAGTGTTAGGATTGGCTTCATTAGCTGGGGTTGTTACACTTTTGTCGGCTTCAATCTCAGTATCTATTTCTTGTAAAGTCTTATCCAGAATCTTCTCAGTGCACTGGACCTCGGCCTCGGAAATGGTTGGCTTGAGGGAGATGCCCTTGGAGGCCAAGTCATCCTCCTCATCCTGAGTTAAATCAATTTGGTCATTGAGGGTGGGAGACTTGGTATCAGCGGCAACCTCCTCATTCACTTCGTCGGCTTCATCGTCTTCGGCATCCTCCTCGGGCTCTGGAGGGAAAGGCACCTCGAGCTGGTTGATGTCTTGAAGGTCAGAGTCCAGAGGAACAGCCAATTTGTTGAGGGCCACCGTCCAACCAAGGTAGTAACCTCAGTTACAAGCCAAGTTGACTTGTTGCTTATATTGGTCACGGACGGCAACCTATCTGTCACGACCCAAACCCGCCCCTGTAGGTTTAGCATCGTAACCGGCCAGTAATCCATGGATTACCAAAGGCCTCTTAACAGATAAGCACATAATAAGGGACTGCAGAAGCAATTATACAAAATAGACAAGGTCCAATGAGCTGTGATAACATACATAGGACAAAATATTTCGAAACTTGCACATACATAAGCGTGTTGGTCGAAGGACATCAATATTTACAAACATTCACAAAAGTGTAATTCACAAAACAGACAGAGACTAGCATAAGTACAAAAACAGCCATGTAACTAGACTTCGATCGGAACCTCCTCGGGAGGCACAACGGTTGGCTAACAAAAACAGAAATGAAGGCCGTCAACTCTGGCCCTAATGACGCGCCGGCTCATCTACATACATAATATAAACTGTGAGCGAAAGCTTAGTGAACAATAACAGAGTAAAGGGGTTTCAATGAATGACTCCGTACAGATTCATAATTCATAATTCAGTTTCGTATCAAATTCATATTTTGTCCAGATCATATACAGAAATCAGGAGTCATGCTTAAGTTTACGTGATACATCCATTAGCATTAACAGAGCAGATACAGAACAGATGGAGACACATAAGGGTTACGAATAACCAGTTCCATAAAGGAACCTCCGGATCCGGGTAACAAAGAATAAACACGCTGAGCCCCATGATGGGGCCTCCGGTACGGGTAACAGAGTGCAGACAGATTAAGTTCCATGATGGAACCTCTGATACCGGGTAACAACCACAGATATCACATGATGCTAAGGATGTCACAAATACATATAAGAAATTGGACAATCATTCATTGTACAAAACATATCATTTCAGAAAACAGATCTTAATTCATCGCACATAAAATAAATAAAGTTGAACATAGCTTTATAGCTTTACTATGTTATTACTCACAGTTGGCCTTGAGACAGACAGACGGAGCAGACTGATCAAACGGTAAACGGCACGTGACCTACATAACATATAACAGACACACATTTGAAAAACACGTTCTAATTGTACATAACTTACTTCGTTGGCTCTTAGTGTGTTTCTAATCTTTATTCCTCATTATGGAATCTTAAACAAGGCCTAGAAATGCCTAGGATGGAATGAGGATGCAAGAATGCATTGGAAAACATTTCTTGAAACTTGCTGAAAATAAGGTCCATGCTCGAGCGGACATGCAGACAATGAAGCTCCGCTCGAGCGTGACTTTCCCCGCTCGAGTGGACTGTAACTCTTGAAAAAGTACTGGATGCATGTTTTTCACGCTCGACGGACGCTCGACCTCCGCTCGAGTGTGAGACTCAGACCTTCGCTCGAGCGTAGATTCCCTCGCTCGAGCGGACTGTAAAACATAAGAACTTCTGGGTATATGCATTTCACGCTCGAGCGTAAGATTTGACGCTCGAGCGAAGGTGCATGTACTCAGAGTGCACGCTCGAGCGTGGATCAAATTTCTGGAAATTCCAGATTTGATCACCAAGCTCAAATTCAACTTTTGAAACATTCAAAACTCATTTTTCTGGGCCAAAGCTTGAGGAAATACATGAAAACTCATAAAACAACATGTTTTGAAGATCGTTTTACAAAATCAAAGCCCAGAAGTATACCAATTGTGCAACATTCAACTTGAAACTTGAAATTAATTCATGTACATGACTTGTATGCAATTCCTTGAACCCAAATCTTCCAAAACATGACCAAATGCAATGTTCAACCTAAAAACATGATCAACTATGATAATATGGCATGGAACATGAAGAATTTCTAAGACAAAGCTTGGATTGTGACATGCATGCAAGAATTCCTTAGAAAAATAACTTCAAATGCTATGAATTACACATGCATGTATGCATTGAGCTTCAATTCTCCAATCTTGGCTTAATTGACCACCTAACTCTCTTGAGTTCATTTACTTGGTGTCTCAAATACAAGGCTTAATAATATAATTCTTATCTAAGGTTGATTCCAAGTGGAATCCTAACCCAAAGCTTCAAATTGGCTTTAATCTCCTAGTCAATCCTTCATTTGAGCTCAACCTCTCTCTACTCTTCCTCTCCCTCACGTTTAGCATCAAAGAAATGGAGGAATAAGATGAAAACATATGCTAGTGGAGTCAAAATGGCCTATTAAGTGGTAATTGGTCAAAAGCAAACAAATGGCATTATTTTAATCAAATTTAATCATTCCAAACCGAATTTTAATTAAACCTACCATAAATTTCTATAAATCCTAATTAATACATAAATCAAGTCAATTTCTGATTCGGACTCCGATAAGACTTTCAATTCACAAATCGAAACTAAAACATGAACAGATCTTCCTACAACTAACAGATATAAACATAAACAATGCAACACACATACAGTTTAATTCAGAATTTCACCTTAATTACTAATTAGGCATACTTAATCATAGATTAACGTTAATCAGAGGTTGGGGTTGTTACACTGTCCTTCTTCAAAGGCCTTTTCGTTGGCCGCCTTTACCTCGGCCTCTTTATTAGCAAGAGCCTCCTGAAGCTTGGCCTCCATATCAGCCACTTTTACATTGGCAACTTCGAGGTCGGCCCTTGCAGCCTCGGCTTCATTTTTTGCTTCATTGGCCTTTTTCTCAGCCAGACTTTGAGCAGTGTTGGCGTCCTTGGCCTGGTCCATGAGGGCGCAGTTGCTGGCCTCGGCTTTGTTAAGGGAGGACAGGAGTTTGGCTGCTTCTTTTGTCTTCTTCACCAAGTCCTTCCTCATCATCTCGGTCTTTGTGGCGTAGGAGTGAGCGTGCTGGATGACCTGTAAAGAAGTAGCACAAGTTAGCAAAATTTCACTAAGTGTGGAAAGATTGTCAAAGTGGAAGAGAGAATACTTACCAAAACCGAATGCTGCATCATGAAGGCAAAGTCTTCATATTCATGAAGTTTAGCCATATGGTTCATGTCCTCGGGCAGAAAAACTATCGTGGATAAGGCAGCCCCAACCTTAAGGTTCGCAGCACTGTCACCGGCGGTAAGAGGTCTGTCGTCGAGCATGATCTCGAGCGCCCAGACCATGACTCGGGGGTAGCTGTTGCCCTCTTGGTTGTCAGACCTCAGCTTTTTAGCAGGTGGAGCCTCGGAAGTTGGGTCCTCGGCGGGTCCCTTTTCAGCCGAAAGGGGCGCTCTTCTCAGCCTCGGCTAACTTAGAGATGGGCACAGTGTCCTCAGAATCGATCTGAGTCACTGTGGCCTTCGCCTTGGTCTTTTTCATGCGTTTTGGCTTTGGGGTTGGTTGAGGGGAAGATGAAGACTGGACGGTAACAATGCCAGGGATGTTGGCAAGCAGAGCCTCAACTACTGCAGGTTTGCGCCCCATCTTGTCGGCAGTAGTAGCAACTGTGACCCTTGTGCCGAAGTGGATTGCTGATAGAGCTGTGGATGGATTTGCAAGGTCGTAAGCTGACGCCTTAGCACTCCGGATTTGCGCCCCATCTTTTCGGCTACGTGTTCTTCCAGCAAGAGTGTTGGCAGAAGCACGACGTCAGTGTTGGCGCTGGGCTGGTGGAATAAGTTGGGGAGCAGATGTCGATGGCTGCTTTGCTGGGTTAGAGGTGGAGCCTTGATTAGGCCTTGGCGATGAGGTAGTAGGAGGAGTTGTGGCGGAAAGTGGAGATTTGCTCTTCCGAAGGACATCGGGCAGAGGACTCCGATATGTTAGGATGTAGTTGAGGAGGATTGGAGCCTTGCGAAGCTCTAGGGGAAGGCCGAGAAGGCGGACCAAGTCTTGGCTTGGCGTGTAGTGTCGGCGAAAATCCTTTTCTGGTTGAGGGAGAGCTGCAAAAAGAGAACATATGTTAGAAACAAAGTAGCAAGAATATGATGATTAAAAAAAGTAAGAGGGACTCTAGGGAGGGAAACTAAGTCCTTACCCATATCATTCCTAAAAACCCTACGGCGTAATGGGAAGAGGCGGAGTTCATTGTCTGTCGCGAACTCCCAATTGCCCGACACAATCAGGTAGTCATCAGTTGCGCCTTTATTAGAGTCTGGGATGTCGGCTATTAGCTTGTATTGGGTTGATCTCGGCTTGAGGTAGTATGTATAACCGGCTTTGGTTTTAAGGCTACACATCGTGTAGCAGTATTGAATATCAGTCAGGGAAATTCTAGCATTTTGCCTACGCTCCAACTCAGCGATTCCGTTTATGATCCTAAAGGAGTTTACATCTAGTTGCATAGGGTTCAATTTGTAAAAGTGGAGGACCTCTTTGAAAAGGGTATTAAGAGGGAATCTGACTCCTCTCTCAATAATGGAGACAACAGGAAACCCCCGGCATAATGGAGTCATTCTCTCCAACCAACCTTATTTGAACATCGACTGGTATAGAAAACTCCTGCCTGAAGTACTCTAACTTAGTAGGAGTATCTACTCTCCACCTAAACATTCCCATAATGTCGGCTAGAGGGACAAGGTGTTAGATTTCAGAAGGAATTACTTTGTTAAGGTTTGAAGGACCTCAGCAAAACCTAAAGGTATGCTAGGGCAAGAATTTTTTAGGATCAAAGGGGAGTTCGTTTCAATTTTTCCTAAGAATTGGAGTTCTAAAACAAATCCCAAAACCTAAGACTATGCAAACAAGAATTGAAGGCAGAAATCTGGAAAATGCAGTAAGAAAACAGAAAACAACAATAATTCAGACTCAAGAAGACGAGCAACAAATCAAAGAACACTGTGACAAAGTGTGTACAAGGGTGCGAGGCCAAGATCAGTGGCAAAATAAACAAGTATGTGAACAGTGTGTGTGTACTCAGGAAGAGATTGGGAAGAAGCAAAATCATGAAAACAAACATGCCCAAATACATGATAGAATTCAACGCACAAATTAATAATCAAGAACATGAACAGGTTGACAATGGCAGCAAATAATGCAGTGGAATTTTTTTAAGAAAAACACAGATTGATAAGAGGGAAAACAGTGACTTACCAGAAGGAGTGACGCCGGTGTGAGGTATGCCGGAGTTGAATGCTGGTGGTACGAGTGGCAAAACGCTGAAAGCCTTGCCGGAGGGGAAGAATGAAAGTAGTTGCAGAAAGCTTCGAGAAGGAAAATGGAGGATTTGGGAGATGAGTGTTAGAGAGAGAAAGTTTGGAGAAAACAAAGATGCAAAAGTGAAACGGCGAAGAGAGAGGGAAGTGTTTTTGATCAAAACACGAAAAGGCGGCAAAAACGCAATTAGTGTGCCTAGGACGATGTGTCTGTCAGGTGGCGCACGCAAATGCGACGCGACTTGATGGCGCGTGTCAGGTACTATTCAATAGGAAAAGGACGCGTGGCAAAAACGGTTGAATTACTGTGCGTGACAGCTCATACGCGTGTTAAAACTCTTGGAGTTCTTGACTTAATGAAGTAAAAACCTCGGCTAAGGGAACGATCTCGGTTAAAGAAACTTGGAAAACTTGGTCCTTGGTTCTAAACAGACTACAAGAGTCATGGTCATATGGAGCCGACGAATGATGACCTCGGTAACGAAGAATAGAGCAAGTTTAGCCGACGTGCTATAGGTTCCAATGATATAGGATCTATCACCTCAGGATGCCGAGGTAACAGAACCTAGGTGGCAGTTGTGGGGACATATTTTGTGAGTAGCAACACGTGGCCAAGGTGGCACCGAAGTACCAGCTGAGGTGCCACGTGTCCTGTACATGATGCCGAGATGATCTCAGCTAGGCCGAGGTTATCTGCGAAGATGCCTGAGTCCGGGATAAACGGATAAGTTATAAGAGTCCTACAATGGGGGAGGACCTCAGTCTGGATAAAGATAAAGCTCTTAGGGAGTTTATCTCTATCTAACTGGGAGTCTAGGATAAGCATTGAGCCAGAGTCCATTGAAACTAGGCTTCTACAAGGATCAGGTCAGTGTTGGCTATAAAAATAAGGCACCCTCGTGGGTCTAAGGTACGCTTTTGGTATTCTGGCTAGTGAGTTAAACACTAATTATTATCTTTGAGAGATAACTGAGTATTGACTTGATCGTCGGAGAGCCCCCGGGTGGAAGAACCATCGCCGGAGTCTTTTCTTTCTGTGACAGGTCATTCGGGCGTAATCTATTCTGCCGGTGTTCTTCAGCTGAGTACCTGTTTCGCAGTGTGGTCAGAAAACAGCGCACGCAATTTTTATTAAAACTTGTATCGAATCGTATGAATTAAATTGTAAATCGTACGATTTTAATAACCCGGACATACATATATAAGAAATAAACAATAAATTTCTTTTGTAGGATCGAGATCGTATTAGAATCACAATCATAGTATGATTCTACACGATTCTACGAACTAGGATTGTAGTCATTTTGAGATCTTAGTGCGATCTGGATCCTTTGGCCCAACAAAGGTCATAGTATCATAAGATCCTACGATCTAAATCGGGATTCTGATAACCATAATTATGAATGGATTTGTAGAAAATGATGAAGGATTAGCATACACAAAAGCAAAGGCTTCAAAACACTGACTTAAGACTTTGCTTTATATAATAGTATAGATCCTAGTGTGATTCGGATCTTTTGGCCCAACAAAGATCATGGAATCGTAAGATCCTATGATCTATTCGAAATTCTAATAACCATGATCATGAATAAATTTGTAAAAAATAATGAAGGATTAGCATACATAAAAACAAAGGTTTTCAAGAGACTAACTTGGGCCTTTGCTTTATATAATAATATAGATATTAATTAGTCTTTTATCTCTTTCAGAATCGCACATCTATTATCTATTATCTATAGATAGCAAGTTCCCAAATTTTTTTCTCATTTTTTCTACTAAAAGACAAAAGTTTTGCAAAACCAAAAAAAACACATCCAAACAAAATATCACACCCAACCCCATAATCATTTCACTTTTTCTCTCACAAACATCACATCCAACCACATAAAAACCCAACTATCTTTCCAAACACCAAAATTTTTTTATCTCATAAAAACCTACATCTAATAAAATCTACATAAAAACTCACTTCTCAAACACCATCTATATCTATAATTTCTCAAAAAGTAGTCCTTGGGAAAAAAGTAATCATCCCATGTTCCTTATAATTTGCTCCCCTCTGAATTCATATTTCCTAGTTGTCAACGTGTTCTTTCTCTTCCTCTCCATCCTCCTCCCCCTCTTGTTTCTCTTTCTCCTTCTTCGTTTCAACCGATTCCACTTCAACTACTTTCTTCGCATTGTCCTCCTCATTTTCCTTCCTCTTCCCTTGTAGAAAATCAATTAAGCCGCTGAGCGTGGCGTCAGGATCGTCCGTCTTCAACAACTGCTCGGCTACTTCAGCCGGAGTCACCTCAGTCAACTTAATCAATTCTTCAATCTCTCCAAAAAGTTCATGGTCTGTAATGCCGAGATAGTTCGATGCAAGTAGTTTGAACCCGCATGGGGTGCAATAGGACATGTTAATGTGAACATCCATCCGACCCGGCCGCAACAGTGCGGGGTCGAGCTTGTCCTTGTGGTTTGTGGTGAACACTATGATCCTCTCATCGCCACAGCTAGACCAGAGACCGTCCACAAAATTAAGCAACCCTGACAATGTCACCTGTAGCAACACAACAGAAAATTGTGAAAGGAAAAAATATAAGAATCTGATATACAAGCCTACTTTTTAGGCTTACTCTTTAAATTTAATAATGTATAAGTAATATAACTGATTACTGATTATAGAAATATGAGAAAAAAAATTACCTTTAATATTTTAATTAATTGCCGCATCATTAAATTTAAAAATTGAATCTAATTTTTAATCTTGAATAGTAATGTTCAAAAATATATACACATATATGCATAAATAGCATTATTCTATTATTTACTCATAATAATCACTTTGTTTGGTTCCTCTTTTCCAAAAACACTTTTTAGAAAATTTTACTTTCTTATTTTTTGTGTTTTTTTTTTTTTTTTACTGAATTTTTTTAATATTTTAAGCATTTTTTTTAAAAACTTTTTAGACATACCTAACATAAATATATTGATTCGCCAAAAAAAAAAAAAAAAAAAATATTCCTAAAAAGTAAAAAATTTGTGGAAAAAAACATTTTAAAAGTTCACTACATACCAAAAATATAAAAAAAAAAAAAAAAGAAAAAGAAAAGAGGATTCAGTACATTTTTTGTATTTTTATGTATTTATTAATTTATTAAATTATTTTTTCACAATTTTTTTACTTTTTAGATATATCTAAGTAAGGTGCATCTAAAAAAATAAAAAAAAATGTCTAAAATTTTAAAAATATTCACTAAAAACAAAAAAATATGAAAAACTAAAAAACTCATTTTTCAAAAAACTTAATCCAAAAAACTCAAATCAAACATAATGAATAGCATTTATTGCTTATATTATATTGTTTAACAATGCTAGGTGACCCGAATTTTCATGCTCGAATGGCTCAAATGTCTTAAAATGACGTCATTTTGGATGTAAAACGACGTCGTTTTAACACATTCGAGCTATTCAAACCACACAAATTCGGACCACAAAGTATTTTTTCTATATTGTTTTCACAAATTTTTTAAAAATATTATTCTATATTTTTTAAATAATATCCTACCCTACTTAACAGTAAATATAAGAGACTCATGCAACAATGTTAGAAATACAGAAGAGTATAGAGTAGATTTAGGGCCGGTTTGGCATGTTCGAAAAAAATTAAAAAGTCAAGAATCATTATGCTATTTAAGTCACATTATCTTATTTAAGTCACATTGCCTTTTTAACACATCACTTCAAACTTAACTCATATTTTATAAAAAGTCAAAAAATATACTTATTTAGATCATTTTCAACAACTCTTTAGAATTTCTCGATACCCATATATTAAAATTTCTCATTATTTTATAAAGAAAGTATAGTACATATAAATATGAAAAGATATTAATAAAGCGTAACATTGCTAAAAAAAAACATATAATATATATTTTTTAAGGTTTTTACATTTTAGCACTAACTCACTCCATGACTTCAAAGTCAAAGTCCACCGTATTGTCTTATTCTTTGAAACATTGCTAAGTATTATTTAGTGTGTTTAGTTTTAATTTTTTGAATTTAATTTTTTAAAAATTAATTTTTTTATTTTTTATATTTTTTTGTTTTTAATGAATATTTTTAAAATTTTAAATAATTTTTTTTAAATACATTTTACTTAGATGTATTTGAATAATAAATTATTTGTGAAAAAATATTTTAAATTTATATATATTTATTTTTTATATTTTTGATATTAGTGAATTTTTAAAATATTTTTCACAAATATTATATTTTTTAAATATATTTATATTAGATGTGTTTAAAAATTAAAAAAATTACTTCAAATATTAAAATTAATAAAAATAAAAGATACGAAAAACGAAAAAATAAATTCTGAAATGAAAATCAAAGAGAGTGAGTGGTATTTTTCGTATTTGATCGGCGATGCCACATGGCCTAGAGGGACCAATCCAAAAATAAATTAAAATTTTCCAAAAATAAATATAAAATAAAATAAATAAAAACAAAAAAAAAAAAAAATATAAAAATAAAATTAATCCAAAAACAGAACAACAAAGACAAAAAAGAAAGCAAATTTAACAAGTATTTTCAAAGAAGTGGAAAAAAAAAGTGTGCGCAATAATATGACTTTTTTTTTTCTTTTCACCAAATCTCGCTTTTTTGAATTATAGTTTTGTTTTGAGAAGTAGAGAAGTAGAAAAAAAAACTAATTTATTAGCTTTTTTAAAAAAAATAAATTCTTAAAAAAAAACATGCAAAAAAATAAACAGATAAGGTAATTCAAATAAGTCAATAAATTAATAAATTGACTTTTTTTAACTTTCCAAAACCAGCCATATTTCCCAGCACCTAAGGCGCACGTTTGTTTGGCGGATTAGGTTGGATGAGATTGTTAGTTAAATGATTATTAGTGAAGAGATTGTTAATGTGAGAATTGTTAGTGAGGGGATTAAGTAAAAGTATGTTTATTTTGATGATAGTATGCGAGATGATTAGTGATGAGATTGCTAAATTATTTTTATATAAATAAATAAATAAATTATTTCTATATTAAAAAAAAATAGAACAAATATTAAAACAAACAAATGCACTTGGTAAACAATAAAATTAAAAAAATAATTTTTTTATATAAAATAAAGTCAATCCCCTCACTATTTTCTTAATCCCACCCAAAATTCAGCCAAACTAATCTCCTTATGTAAATGTATTCATAATCTCATGGAACTACTAGTCCCCTTCTATTTTTGTCAACTAAACATGAGCTATAAGACCTACAAGATTGATAGTCCATCCAAACAAACAGTCTAACTCCAAAGTGGGTCATCCAGACTTTTTTTTGCTTTTAAGTTTATTTTTTAGACTAATGTTATTTTGAAAAGTCTTATTTTAAAATCACAAATTATTTAAAATTATATTTTTAAAATATTAAAATTATTTTTAAAAAAATCACATTTTCAAAAAACAAACACTTTTGTCTACAAATAGAGTTTAAAAGTCTATATTTAGAGAATTTTTATTTATTTATGAAAACCCAAATTTGATATATATCTCTTAAATTACTACTATCCACGCATTTCTCAACATCCAACCATATTTTAATAATTATATCTATATATATATATTGATAATTTTTTTGATAACTATTCGAGTCAGTTCACATCCATTGTAGCTAATCCCACCAATCCCGGGTACTGTCATTTAAAATCAAAGCAAGTGTGCCATCAGTTCACATCCATTGTAGCTAATCCCACCAATCCCGGGGACTGTCATTTAAAATCAAAGCAAATGTGCTACATGGACCGATTCTAGAGAGTTTATTGCAACTAATCAGTATTGAACTCCTTGAGATTTCTTAATAATTACATTTAATATGGGCTTAAAACATATAATAATATCATACAAATACCTTTTTTTTTTTTTTTTTCTTTTTTATGAACTTCATTTAAAAATTGATGTGGCAATGAATTATTCTTATCATAGTTCTATTTTACATATTAAGAACTTATTATTATACATCACATCAATTTATATTAAAAAAATGTTTGTAATTAATTTTTGAGACATTTACACATAATTTTGTATTTTTGAACTTATACTCCATTAAATCCTAATTAAGATTTTTTGAACTTTCAAATCTCATTAAATTTTTAATAGTCTGAATTACCATTCAAATAATGATTGTTTATCATTTACAATTATCTATAAAGGTAACATGATAATTTGACATTTATTTTGGTTTTTAAAATTTAAAATATCAACTTTTAAAATGAAAAACTTATGTTCAAGAAAAAAATTTATATTTTTTTGTGCAAAACTGAAAATTTTGAAAAAATTTGAATTATTATTATTTTTTTTGAAAACTGAAGTTATGTTTTTTTTTTTTGAAAAAATTGAATTATTTTTTTGTGTAAAACTGAAAATTTTGTGTCTATAAAAGAACATGATGATAGAATTTTGATGCACAAAATTGAAAAAAAAAACTTTTAAAATAAAAAAAACTAATAATGCTCTCAATTTTAAAACTGAAAAAAACTGTTAATTTTCTCAGTTTTATTGGATAGTTGAATCAAACCAATAAGTAGAAGGACAAAAACATTTAATCTCACGCTCACTTTTTTTCATATTAATTAGTGAAACAATTATCTGAAATATTACTATCCAAAATTGATAATATTCTTACTTTTAAAAATTGAAAAATAAAACTGATAATATTTTTAATTTTATTAAATAGGACTTATTAGCTCAAAAAATCTTACACAAAATTAAGCCATCATAGCATTTGTAAATATAATTTTTAACTAATTAACTCTTAATTTTTTTATTTGTAAATAATTTTTCGTAATTAAAATTTATTTATCCTAGGATATGTGGGAACTGGGAACTTTAGAATCAACAAGGTCTTACGGTGCGCCATTTACCATTGAAAAAGTCTAAAAAAAAGGCTAGCATGATCCAACTAAAAAATATTAAAAAAAAAATCAGATATATACAAACAACAATAATTGAGACCCTATTTTTTAGAGATCCCACAATCTCCACCATTGATAGGGTGGACCCCACATATAGATGAGTGAATCCCATACATACATTAATAATGGAGATTCAAAGAGGGTTGTAAGGTCTTTGAAAAAATGAGAGTCTCAAGTATTTTTCTATCAAAAATGCTAAAGCCTCGTTTGGGAACAGGCTAATTTAGTAACTTTTTAGCTATTTGGTTAAAATATGAGTTAAAAAAAACTAATATGTTTGGGGTAACTTTTTGACTTTCTACGAAAAGATGTGCAAAAAGTAGAAAGAAAAGAGAATCTTTGGCTTTTTGGTATGAGTTGTTGACTTTTTGACTTTTTTAGTAACTTTTTGACTTTTTAGCTAAACCGGTCGCTTCCCAAACAAGGCCTAAGTATTATGAAAAATCTTTCATTAAAATAATTATAAAAACTTTACGACTCTTGAATTATACTTAAAATAAAGTACTACTCACTAATTAAAATAATCTAAAAATCATAAAGTTTCCATAATTGTTTTCATAGAAGGTTTTTCATAATTCCTGCCTTTCCCCTTTTTCTATATACAAAGCAAAGAAATCGAAATGAAAATGCACAGAAAGCGAACAACCAACCTTGTTTTCTTCCTGATGAAACCCATGCGGCTGCGAAGCCCGAGCCAAAGCCATCCGATCCTGCAACTCAATGGTGCAGTCAATGTCCTCCACCACCAAAATCGACCTGTTCGCCGTCGCCACCAACAACCGCCGCAAATCGGAGTTACGCCGCAGCCCCGTCAACTCCAAATCATACACATCAAAATTCAAGTAATTCGCCATGGCCGCAATCAAGCTCGATTTCCCCGTTCCCGGCGGTCCGTACAACAAGTAACCTCTCTTCCATGCTTTCCCGACCTTCCTATAGAAATCTTTCCGATTCACGAACCTCTCGAGGTCCTCCAAGATCATCTTCTTCATCTCCGAATCCATCGCTACCGTCTCGAAAGTAGCCGGATGGTTCAGATTCACCGCCGTCCACAAATCCGCCAAATTGTACATGTTCTCGTAATCCACGGTGAAGATCTTCACCGTCTTCTTCTCGTCCTTCATCGATTTCGCCTCTTTCATTATGTACGGAAAGTAAGATTCGAGAACCTTCTGTTTGTGCTTCTTGTGGAAAGTCAATTCGAAGGATCGGACCTCCGATCGTAGCGTCGAGTTCATATCGCGAGGGTTGTAGAAGTCCTTGGACTCGACTTGGTGGCATAGCCAGATCCATTTGAGCTTCGCACCGTCGAACAAGTCGGTGACCTCTTCGTTGCGATCCATTGAAACGTTGATGCTCTTTTCATCGTCGATTTTGGTGACTTTGAGGCGGTGAGTGGTGGTGGGGGAGATTTTGGTGGAGAGGTAGACGTTGGCGGCGTCGTAGATTTGGTTGTTGACGAGGCCGTCGAATTCGTCGATGACCATTGTGAGGTGGGAGGAGAATCGGGAGAAGAAGTTGCGGAGGTCGAAGAAGATGTAGTTTTGGAATTCAGGGGGGAGGAAATCGGTGGCGACGCTTCGGACTACCATGGCGGTGGCGGCGACGGAGGCGGCGGTGGAGAGGACTGTCTTGGCCATGGCCAATTTGGAATCTGTGGAAGACATGTTGGATGGGTTTGGATTGGAGTTTGATTTGCAGAGTGAGTTGAGTTGAGTTGATTAGTATTATTGGGCAAATACATGAATGGATTTGATTTAAGGAAAATTTACCTATAAGTTCTAGTTTTTGAAACGTTGAACTATTTAGTCTTAAAAAAAATTTTATGTTTTATTTAGTCTTATTTTTATATCAGCATGATGTAAATGATCTGATATTTTATTCTATAATTTTAAAATTTATTGAAATCTGATGAACATTAGATGTTTTTTATCTTATATTTTCAAACATTATTGAAATTTGATGAACATTAGATGTTTGAAATCTAATGTTTATAACATGACTGATGTTATTAACATTGTATCTGATGTTATTAACATTGTAATGGGACCTTTCAGTCTATAAAAATTTTTTTAAGATTAAACAGTGCATAAATTATTAATTTGAAATTTATTGGTGCATCCCTTTGATTTAAATAATATGAAAATGAAGAAAAAAAAGAATGGACCAATGAGGGATGACTTTCAGGAGGCAAAAACGTCAGGTTTTTTAGTTGACTTTGTGGACTTTTTGAAGTAGCGGTCAACCATTGCAGAAATTATTGATTCAGTTTCTGTGCATATTGCGTGGAATTATGAACTCACGAAATTAGCCTCGTGCCGGCATTGACACGAAATGAAATTTAAGCCTTGATATGAGTGTACTTTTTTTTTTTTTTTTATATAAGTGTATTTGTTTAGATGATATATAATTAATATTTTTTTTTATTTTTTTATAAAAAATTAAAAAATATATTTATTTAGAATATTTTAAACTAAAATAATTCAGTTTGAGAGGTTGATTGTTTTAATAGATTATTTTAATTTTTAATTATTTTAGTAAATTAAAATAATTATATTTGAGAGAAGATAGTTAAATTTTTTTATAATTGGATATGATATTTGTACAAAAAAAAAAATGATTATGAATTTAATGTGATATTTTGTCATATTAATTATTTTAACATATTTTATTTTTTAATACTATTTTAACCAAAAAAAAAAAAACTTCTTTCCAAACATGAAAATAGTTGCTACAAACTTTTCATTTTTTTCAAAAAGTAATTTTATGTAGGAGTGTGAAGTTGCTTGCAATTTTGGAATCATGAAATTACTAGGGGTGTAAATTTAGCTTGACCTGGCCCGGGCTAGACCTACTCGGCCCGGGTCCAGCCCGGCCCATGTCGAGCCTCACGAGCTCTCACCAAAATTCGGGCCAGGCCAGGTCGACCTACGGGCCAAAAAAATTAGGCCCAGGGATATTCAGGCCTTGGAGCGGGCCAACCCAGTGGGCCTGGGCCGGGCCAGGCCTGGCATCGGGCTTGGGTAAGTGTAACAACCCCTATCCGTAATTAGCCACTAATCCGTATTTAATGATGTTAATGAGTGGATTAAAATAAATTATGTGTTTATTCTGCACTTTGTATGATTTTGGCTTTCTATCTGTTACTTGTAGAAATATCTGTTTGGAATTCCACTTTAATATGTAAATTGAAAGCCTTATCGGCACCCGAAATCGAAATTGATTACATCGATGTGTTATTTGGAATTTTTAGAACTATATGGCAAATTTTGTTAAAAAATTGATTCAATCTGATTCGTTAAGTTGCGTTGGCAAGCCTTATGTTCTAATTAGTGTATTTTAGCCTCACAGCCAAATATGTGACTAATAGGCTCATTTGAGCTCATTTCTTTTATCTCCCTTGAGTGGAAAAATCTGGTGAGACATGTTAGAGAGAGAGGGAGCACAATTCTAGTGAGAGAAAGGAAGAGATTGTAGAAGAATTGAAGGCTATGGCTTGAATTGATCAAAGATTGTGCTAGAACAAGAGTAATTCGAGACTCTAGGTAAGATTACAACCTCTAGATTGTGTAACCAAGTCATTTAACATGAATTTCTTCAAGATTATGAGTTTGATGTGTATATTAAGCTTAGAAGGAAGATTTGAGTGGCAATTCATGCGTGCATGTACATTTTCTTACAAATTGAGCATGATTTCCATGAATCCTCTCTTACATGTTTGAAATTCATCGTCATTTAGGGAAAACATCAAGTTTCAAGTTGTTTTGTGGTGTTTGATCATGTTTTGAGAAGTTTGATACAAGAAAAATTCATGCATGTTGTGTTCATGAACATTCATCATGTTTTAAGTTGAAATTGTGAGTTTTTAACAAACTCTTGGGTCATGATTTTATGAAATACTTCTTAATTCATCATGTTTTACAAGTTTACTATATTATCTCAAGTTTTAGGGCCCAAGAGAAGTGTTTTGAAGGTTGGAATTCGAGTTTTGAGCTGGGGAGGTCAATCTGGATTTTCCAGAAATTTGACCCACGCTCGAGCGGGGACTTTCACGCTCGAGCGTGAACCCTGAATTCATGCACCACACTTGAGCGTGGGTTGAGCGCCCGTCGAGCGTGAAAACCTTGCATCCAGTACTTTTAGAGTTTACAGTCCGCTCGAGCGGGAAAGTCACGCTCGAGCGGAGCTTCATTGTCTGCATGTCCGCTCGAGCGGGGAAACCCACGCTCGAGCGTAGACCTCATTTTCAGAAATTTTGCCTAAGTGTTCCAAGGCATGTTTTGGCATCCTCATTGCATCTTAGGCATTCCTAAGACCTAATTAAGCTTTGATAATGAGGTTATGGATTAGAAACACACTAGGGAATGATTGTACTAAGTCAAGGAATTACAAGTGTATGTGTGTTTCAGCATTGTGATAAGAAAGAACAAGAACCAACGTAATGAAAGCTAAGCCATGTTGGCCATATGAATATGTAATGATAAGATGTGCTTGTGTTATGTATTTTGTGGTTGTAGGTCAAGACTCGAGGATTGATTGACCGCTTACTGGAACCACCGTAAGTAACGTTATCGTAAAGATACGTTCATATGAATTATGTTCCAAATGAAATATGATAAGTTTTGATTTCTGAAATGATATCTATTTTCGTGAACGAATATCCCATGTTTGAAATCTATTATGGCATCCATAGATAGTCCCAAGTCATGGGGGACGGCATGAAAATGCGAGTCCATGACATACAAGTGATTACGAGATCTCGTTAGCCACTTCATTGTGGTGATATGTGTTTAATCGGTATCCGGAATCGATTACTCTAGTCGGAAGACGTTCTGTGATGTGTTCTATGGGATGTACCATTATTATGTTCTGATATGAAAATGATTATGCTCTGGTCTGTTTTCTACTTATGTTATATTCGGATTTCGTTCACTAACCCCTTTACTTTAATGTTATTCATTGGGCTTTAGCTCATTGTGTGTATATATATATGTATAGGTGAGCATTTTGGAGCCCGAGCCTGAAGGCTTTTGTCTGGATCTGTGTTCTGTTGTCAGCCAACCATAGTGCCTCACGTGGAGGTTCCCAAAGCGTCCTGTGTTTAAGTTCTGTGGTTTCTGTTTATTTAAGACTTGATTTGATGTCGTTGGCTGTACTTAAAATAGTGTAATGTGTGTGGGTATAATGTATGTTGACTACCGGTTATTGTATATAAAGTTTTTAAATATTCTGTTCATATAAGTCAGCACAGCTCATTGGACAACTATATTTATGTATTAGCTTCCGCTAGCCCCTTAATTTTGTTAATCTGTTCAGAGGCCTTCGGTAATCCAAGGATTACTGGCTGGTTACGATGCTAAACCTACAGGGGCGGGTTTGGGTTGTGACAGTAAGCCTAACTATTTTTTTTTTGTTTTTTTAATTTTTTCTATCAAAATTTTATTATTTACCACTAAAAAAGACACTGGGACTCAGGCAGGCCAGACGGGCCGAGCCTTGAGGCGGCCTTTTAAGCGGATCGATGGGCTGGGCTTCAAAATGATGGCCCAGGCCCAAGCCCAGGAGTTCGGGCCCGGGCCCAAACAAGCCTAAATGGGCCAGGCCCACCCCTTCGAGTCGCCCACGTGCCGCAGGCCATTTTTACACTCCTAGAAATTACCCTCATGCCTGCTTCAACATGAAAATAGTTTTCACGGATATGTATGGAAGAATTTTACAAAATAAAACACAAATGTGAGATAAAAAATAAGTTTTGCGTATGGACCTCACATATGTGGATATTACACCTTTATCTTATATTTGTATTTTATTTGATGATTTTTTTTTTTGTGTGGTATCTATAGCATAATTGACTCAAATATGTTTGAAATTTTATTACAAACTAAATTTTGATACATGTACGAACACGAAATAATTCTACTCGTATAATCCTATTGATCAAATTTGCACCTCTCCAAACGTCGTCGTCTTATCCCCTGAAAATACAAACATGAGCTAGCCGGCGGGTGTAGACACCCCATTTTTGACGGCCCTTAAGACTTGGGCGCCATTGATTGATCACTCAATGATGAATGTGTATGCTTGTCAAATGCTTGACTTCCTCAGCAGGAAACCTCAATGATGAACTCTCAAACCTTGTGCCTTGTTTTGGACCAAAACAGTGTTTTTTTCAGGTCTGTGCCTCCAAGGACCTACTGTCCACTAGTATGGCATACCGCCCACTAGTGTGGCCTGCTGCCCACTAGTGCAAAAAAATAGATATTTTTTGCCAGCTGTCCCTACAGATGCATGCACCATTCCAGTTGTGTCTGTAAGGATATTTTCGAGGGTCTCTCATATATTTCTATATATATATGACCCTCTTTTTTGTTTTCAAGGTTAGAAAAATTTAGGAGTGAGAAAATATTTTTGAAAAGCAAAATTTTGGAAAATTTCTATATCTACAAATTCATCTCTCTCTTGCAATTTGCATAGCCTTTGCCTAAACACTCTAAACCAAACCTAGAGAGTTTCTCGCTGAGGTGATTTGAGCTTACATTTGAGCTCTTGAGGCACTTGAGAGTGTGAAATAGTGGTTTAAAAATCCAATGGACCATTCCTCTTCAAGAGGTATATTTCCTAGTTCTTTTACACTACTTGTTTTCTATCTTTTCTTGTTGTTTTTGAGTTGTTTATAACCTGTATTTTTGAGCTGAAACTTGTGGTTTAAGGCCATTAAAGATAGAAGGGTTGATAACCCTTCTTTGAACCTTGCTTCTAAGGCCTTTGCCCTTGTGTTTCCCACCTTCTCATCAAATTTTTTTGGGCTTTTTACTACTAATTTTTAGAGACAAAAATCATGTTTTGAAGCCCCAAAAGTGGAGGGGGTTAGCCTCCCCTCCTTGTGCTTGTGTGCTAGCTTAATCCCTCAATATTTTAGCTTTTGTTTTAGCTTCTTTTGTCTTAAGTCTAGCACTGTTTTTGACTATTTTAGGACTGTTTTTAGTTATTCATTGCATTTGAGCTTTGTATAGCATGCTTGTAGTGTAATGGTTCTCGTAGGCTTGGTGGTATAGGCCTTAGCCACCAACCTATTTGAGTTGATAGCATTTATTTCTTACTTTTCATACTTGTATTCACCTCTAAGCATCTCTGTAACCTCCCCATTTTCTTGGCATTTTATTTTCTTTGAGAGTGATTTCAAACCGATTGTTTATTCAAGCTTGAGATTGAGGTTGTTGTGCTTAATGGTTTAATCCCTTTGGGGGTTCATTATCAATGGCATGACATCTCTCTCATGCCTAAAACAACATTTGGTTTGGTACTTCTTTCCATTAGTGGACTTAAAGCTCATTTTTGGACTTAATGAATTAAGGAATGAAAGGTAATTAGAATGAAGTAACAAAACTTGGACTAAAATGGAATAAGATAATAAGGATTTGTGTTCAATCGGACGTTAATTGAACACATGGAGACTTGAGTCATTTCATACTTATTAAGTGATGAAATGGTTCAAGTTTCGAAGGTTAACTACTTCCCTTGATCTATCCATGATAGGAAGGAGGTTTAGTTGGTCTTTTGTTATGCATTTATTGAAATTGTGTCTCTTGATTCATAAGTCATCACGCAATGAGATTGCGTCGATTGATGGCTTGCGAATCAAGCTTACCTATCCTTTGACCTGTTTGCTGATAAGGAGAGGCAAGGTGGACAAACAACCCCTGAAAATACTTTGGTTTGTGTTCTGTTTGTTCTCTATTGCTACAGGAAAAAACCAACATCAGTGGCCGGCAGACCACTTTTACTGGACGGCAACCCACTATTAGTGGCCTGCCGGCCACTACTTCTGGGTTGCCGGCCACTTTTTCAGTCAGGCAGTGTCCTTTTTCTAGCAGAGCAGAGCAGAAGCTGAGGTGAAAAAATGGTGCAATTTTCTAATTGTGAAACAGAGGCATTTCGGTAGCAAAACAGAGAGCATTATTGGGTGAAAATCCGTATTCATGCATGAGCCATTCCTAGCATTTCGGGGCCCGTTTAAATTTGTGCTGTACTTAGCTAGTTAGTTGTGTTGTCCTTAATTAATTAGTTAGAATAGTTAGTTAAATTTGTTGTTGTAATAATTAGTTAATTAGTTAGTGTAGTTAATTCATTCATTTGGTTTGTAATAGTTAGTTAATTAGATAATTAATTAACTAGGACATTCATTCGGAGCCTCCTGTACGAGGGCAACAATGTAATAATGTGTATGTCTTCCAACCCCATGTGTTTCTCCCTTTTATTTACTTGCTTATAATGGGTAGTTTAGCACATCATGTTTCCTTTAGCATACTCTATGTTTGCATCCATTTGTCTTACATTCATCGAGGCTCGGTTCATCATTCTAACAAGCATTGTACTTTACATACTTAGTTAAAAACGTGTTTAAAACCGCATGCTATTAAATTGATTCACATGTTATAATTAGTAGCCGAGCCTATTAATTGCATTTTTGTATGTGTTACATTGGTCATGTTGCATTAGTTAGGAGCACGCATGTTTTCTAACTCTTTTGTTTCTTTTGGCTCGCCTCGGAGTACTAGGTGAGCATTTTTGCTTTAGCATATCGCATGCGTGTGATTGTTGCCATGTCGAGCATGATTACCATGATGCTAAGTGCTTAAGTGATAAATTATTTGAATGCTTATAGATGAAGGCTAGTTGCTTAAATTGGGATAATTTGATCAAATGTACATATGCGATCACTTTTTCAAGTGGTACATATTTGAAACACTTTTCAAAAAATAAACATAAATCAAAGTGTTCCAATTTTTGCAAATTAGTCTATACTTGTGTGCGCATCACATAGTAATGCTAGTTTAATAATTGGAACAAGAACATATAATGTAAATAAGATTCATATCATGATTAGTAGAGGCCAATCTTTGATCGGGCGAGTGGGGTGCTCAATTCATGACATTCCTATCTTGTACCTAAGTTTCCGAGCCGAGACAATCTTGGTGATGACGGACACGTGGCCTTTGGCATGAGTCATGGGTTTTCTAAATTTCTTAAAAATATTTAGGTGGCGACTCTCTATCTGGCAAAGCAGTCCATTTTTGACACTTTGATTCAAAATTAATTTTTCAAAAGATTTGTTGGGTTTGGACTCTTTTGTGTTTATCTATTTTACATTGCACTTGTGGAGTCAAATTCAGAACCACGGGAGTCCGAACTGTAGGGCTAGTCGTATCCAAAAGGAGCACGAAAAGTCGAGCAACAGTTTCTGGCGACTCTGCTGGGGATTTAGAGAACTTGACTCGAACTTTATGATGTGATATTTTATCTACACTTATATGTTCTTTGCATTGCATATGCATTGGTGCGCTTAAGTCACCGTGTTTGCCATTTGTTATTCCTGAACGGTTTGCCAGAGGCTTGCCCAAAAGCTTGCCAAAAGGCTGACCGGTCATGGGCTCTGCCATGATGGGAACGGAACTCTTGGATCTGGACTACTGCTGTACCGTTTGATCATCCTTTCACTTCTTAGTGTTAGGTGTAAGAGGTATATTAGGTAGTCTTGCTGAGGGTACCCCCTTTGACCATTTGGCCTAGCTGCATATAGTAAAGCCATAGTGACTATTCCAAACTAGGACAGGATGCTCACCTAAAATACAGGATTGCGTGAAACTGTTTGATTGAAATAATGAAACCTAATTCATGACAAAACTAGGACTGGGTAACCCTACCCCATCATAGGAGTGTTTTTGCTCTCTCTTAACTGGTATGTGCTTTACAGTGAAAGGAATGTGCATATCAGTTACAAATTTGGTATCTGTTTTGGAGGCAGAATTCAGTGTGGAGTGCAGTCCTACAGCTTTGATCATGTCTGTGTTGACAACATCTTAGCTGTGGTGCTGTGCGGTTTCTGATTACTGTTCTTTTGCTTTATTTCTTTTGCTAGGTAGTTTAAAACCATAGTTTCAGAAAGTTTGGATATCCCCCAAGTACTCTAGACCCGAGTCAGAAGACTTTGTAAAGCCGGGGATCTTGTTTGGGGACAACCCATGTTTACCTCACTCCCACTGGTTCCAAGACGGAGGAGAATCAGGAAAAATTCACTAGTTCGGTTCTTACAACAGTCACCCCTCAGCTCACCTGTGTCTAGTCTAGTTCGGGAACGGTCATCTACTTCTAGCGCAGCACGAGATCAATCACCTATTCCAATGGCATAGTATCCCCCAGTCAGTGTGGAAGAACTGATACATCATCTACAACAGACAATTGAGACCTTACAGCAGGATGCGGCCCGTCAGGCCAAGTTCGCGACCCGTTAGGCCGAGGTTATAACCAGGCTACAACAACAGCAACCACAGCCGGCTGTGGCCTTTGCATCCCATGCACCTATCGTGGATATCCCAGCACCCGGGGCCACTGCTAATACTGCCAATGTCCAAGAAAACCAGGGCAATCCAACAGAGCCAATCCCGGTACAAGCTTCCAAGGCATTGGTTTATCAGACCGAGGCTCCATTTGAGTTCGAGGTTAACCCAACTATACTCAAGGTCAATAAATTGGAAAAGTTGTTCAAGAGAGCATAAAGGGTTAACTCCATCTCGGATATAGAGGACGGATATACTGATTCTGCAGTTACATTGCCAGATCGGTTTAAAATGTCGCACATCGATCGATTCAACGGCTCTGACGATCCAATGGTCCACTTGCGTTTGTTTTCTGTTATCGTGCGGCCGATGGGCTTAACTAGACTACAGAAGCTGTCTCTCTTCAATCGCACCATGTCGGGTATAGCGGCCATTTGGTATGCTAGGTTGGAAGATTCTGTTGAACAGAATTGGGAAGAGATGGCCGAGGCCTTCATTGCTCAATATTCTTACAATACACAAATTGAAGTTACGACTCGTGATCTCGAGGCAACACGCCAAGAGTCGAAGGAGGGTTTCTTTGAATTTGTGACAAGATGGAAAGCTAAAGCCTCGATGATAACCACGAGGCCTTCTGAGAAGGACCAGATCAGGATGGTTGTTCGAAATCTACATGGCAAGTTGCTGCAAAAGATGATTGTCCTATCTCTATTTATATTTACAGAACTTCATGAAATGGGAATGCAAATTGAAGATGCCATGAAGCAGGGGCTTATTACAGATAAGAAGGAGTCGGCAAAAATGCCGTTTGTTCGCAGTTCCAATGCTGCCAGTGGTAGCATAGTTGCGAGGCCGTCAGATGTAAATGTTGTCACCACAACCAAGACTGCTGACCCCTTTGCTAACACAAGCTCACAAACACCGTCCAACCCTACCGGATTCCAGAGGACTTTTAACTAACTGTACATGACTCTGTCTCAAGCCATGAAGATGCTAGTCAAGAAAGAGCACCTCAAACCCTTAGAACCTTGTGCACTTCCTGATCCTCTCCCACCTAAGCACAACCTCGCAAAATACTGTGCGTTTCACCAACAGCATGGTCATGACACCGACCAGTGCTTTCGATTACGTCATGAGATTCAGGATCTCATTGACAACAAGGTGATCGCTCCACCTCAAAAACCAAACATAACCACAAATCCACTCCCAGCCCATAATCAAGTCCCTCCACCTCGAAATCTTAACCTGATCCATACATTGGCCACCTCTTATGACCCCAACGTATATATTATCCCCTCTCACCTACCAAAACTGACATTGTTCATTCCGGAAGGCGCAGATCTGTGCATGATGGACACGTTCAAACCTCAACCCGAGCCTGTGGTGATGAGACTTACAATGAAAGGGGAGTCGATCTTGGAGGAAGGTACTAGTCTGTTGCCAAAATGTCCTGAGGACTTATCTGTTAGGGTGTATGATCCAAGTTGCTACATTGTGTCAACTAGTCAAATCAAGCCTGAATTGGTACTGTCAGCCTTGGTAGACATCAATGTGGTCAGGAAAGATGGCCCGAGCCAGGGGTTGGATGATTTGGAAGATCTCGAAGAGGATTTGGATAATCTGCAGTTCTTTAATAAACAGGATCAGGAAGATGTACAGATCGGGTGGTTTGACCTGAACGGATCAACTGATAACACTAGATGGCTGAGTGATGAGCCAGACAAGGAAGAACAAACTGGAATGAAACCAGAGAGAAAAGAAGCAGAGATAGCTGCAGTAGCCGAAAGGGCTGATGAGAAATGAAAGTTGTCAGAGAGTGCTAGTGTGGAAAACCAGCCTAGGAAGTGGGCGCTATGAACGCCGTAGATACTAAACAAGAAGTTGCATTGAGGCAGTTTGAACGAGAAAAGATTGAAGACAGTCGGGAAACTGTAAATTCACAACACCCTGTAGGGGATACTTATGATGTGAAGGTGATACAAGCAGAGCCGGACAACTGTTTGTCGGCTATTGAGGACGAATGGTGGGATAATAATGAATTGCATCTGGCCCATATTGATAAAGACCGGGGTGATTGCATTTCGGACAATACATGGTATGCTGAGGAAATAGACCATCTGACAAAAAGTGGGCAGTATTTTAAGCCGCCGCACCTGGATCAAGCAGAAGCGTCTGGAAAGGACAAAAAGGCCAAGAAACAAAAAGAGAAACAACTAGAAGAAGAGGCAGTATTGAAACAGCTCAAGAAAATTCAAGCTGATATCTCCATTTGGGGTCTTCTCATGGCCTCATGAGTACACCAGCAGGCAGTATTGTTAGCAATGGACAAGGCTAAATTGTCTATTGACACCACGCCCGAGCAGCTTGTGGGTTTGGTCTTTCCAAGTGGTGCCAAGCCAACGCTTACTTTCTCTGACAAAGAGCTGCCTCCAAAGGGCTCGGCTCACAACAAACCGTTGTATATATCTACGGAGTGCAGAGAGAAATGGGTGCCGGTGGTATTGGTAGATACCGGTTCGGCCACTAATGTTTGTCCTTCTCATACCGCCCATGCAATTGGCCTCAAACCAACGGACTTTGTTCCCACAGCCCAAGTAATACGGGCATATGATAACATGAGTAGAGAGGTCATAGGTACAGTGCAAGTGAGCATCCAGGTGGGCCCATCAAAGCAAGAGATCGAGTTTCATGTCTTGGATATGCCGGCTACCTTCAATTTGCTGTTAGAGAGACCTTGGTTGCACCATGTGAAGGCTATCTCCTCCGCTCTCCACTAGATGTTGATGTATCCTTATGGAGGAGAAGTGACAATTGTTTTTGGGAACTCCTCCATCCATCCGCCGCTAGAGGTGACTACGCCAGTACTAGAGATCAACCATGGCGACAAGGACGTATTCCTCTCGGGATTCACTCTAGGAAGTACAGACCATTCTGGCTGCAGACGAAGGCATGTATGTCAGCGTCCAGTCTATCTACTTCATGAACAAACTGCAGCACGTTTCAAGAATGGGGATTGGAAGGAGTGGTTGGAAATGTGTTGCTGTCATGACCCGAACCCGCCCCCATGGGTTAAAGACATAACCGGCCAGTAATCAAGGGATTACCTACGGCCTCAATTCAAACCAAACATAACTCATCAGAGTAAAAGGGCCAAACGGAAGCAAAATTTAAAACTTTTATCCATAGAGCTGTGCTTACGTGGCACGTCATAACAATCCACACATATACATGTTAATAACTCACATCAGAATATGTAATAACATAAAGTTCTGTACAAACAGGATTATTCATGTCTAAGTCAGCCAGTTAAAACTATATACAACCGTGATCCAAAGTTCTCGCCAACGTGACAAAAGATAACGAAATAGCAAAAGGGCAAAAACAAGTCTCGTGCGTGAGACACATGGGCTGACTCTTCAAAACCTTGACTGTTTCTTACAAACTTCACTGAGGCTGGGTTTGGACCTCCCTTGGCTCACCTACAGACACATGAATGAGCGTGAGCGAAAGCCCAGTGAATAATACCAAATAAAGAAGGTACACAAACAGTATTTAGAACGACATGCACCAAACGGCCTTGGGCCCAATTCATATTTCTATTTAGTATATATATATAGGTCAAGTAACTGCGGTCCCAAACACATCAGACGACCTCGGGCCCAATCCATTCATGTCAAACTGGCCTTTGGCCCAACCATTCATTCATGTCAGACTGGCCTTTGGCCCAATCATTCATTCATGTCAGACTGGCCTCTGGCCCAATCATTCATTCATGTCAGACTGGCCTCTGGCCCAATCATTCATTCATGTCAGATTGGCCTTTGGCCCAACCTTTCCTTTATGTCAGACTGGCCTTTGGAATAGGAAGGGGTTGAAGTAGACCGACAACAAAATCCATAGTCACATGTTCTCACTTCCATTCAGGAATAGGAAGGGGTTGAAGTAGACCGCCTGATTTCTGATGTTCAGCTTTAACTTGCTGACATTGAAGACATTTGGACACATATTCTGTAATTTCTTTCTTCATTTTAGGCCACCAATAGCTTTGTTTCAAATCCCGATACATTTTATTGTTACCCGGATGCATAGCAAACACTGATTTATGGGCTTCATCTAAAACTCTTTTCTTTAATTCCGAAATATCTGGGACACACATTTGGTTCCGAAATCTCAACACTTCGCCTTCAATGCTGAATTCTGCTTTCGAACTTGTCTCGAATTCATCAATCACTTTCTTGAGGAATTCATCCTCTTTTTGTTTCTGTTTAATCTTGTCAATGATTGCTGGTTCGGCTGAAATAGCGACTATCAATCCGTCCTGTTCACACAATACCACTTCAATTTCAGACTTCTCAAAATCTCGCAAGATCTCTTTCTGTTCAGTAAGCAAACAAGCCATACTCCCCGTCGATTTTCTGCTCAAGGCATCAACAACTGTATTAGCTTTCCCGGGGTGGTACTGAATCTCAAGATCATAGTCTTTTATCAGTTCAAGCCATCTCCTTTGTCGCATGTTTAACTTCTTCTGCGTAAAGAAGTATTTCAGACTTTTATGATCCGTGTAGACTTCACACTTTGCCCCATACAAATAATGCCGCCAAATTTTCAAAGCAAAAACAACTGCGGCCAATTCTAAATCATGTGTTAGGTAGTTCTTCTCGTGTGGTCTTAACTGTCGGGAGGCGTAAGCAATAACCTTTCCGTTCTGCATTAATACACAACCCAAACCTTTATAAGATGCATCACTGAAAATTACAAAATTTTCCGTACCTGTGGGCAATATCAATACTGGTGTAGTGGTCAGTCTCGTTTTTAGTTCATGAAAGGCAGATTCCCTTTCGTCGTTCCACTCAAATGATTGCCCCTTGCGTGTCAATTGGGTAAGAGATACAGCTATCCTTGAAAAGTTTTTCACAAACCTCCTGTAATAACCGGCTAAGCCCATGAAGCTGCGGACTTCTGTCACATTTGTCGGTGTAGGCCAATTCACAATTGCCTCTATTTTCTGTGGGTCCACTGAAATTCCTTCCTTGTTGATCACATGCCTTAAAAAGATAACTTCATCCAACCAAAACTCACATTTCTTTAATTTAGCAAATAATTTCTTTTCTCTAAGTGTTTGCAAGATAGTTCTCAAATGATGTTTATGTTCAAGTCTGTTCTTGGAATATATCAAAATGTCATCAATAAAAATCACAACAAATTCATCAAGGTAGGTTTTAAAAATTCGGTTTATTAAGTCCATAAACACTGCCGGAGCATTAGTTACTCCAAATGGCATAACAAGAAACTCAAAATGACCATACTTCGTTCTAAATGCAATTTTCTCAACATCTTCTGCCTTTACTTTCAACTGGTGGTACCCGGATCTCAAATCAATTTTGGAAAACACTTGCGATCCCTACAACTGGTCAAACTGGTCATCAATACGAGGTAGAGGATATTTGTTCTTTATTGTTACCTTATTCAATTCTCGATAGTCGATACACAAACGCAAGGTTCCATCTTTCTTTTTCACAAACAACACCGGTGCACCCCACAGTGAAGTACTAGGTCGGATAAACCCTTTGTCAAGCAGGTCTTGCAACTGTTCTTTCAGTTCTTTCATTTCAGTAGTAGCCATTCTATAGGGAGTTTTAGAAATAGGCGGGGTGCCTGGCATAGTCTCAATTGTGAACTCTATCTCCCTGTCCACCAATTCCCCTGGTAATTCATTTGGAAACACATCTAGAAATTCTCTAACAATAGGGATACTATTCAATTCAACATTCACAGATTGTTTAGACAACACATAACACAGATAACCCTAGCACCCTTTCCTGATCAGTTTACATGCCTTCATTGCAGATATTAAATAAGGTGGAGGTATTACCCCATTCCCCACAAACACAATTTCTTCCTATTCTGGTGGTCTAAACACAACCCGTTTTGTCACACAATCAATGGTGGCACAATATTTAGTTAGCCAATCCATGCCCATAATTATATCAAAGTGCCTCAAGTTCAAGGGCAACAAATCCACATAAAGAATGGCATTCCCAACACGCATGTCACAAAAATGATATGCAGATTCACATAATACAGATTCCCCGGATGGAGCAGATACACATAGCAGATATGACAATAATTCTAGAGGTCTACTTAATCTAGATACAAATGCACATGTTACGAAAGAGTGTGTTGATCCGGAGTCAATTAACACAAAAGCATCCTGATTACATATAGAAATAATACCAGAGACAACTGCGTTAGCATTCCGTGTATCAGCCGGAACAAGCACGGAAACTCTCCCTTGCCTCACAGTATCCCCGGTGGTAGTAGATCTCATAGTATTTCCCGACTTTGGGATCGATGCAGTGGAACTAACAGCTATCTTCCCACTGTTCTGATTACAATCTCGGGCCATATGCCTTTGTTTCCCACATTTAAAACAAGCTCCCGACACACGGTAACAAACCCCATGGTGCCTTTTACTACAAATGTTGCACATAGGAGATGTATCTCGGGAAGAATTCAAAGTACTTGAGAAGCCCGTGTTTTGTTTTTTCGAAAATTTCTTCTTTGAGAAGAAGTCTTGCCTTTCGTTGCCTTTCCAGTCAGTTGTTGACTTAGCCTGTCTAGCTATGTTAGCTTCCAGTATTATGGCCCGGTCTAGCACCCCAATATAGGTTTCCAGCTTCAAGACATTCACCCTTTCTAAAATGTCGCTTCGAAGCCCACCTTCAAAATGCCTCGCTTTCTTATAATCAGTATCAATCACATGTGGTGCAAACCTGGCCAATTCAGTGAATTTGGCCTCATACTCAGCTACAGTCATATTGTCTTGCCTAAGTTCCATGAACTCTGATACTTTCCTGTCCCGGACACATTGCGGGAAGTACTTATCATAGAAAATTTTCAAAAATTTGGTCCAGTCAACATCCTTATGATTCTTACGCATTAACATCCACCATCTTCTTGCCTCATATTCTAGCATAAAGGTGGCTAGAAGTACTTTCTGTGTTTCCGAACAAGGGAACACTTCAAATAGCTTTTCGATGCCGAGGACCCATGTTTCGGCTTTCAACGGATCTAATCCCCCATGGAACTGTGGTGGTTTCATTTTCTTAAACTCTTTGGTGAGAACTATTATTCGGTCATCATTCTGATTATCTGGCACAGGAGGTGCCGGAGGTAGAGGTGGAGGATGTGGTTGCTGCCACTGTTGTTGCCACTCTTGTTGTTGGCTCAACGTTTCTGCCATTTCCTGAATCAATCTTTCCATTCTATCCATTCTGGCAGTAGAGGACTCCTCTATCTCATCACCTCTTGTTCTCACAATCTGATTAGACTTGCATTATACTTTATACAAAAGATTCACAGGTATGCATGTACTAAAGAACATACATATTCAAATAATTTGCAATGCAAGCAAATCACAACTTATAACACATAATCGTTCACATTAAAACATTTAAGCGTATTCTAGATGCTTTCAGATTCATATTTATCACATAAATGCATCCTAGATCTTTTCTAGACGCTTATTGCTCTTTTGGACAAGTGTGTGAGTTATTAACTCGTGCTCTGATACCACTCTGTCATGACCCGAACCCGCCCCATGGGTTAAGGACATAACCGGCCAGTAATCAAGGGATTACCTACGGCCTCAATTCAAACCAAACATAACTCATCAGAGTAAAGGGGCCAAACGGAAGCAAAATTTAAAACTTTTATCCATAGAGCTGTGCTTACGTGGCACGTCATAACAATCCACACATATACATGTTAATAATTCACATCAGAATATGTAATAACATAAAGTTCTGTACAAACAGGATTATTCAAGTCTAAGTTAGCCAGTTAAAACTATATACAACCGTGATCCAAAGTTCTCGCCAACGTGACAAAAGATAACGAAATAGCAAAAGGGCGAAAACAAGTCTCGTGCGTGAGACACATGGGCTGACTCTTCAAAACCTTGACTGTTTCTTACAAACTTCACTGAGGCTGGGTTTGGACCTCCCTTAGCTCACCTACAGACAAATGAATGAGCGTGAGTGAAAGCCCAGTGAATAATACCAAATAAAGAAGGTACACAAACAGTATTTAGAACGACATGCACCAAACGGCCTTGGGCCCAATTCATATTTCTATTTAGTATATATATATAGGTCAAGTAACTGCGGTCCCAAACACATCAGACGACCTCGGGTCCAATCCATTCATGTCAGACTGGCCTTTGGCCCAACCATTCATTCATGTCAAACTAGCATTTGGCCCAACCTTTCATTCATGTCAGACTGGCTTTTGGTCCAATTATTCATTCATATCAGACTGGCCTTTGGCCCAATCATTCATTCATGTCAGACTGGCCTCTGGCCCAATCATTCATTCATGTCAGATTGGCCTTTGGCCCAACCTTTCCTTCATGTCAGACTGGCCTTTGGCCCAATTATTCATTCATGTCAAACTGGCCTCTGGCCAATCATTCATTCATGTCAGATTGGCCTTTGGCCCAATCATTCATTCATATCAGACTGGCCTTTGGCCCATTCATTTGTCATTCATGATGCTCAATGCATGCCTAAGAGTACTTAGCAGTGAAAGAGAACGGAAAACGAGACACAGAACACATTTACAAAATTTCAGAAACAGAGGTCCCAGCTCGAGCGTGGACTTTCCCGCTCGAGCGGACCCATTATGTCTGCAAAAGTACTGGTTGCCTCGTTTTTACGCTCGAGCGTGAACTCGGACGCTCGAGCTGAAGGTCATTCTACATAGCTCCCCGCTCGAGCGTGAACTTCCTCGCTCGAGCGGACATCATGTCTGCAAAATATTTTGGGAGCTCGTATTTCCCGCTCGAGCGGCGCCTTCCCCGCTCGAACGGACATCCCAAATTCTGGAAAATCCAGAATTGTTCTTGAGCTTCAAACTTGCATTCAAATCAGCACATTTTGCATATTATGACTCAAACTTCACATATACATGTACTAACATGATCCAACACCAAATTCATTACATTATGAAGCTCAATTTCATGAATTAACCACATGCATGTCCCAATTTACACCAAACTCATTTCCAACATAACAATTTCATGCATTCTAAACTCATACTCTTATGAATTGTACATGCATGTGAGATATAACTTCCATTTTCAACTTAAATGGTGCAAATGATGATCACAAGCATGAACTCTAACCAAAATTCTACATAGATCATACTTTTCATGCTCAATTATACAAATTCATGGCAATTATACACATGTATGCATTCCATGACTTTAAACTCATCAAACACAACACAATTCTTGTTCTTGATCACCATGCAACTTTAAATTCACAAAATTACAATATTAAACTCATGAATTCATAATCAATCACTCACCTAGAAGCTCAATCTTCCTAATCTATGGTTAATTCTTGAGTTTAATTTCAAGATTCCAAGCCTCTTGACCAAACCTTAGATTGTCTCCTCTCTCTCTCTCTCTAATTTCGGGTCTCTCACTCCTAGAGAGCTAAATTCAGCCAAATTGAAGCTAAAGAGGGGAATTGAGTGTATAGTGCTCCACTTATATAAGTTCCCTTAATTACAATTATCAATATTAAATAATTGGGCACTATATCATTAATTTAATCTAATTAATTTGATCCGAATCAATTTTCAATTAAATTTCACCGTAGGTTCTAAAAATTATGCCAATCACAATGGCGTAGTCGATTTCGGTTTTTGTGGCCGATAAGGCCTTCAATTTAATTTCCAAAGCAGAAAGTCAAACAGATTTTCCTACGGTGAACAGATAGAAATTCAAAACCACATATATTCACAAAAATGGCACACAAAATCATATTAGACACATAATCACATTCATAATAAAGACCAATTAGCATGGTACGGAACAGGGTTATCACAGTTGCAGGAGTGACAGATGTGCCACACAACCCACATGCCTTTGGATTGGGCTATGTGCCCACTAAAGAGGACTGGATTAGAAAGAGCGAAGAAATGAGAGGCAGAGCCAAGGCCAAACAAGCTGTAAAACGTTATGAACTTATCCACAAGCTAATCCAAGGGACATTGAATGGCTGCTTTGTTCAGGAGGGAGAAGACTTCCCTTTTTGTGGCTTTCCTGAGCCTCAGGTAAATTCCTCGAAGCAACGTGTCCCCGAGTTTGAGATATTCTTTGACCATCAGCTGTAGGACAATGATGATGAGAAAAAAGCTAAACCAAGCATCAAAGCTGAACAGAACACGGAAGGTGACTCAGATAACAGTGAACTTGGAGTAAGGACAGCACTGGCTAGTCTCCTGACAGATCCTGCAGCCGACCTAGAGAACTTGGGGGATAACTTTACTGTCTCCATGATCGGGGAAGAACAAGGTGTGAACCCAACCAGTGGCATTTTGGATGTATCAGGGGCACCATCTCTTACCTGGCAACTGGAGAAAGGCTATCTATCCAATTCTAAATTGGGTGATGAGATAGAATCTGATTCCATTGAGTATGTGTGGTTGGGATTAGGTTCAAGTTCTGTCAAGGTCTTCATTCAGCTTTTCTTTTGAGTCTATAACCGAAGATCTGGACCTTTTGAATGAAAACTCTGCAGATTTTGTGTACTTTTTTGTGCCGTTGATTTATTGTATTGACCAAGATTTTCAAAATTTTAACGAAAATTAAGAGAAGAAATTCCTCTAGCTTTGAAAAACTTGATTAATCGAGAGAATAAGACGTTTGCTAAACCCTGTGTTGATAAAATCATTGCTATTAATATGGGTACTGAGAAGGATCCGCGCCTGATCCAGATCGGGTCCATGTTGTCTTCGGAGGAGCGCGAGGGTTTAATCGTTTTATTAAAAGATTTCAATGATGTTTTCACGTGGTCCTACGAAGATATGTCTGGAATCGTTCTTGAGATTGTACAGCATCGGATCCCTCTTGACCCTAAGGCCAGACCAGTCAAGCAGAAGTTACGTAGAATTCGTCTGGATTGGGCGCTGAAAATCAAGGAAGAGGTCACCAAGCACATCGAGGCAGGTTTCTTGTTAGTATCTGAGTATCCGACTTGGTTGGCCAACATTGTCCTAGTGCCGAAAAATGATGGTAGAATCCAGGTGTGTGTAGACTTCCGGGACTTGAATAGGGCCAGTCCGAAGAATGACTTTCCTCTGCCGCATATTGATGAATTAGTGGATTTCACTGCAGGCCATGCATTGCTATCATTTATGGATGGGTTTTCTAGGTACAACCAGATTCTGATGGCACCTGAGGACAGAGAGAAGACCGCATTTACTATGATGTGGGGTATCTACTGCTACCGGGTTATGCCGTTTGGGTTGAAAAATGCTGGAGCTACCTATTAGAGGGCTGCGACCACCATTCTGCATGACATGATCCACAAAGAGGTTGAGGTGTATGTGGACGACAAGATTATCAAGTCCAAAGAACAAGAGGGCCACTACACTGTGCTGGAGAAATTTTTTCAACGGATTAGGGAATACAGATTGAGGTTAAATCCGCAGAAATGCACTTTCGGCTTAACGGCAGGAAAAATGCTGGGCTTTTTGATCACACAAAGAGGAATTGAAGTAGATCCTTCCAAAATCAAGGCCATCTTAGAAATGCCACTACCAAGGACCAAAAAGGAGGTGCGTGGCTTTCTGGGTACAATTCATAAGGTGGTTTATTTTCAAATTAACTTTGACATGTGAATCACTATTTAGTCTCCTAAAGAAAGGGAAGAAATTCTGATGGGATGGTCGATGTCAGTTTGCCTTTGAACAGGTTAAGCAGTACCTCTAGAATCCGCCTGTGCTATCGCCGCTAGAGCTGGGGAAGCCTTTGATTCTGTACTTGTCAGTGACAGATACGACTATGAGATGCATGCTCACTCAGGAATCTGAAGATAGGGCAGAGAAAGCCATCTACTACTTGAGCAAAAAAATGCTAGACTACGAGACCCAGCACACTTCTTTAGAGAAAGCTTGTCTAGCCTTGGTATGGGCTACCAGGAAGTTGAGGCACTACTTGCTAGCTCACTCTATAATCCTGGTTTCGAGATTAGATCCCATCAAATATCTCTTTGAGAAACCAGCGCTTACGGGCAGGCTGGCTTGTTGGTTGCTTCTTCTCTCCGAATTTGATCTCAAATATGTCACCCGCAAGTCAGTTAAAGGAAGAGTTGTAGCGAAGTTCCTGGCAGACCACCTAGTAGAAGGAGATGAGGCAGTAGAATACTTGTTCCCAGATGAAGACATTCTGCAAGTTAAAGAGGAAACTTAGACGATGTACTTTGACGAAGCGTCCAATCAGTATGGTTATGGGATAGGTGTGTTGCTGATAGCACCCGATGATTCCCATATACCCTTAGCCTTCAAACTCCGGTTCAAAGTGTCCAATAATGAAACAGAATATGAAGCGTGTATTGCTGGTTTAGAAGCCGTCCTAGAACTAGGGGCAATAAGGTTAGATGTCATCGGGGACACAAACTTGGTTGTTTCTCAAGCAAACGGAGACTAGAAAGTCAAAGAAGAGAAGATGAAGGTTAACCATCAGACCCTAGATGTTCTGATTTCGAGGTTTGAAAAATTGACATTCACGCATCTACTGAGAGAGAACAACATGTTCGTTGATGCTTTAACAACTCTATCTTCTATGGTAGACATTTCATTTGGAGTCCGGATGCGTCCATTATCATCGAACAGAAATACACACCGGCTTATGAAACTATTGCTGCGATAGATGAAGTGCAAGACAAAAACCCCTGGTATTACGATATTTGGGACTTCTTAGAAAAGGAGGCGTATTTACCAGGAGCAAATGTCACGGACAAACGGGGAAATACGGCGTATGGCCATCCAATTTATTATCTGCGGGGGTAAGCTGTATAAAAGAGGTCATCTGGGAATGCATAAACTGTGTGTGGAGGAAGAGTAATCGAAGCGCCTTATGGAGGCTATCCACGGGGAAGAATGCGGAGTGCATATGAATGGTGTGACGTTAGCCCGGAAAAATCCTGAGACAAGGTTACTACTGGTCCACTATGAAAGAGGATTGTATTGGTTTTGTGCGGCGATGCCACAAATGTCAAATTCATGCCAATCGCATGAATATTCCGCCATCAAAGCTTTACAACATGACTTCGCCATGGCCTTTCTCAGTCTGGGGAATCGATGTTATCGGTGCTGTCTCGCCAAAAGGGTTGAATGGACGTGAATATATCTTGGTGGGGATTGATTACTTTACAAAGTAGGTGGAAGCTCAGTCCTATGCAGTGTTAAAGGCATCGCATGTGGCCAAATTTATCATAAACAATATCATCTGCCGGTACGGAGTTTCGAATGAGATGATATTAGATAATGGCTCCCATTTCAAGAAAGAGGTGATAGACTTGTCGGACAAATACAATGTGGCTTTTTGTAAGTCATCCACATACAGGCCACAAACCAATGGAGCTGTTAAAGCCGCCAATAAGAATATCAAGAACATCTTATAGGAGATGGTTGAGACCTACAGGGACTGGCCAGATAAACTGCCATTCGCACTCTGAGGTTACAGAACCTAGATCCGGACATCTACAAAGGCAACCCTCTATTCTCTCGTCTACGAGATGGAGGTTGTTCTGCCAATTGAAATTGAAGTGTCGTCGCTATGAGTTATGGCCGAGTGTCAGATAGCAGAGGCGGACTAACAACAAAGTAGATTTGAGAAGTTAATATTGTTTGATGAGAGGAGGCTAAAGGCATTGTATCATGTTCAGGGCTACCAGCGCAGAATTGCCAGGGCTTTTAATAAGAAAGTTAAGTCTAGGAATCTCAAGGAGGGAGACATGGTGCTGAAACACAACCGAGCTCCCATCCATGACCCTAGGGACAAGTTCAAACCTAATTGGACTGGTCCTTACATCATCAAAGCTATCTGGTCAGGAGGGGCAGCTATTCTCGTGGACTTAAATGGCCTGGAATTTTCACAACCAATCAACATGGACAAGTTGAAGAAATACTGCCCCTGAGAGGCTTACTAGGCCGAAAACCCGGAAGGGTGACCTAGGCAAAAGTTAGAGCATGAAAAAAATTAGAAATAAAGAAAAACTGAGCTTGCAAGGTTGAAAACCCTAAAGGGTGACTTTGGCAAAAGTTAAAGCGTAAAAGGAGAGAGTTAATACTCGAGTGAACCTAAACCGAACTACATAAGGCTTGATTCCCATCTTTGGGATACGTAGGCAACTTCATCCTAAAGTTCGGCCGTAACTATCTCCAACTCAACTGTCCTGTCCGTTTTTCTGATAAGGTCATCTCTGTTGTTCATCATCTATTAGTTCGGTTGTGATCTTCATTTTGGGAAGAAAAGCTGGTTACAATGCAGAGTAATAGTGGTATGCAATTAGGAATAGTTATGATCTTTTGATTCGAGGTTGTACATCTTGAGGATCGATTATGTGTGTGTTAGGTAGTGATCATTTTTGAAAATGATTTTGAAAAGTTTTAATAAAAGTTGATTTTCTTCAAAATTTTACCTTTACAACTTAGACTATTTTGGGACCAAAAAGAAAATTTTTAGTGCTCGCAACTTTAATTCCATTGATTTCAACATAAAGTACATTCTCCAACTCTCTGATACAAATCAAAGTTGTTTTTATATCGTAAAACTTGAAAAGAAATGTCAAAGCAATAAACTAGGGGCATAGGCAAGTCAGGTGCTCTTGCGTCCTCTACTTGTGCTTACGGAAGCTTCTGTAGCCAAAGTGGGCCCGACTTGTGCCTCATCCTCAAGCCAAGCCAAGCCAAGTACTCGCCAGAAAGGGTATAATTGAAACTACGAGCAGAGGCCAGAAGCTCTCTCGTCCTCCAGGCAGCACGACACCTAGCCAGATGTGAAGCACCAATCGGGAATGAAGCCAGATATTCTACCCCCTCCTCTGAGCAGGTCTGATCATGTCCAAACTAGCGTCTGAACCGGAAGAGAAAGTAGAACACGTAGTGCGTGAGGCCAATCAACTGTATGCCAGGCTGCCGAGTCATGTTGTAAATCATCTCAGTCAGATTGAGCCAAGATCAACGCCAAGCTATGTCAACTGCAGACCTGCCACACATCCAGTTGCACTGCCATCCCTCATTGGGAAAGTCCACTAGTTGTTGGCAGAAGAAATAAGCTCGAGCTAAGTACTCGGGACAAGGGTCCACCACCTTCAACTTATCCATGAGCCATACCTGGGAAGGGATGAAAAATAAGAGAGATTAAAGAATAGAGAGATGTACGTGGAGAAGAAAGTAAAGGAAGGGCTTTGAGAGAAAATTGAGCATAAGGCGGAGTGATGTGCGAGGCATATATCAAAAAGGGTGGGAAACAATACTTGAAAAAGTAGTAGACTCCCCGCAAACTTGGTGGTCTCTCACCGATAAAAAGCATCTAAGCCCATTAGGGTCTCGGCCAATGTCAAACCTATACAACTCTTACCTTTTTTTACACATTGGGCTACTTCGATCAACCGAATGCTGGTTCCGACGTAACTAGGAGTAAGAAGGAAATGCGCAAGCATACATATACAGAGGGCATGCTGCCGAAAACCTCGCCAGAGAGGGTTGCCTCTGTCACCAATGTCAGAAAACCGATGAATCAAGCTGGGCATATCTAGCTCTCCATCATGTGCCAACGACCGAGCTTCATGCAAAGTGAGCCCACACATTCATCCCAAAGCCTGGGCGTGGCCAAAATGGGGTTGAGGCATGATTTCTTCATCGCGTCGGGTTTCCATCAATACACGAAATTCTTCAAGAGTCAGGCACATTTCCTATGTGCCGAAGCAAAATATATGCGTAATTGGGTCCCAACATTAGGCCGCGTCATGGAGGAACAGAAAAGTGGAGTATGGCTTAACGAAAAAAGCGCGTTTATGCCGAAACCTCAGAAATTTACCTTTTTCTTGCCGTCTAAAGTGGCTATCCAATCCGTGAGCTTCTTGGCAAAGAATATCTCCATTTATGGAAAAAAAATAGTAGAAAAAATGAAGTTCTGGTGAAGAAATCACAAAGAAAGACCTTCTGTAGAATATAGGGCTATGAGTGAAACCCAGCTGTCAACTGTCTACTGGATCCATCACAAGTGGCCGGCAACCCACTTTTAGTGGCCGGCCGTCCACTTTTTCTGGCCTACCGTCCACTTGTGGGCCTGGCAGTTTTGGCAATCTGGTTTTGTGTTGGTCTTTGTGTCTTGTTTTAAGTCTTTTGGTTTTAACAAGTGTGCATATCTGTGTATGAGTTGTTTTTGCTTTGTTTGTCAAGTTGTATTTTGTATTTTGGTTGTTAGTCGGCTTATTACCCAATTAAGAACATTGTGCCAATACAAGTTTTTATTTTTGGTTTCAAATTCAACTCAATTTTTCATTCTATGTAGATGTGGTGCTCATGATGCAAAAACAATAACCCTTTTCATAAAATTGCAGGGTTTTCCCCCGATCATAGTTTTTACAAAAGAGAATACAAGTTTCCAAAAACAAAAGTAAAAAGCCTATCTAAAGCTATACATGTGTTGAACTACCTAAATGAAATAAACTAAGCAAAAAGTACAAAATCGGCGCCAATCGTCTCAAGCTCGAAAGGCCCTTTTCGTCCTTTTCCTTAGAGGGGACTCAAGGGCACTGTCTTCGTCAGCACCGCTATTAGAATTAGACTCTGAGTCGGTCTCATCATCTTCGCTCCCTACCTCAAAGCCAACCTCAGTGTCATCTCCGCTCTCTGACCCCGAGCTAGCATTATCGCCTCCGCTCTTAGACTCAGAATGTCGGCTCATCGCCTCCTCAGAGTCGTAGGTCTCGGTGTCATCCCTGCTCAATACGGGCTCAGACTCTCTGCTCTGGCTTCGAGCACCCCTGCCTCTGCCTCAATCTCGACCTCGGCACTCATGTCGGCTGCGTGCTGGAGCCTGTCTACCTCTCCTCCCTGTCGCTAGAGGACGTGCCACTATTGCTGGTGTCCTCGGTACGAATGGGATCTGGAAAACAAGTGGCAACATATCAAACACAGTGTATGTATGCAAAATGAGTGCAAAAGGTACAGTATGAGTATAGTGTGTCAGTGCAGTAAATCAGTGCAGTGTGGGGTGGTGTAAATGTTACGGTATGCGTATCAATGTATTAGTGGGAATGTAATAGTGTGGTGCACAACAATGTGAGGTATTAGTAAAATGTATATGGAAAATAGAAAAAATACTTGGATACCGTGGAGATCAAACAACGTCTCTCTCCTCTGCACCATGCTAATCAAAGAAGCAATAGCTGGAGCAGGCCTTTTGTGTACTCAATTGGTGCCTACAAGTGCATTTGAATGATCAGTATCGAGAACATTAATATCTAGAAATGGAAAATGTGGGTTACAAGCTGTAAAGTGTGGTTTATACCTGAGGTGCGCTACGGGCTCTGACATACCCATGCCCTGCCTCGGGTGGCTCTATCGGGATTTGATAGGTTGATCCGGTCAGCCGTCAACATGTAAGCGCAGTGGAAATCACTGGCCAACCAGCAACCTGCACAATGGGAGGGCCCTCCCTAATATCGGCCTCAATCTCTTGAGCAGCCTGGCCTACCAAAGGAGCACCTACTGCAGCGCCCGCGCGAACGCCCGTCAGAGGAGACATGAAATGAGTCTGGATGAAAGTCACATAATTGCCCTCCGCTCTGAAATAATCGGCATCCAGCCCCACTATAAACTGAATAATAGCCCCGGCTAAGAGGCCATCGGCTGTCCGCATGGATGCTAGGGATGGCACAGGAACGACTGGGACGGGTAAGCCCAGAGTCTGGCATATGAAACACTTACCCAAGAACCAGGACCGGTAGAGTGGGCCCTCTAACAAAATCCAGAAGCGAGACGTGGCCTAAGCCTTGACATACTGGTCCCTCACTCTAGCTAGCATCATCATCTAGGGTTGCCACATGATCTACAAACAGAGAATGTACAGATTGTTAGTTGCCGTCAGTTGTCGAAGTATGAATCAGAACAGTAATAAAGCAAAATGACTGTGAGTTTCGGATTACCTCATGGGCAACCACCGAATCAAAATATCGGCGGTAGAAAGCGAATGTTATATCGTCGCGACTCCGAGGCCGATACCGACCGTCATATTGCCGCGAGTAAGGCACGATGGGAGGAATCTCATCCACTGGCTCTAGAGCCAGAGGTAGGAAATAGGCGTAAACCATAATTGCAACAGAAAGTGCAAAGTAGAAAGCACAATGTATCAATAGAAAGTGCAAAAGCAGAAAGGTGTGATGCATACCTCCTAGGCTCTCTAGTAGCCTCCAACCCGCTCTCCCCTCATGCGAGAAATGGAACTCATATAGCCATAGAGTGTGGCGAGGCCAACTCCACCCCAGTCGTAGAACCGGACTCGGGGGAAGGTGACGAGGGCACTCAATAAGTATAAACCCGCAGTGTTCCACCTGTTCGCAAACAAGGTGGTACCGAGTAGGAACATGTAACATGCCCGAGGGGTACCCGCGCGCGTTAAACAATTCGGACTCCCGAGATCTCTTTGATCTCATGTCTCACGAGTGCAATGTGAAACGTAGATGAGAGTCCAGATTTGGCAACTTTTATTGAAAATCCATTTTCTTGCAATTTTGTCAAAAATGGACTGCGTCATCAGAACTCAGAGTCGCCACCTAATATTTTGGGAAATTAGGAAACCCATGACTCGGTGCCAAGGCCACTGTTCGTCGTAACCAAGGATGCTTGGCTCGGAACCTTAGGTATGAGAGGGGAAGGTCAATAATGAGCACCCCCACTTACCCGATCAAAAGATCGGCCTCTACTAAACCATGATATGACTTTTATTTTCTTTATATGTTTATGTTCTGATTAGTTTAGTAAATCCTAAAATTTACTATGTGAAGCATACAAGTATAGACTAGTTTGCTCAAATTGGAACAATTCAACTTCATGTTTATTTTGAAAACGGTTTGATTTTGCCACCATCAAGTGGGCTTAAAGCGTACAATCTTTGAATCATTCCAATTTAAGCAACAAGCCTTCATCCACAGGCATCCAAACAGTTATATCACTTAAGCAATAGCCACATGGTAGGATGCTAAACATAATAAGAAAATCACACACAAATGGGATGCTAAAGCATAAAAACTCACAAATTTACCGACGTTCCTCGAACAACTACAAAACAAAAGTTAGTAAAATATGCATGATCTTATATACAGAATCCTAATGCAATTCACTCATGAGATGCACTAAAGATTTGACTTCTAAAATATGGCACGTGAATCATCTTAAAACATCTGATATCACACAGAATCATGGGATAATCAATTGAAGCATAAAGATGCAAATTTAGCCAAATCCTATGCATGGATCATGGATGTAAAGCAGGGATATGCATGACATGTCAGATATATACATACATACAGGTAGGGAAAGCGATAAAAGAATGGGATAGAAAGAAGCGGGGTGGGAGAATTATTACAATACTTGAATTATTACAGATCCGAATGAGGAGAGAAGAGAATAATAAAATAAAATAAAATCTCACAACACTCAAAATAAAAATAAAATAAAGAACTGCATCACTGGCACATTCCACTCCTTTTCGCATGTCCCAGGTTCCGCAACATCGCATGATTCACATTTTCTGGATTCAAGTGGCAAACCAAGGAACGGATTTGAAATCTGACTAGCATGGCTTATAGGGAAATCACTATTGGATGATGTGCAATTTCCCCGTGGGTGTGTGTTTAGTGAGAGAGAAGCATCCCGTGGGTCAATGGAGAGAGAGAGATGGGTGGGTTAGAGAGAGAGAGTTGAAGTCCTCGGCTGTGGTGCTTGATGGGTTTTTGTTGTGTTAGAGTGAGAAGAGAGAGAAGTGTGTTGTCATGCATGGGTGAAAGGTGGGTTAGAGAGAGAAGAGAGAGCCCGTGCTTGTGTGTGCATGGTCCGTGAGGTGAGAGAGGATCTGTGAGAGTTGTGCTGGGTGTGTGTTGTGTGTGCATGGAATGATGCATGTGATCAGAGAGAGAGAGAGAGATCACCGTGGGTGCGTGTATGGTGGTGATGGGTGTATGTTAGCTGGGTGTCTTGGGTTGTTGCTGCCGTGGGTGCCGGGGTTTGGCGCTATGATGGGTCTGTGAGGTGCCGCAAGAGAGGGAGGAGAGGCCGTGTGTGTGTGATGACAGTCGGTGGTGTCCTAGAGAGAGAAGATAGAGCTATGTGTTAATGTATGCCTTGCTGCCGTGTGTGGATGGCAGTGGTGTGCAAGAGTGTGGTGTTGGGTGATGCATGGGTGTGTTAGAGAGAGAAGAGAGAGAGAGAGATGGGTGTGTGTGTGTGTGTTGCTGCCGTGGTCTGTGAGGTGCCGAGAGCTGTGTTGGGTGGCTGGGTTGGTGGAGCTGAGTGTGTGCGTGTGTCTTCAATGAGTGTGCTGGGTTTGCTCGGTTAGAGAGAGAAGAGAGAGAGAGAGATGGGTGGGTGTGTGTGTGTTGTGCCGTGCATGGTGAGAGTTATAGTGTGTGTGTATCTATGAGTGCCATGAGTGAGAGAGAAGTGTGTGTGTAGTGTGAGCTGCTGGGTCTGTGGGTGTGTGGAGTGTGTGTTCTGCCGTGTCTGTTAGAGAGGGAGGGAGAGGTGTGTGTGTTGGTGCATATCAGCTATCATGGTGAAGATGGCAGCTACGGTGGTGAAGATGGGTGTGCTGCTGGGTGTGTGAATGGTGGCTGGGTTGGTGGGTTGTGAAGCCGAGAGGGAGAAGAGAGGGAGCCCGTGGGTGTGTGCATGGTCTCCCTCTCCCAGCCGAGAGGGAGAGAGAGTTAGTCCATCATCTTTTTCCTATGCCGTGTGTGCGTCTCCTGTCCATGTGAGTCCTCCCCCCCAAGCCCGTGTGTTTTTCTCCTCTGTTTCTAAGCTTTTCCCTTCTTTAAAACTGCCAGCCCCCTCCCACAGTGGGTGATGAGTGGGTTGCTTTTGTAGAGAGAGAGAGAGAGCTGGCCCCCCTGAGAGTGCATGTGTCTCTGTTGTTTTTATTAAACAAATATATCATCCCATGCCTTTGAAGACACTCCCCAAAGAAAAGAGAACCAGCGCATGTATATTTCTACAATGTTGATGATGGTCCGATTCAGCCTCCACTCATATTCTGCCTTTTCTCTGTCATCCACCAAAACATCATTATATCATATATTCTCCCCATCCGAAAAAACAAAGATATCACCCACCAAATATGCTCTATCTTTTCTTTTTATTTTTTATTTTTATTTTTTATTATTTTTTTATTCTTTGCTTTGTTTATAAAATATTTATAAAACACACCTAAAGCATATATACACACACATAAAATTATAAAATATTATAAAATACTACAAATTAATAATTTGGCCAAAATGAGTGAGATTTGGAATTAAAGCTTCAATTTGATTTTTCGGCTGAGAAATTCATAAAATGGCATATTTCAATTTTCATCAACGGGTGGTCAAACTAAAGTGCCCAAGTCTTAGGGCTGGTCAAAATGGGGTGTCTACAGTTGCCCCTCTTTGACAGAGCTCGAAGTCATGAAATGACGTGAGTGAATGTCAAAGCCAGAAGACGACCCTTTTGACAAGGCCGTAAGACTTGGGCAATCACACAAAATGCAATGCATGTGGTTGAACCCGAAGGTTGCCTACGTATCCCTTTGCAAGGAATCAAACCAGCGTAGTTCAGGGGCAAAATGCAAATGATATGCTTAAAATGTAGTTTGAAAATTGGACTTACACGCTTCGCGAAGCCGGTTTGTTTGAAAATTCATGATTTATGCAAGAGAGGAAAGACCTCAACCAAGAGAAATCAACATCCTAACACGTCTCACGCGAAAGGAGGAAAGATGGTGTAAACAACAGACGCACCTGATGTTTTTAACCGAGTGAATCAACAACCTAACGCGTCTCACGCGAGAGGAGAAGGGGTGGTGTAAACAAACAGGCGCACCTGCTATTATTAACCGAGTGAATTAACAAACTGACGCACTTCACGTGAAAAGAGGAAGGATGGTGTAAACATCAAGCGCACCTGATGTTTTTAACCGAGTGAATCAAAGACCTAACGCGTCTCACGCGAGAGGAAAATGGGTGGTGTAAACAGACAGGCGCACCTGCTGTTGTTAACCGACTTGGGTGGTGTTGAACAGACAGGCGCACCTGACTGGTGATAACCGATTTGGGTGGTGTTGAACAGACAGGCGCACCTGACTGTTGATAACCGACTTGGGTGGTGTTGAACAGACAGGCGCACCTGACTGTTGATAACCGATTTGGGTGGTGTTGAACAGACAGGCGCACCTGACTGTTGATAACCGACTTGGGTGGTGTTGAACAGACAGGCGCACCTGACTGTTGATAACCGACTTGGGTGGTGTTGAACAGACAGGCGCGCCTGACTGTTGATAACCGATTTGGGTGGTGTTGAACAGACAGGCGCGCCTGACTGTTGATAACCGATTTGGGTGGTGTTGAACAGACAGGCGCCCCTGACTGTTGATAACCGATTTGGGTGGTGTTGAACAGACAGGCGCACCTGACTGTTGATAACCGATTTGGGTGGCTACGGATGCCGCTTTTCTGATCATATTTACAACTTTCCCTATTCTCCAACGGGGTGACAGACTAGGTTGGTTCAGTTTCCAGAGTTGAGGCGCATACAAGCTACCTGAACCTATGGGGCTGCCATACAGATTTCAAGCCGAGAATGCACCCCTGGATGCACCTCTGGGTATTTAAACCAGACTTTAGTCTCGGAAATCCTGAACCTTTTGCGTTCTAGGTCTCGGCCATTCGAACTCTAGTTTCCACCGTCGCAGTTGGTCTCCTAGGAACTCATTGCAATCACAGGCAGGTGACTATACCAGACCACCTAAAGTCGTTCGGGCACGACAAACACCAAAGGAATTGCACCTTTAGAGGATTTAAGGTCTCCTAGACCATGAAAGAAGAGGGTGCATCGCCTACAAATGTGCATACCACACAAATGAGAGAAAAGTGCATCGCATTCAAATGTGCATACCACACAAATGAGAGAAAGGGTTGCATCGCATTCACATGTGCATACCACACAAGTGAGAAGAGGGTTGCATCGCATACAGATGTGCATACCGCACAACTGAAAGGGGTTGTAGACACTGTAGGATTTAAGGTCTCCTAGACACCAGTAGGATTTAAGGTCTCCTAGACACCGATAGGATTTAAGGTCTCCTAGACCGATAGGATTTAAGGTCTCCTAGACCGATAGGATTTAAGGTCTCCTAGACACCGATAGGATTTAAGGTCTCCTAGACACCAGTAGGATTTTAGGTCTCCTAGACACCAGTAGGATTTTAGGTCTCCTAGACCAGTAGGATTTTAGGTCTCCTAGACACCAGTAGGATTTTAGGTCTCCTAGACCGATAGGATTTTAGGTCTCCTAGACACCAGTAGGATTTTAGGTCTCCTAGACACCAGTAGGATTTTAGGTCTCCTAGACACCAATAGGATTTTAGGTCTCCTAGACACCAATAGGATTTTAGGTCTCCTAGACACCAGTAGGATTTAAGGTCTCCTAGACACCAGAGGATTTAAGGTCTCCTAGACCAATAGGATTTTAGGTCTCCTAGACACCAGTAGGATTTTAGGTCTCCTAGACACCAGTAGGATTTTAGGTCTCCTAGACCAATAGGATTTTAGGTCTCCTAGACCAATAGGATTTTAGGTCTCCTAGACACCAGTAGGATTTTAGGTCTCCTAGACACCAGTAGGATTTACAGTAGGATTTACAGTAGGATTTAAGGTCTCCTAGACACCAGAGGATTTAAGGTCTCCTAGACACCAGAGGATTTAAGGTCTCCTAGACCAATAGGATTTAAGGTCTCCTAGACACCAGTAGGATTTTAGGTCTCCTAGACACCAGTAGGATTTAAGGTCTCCTAGACACCAGTAGGATTTTAGGTCTCCTAGACACCAGAGGATTTAAGGTCTCCTAGACACCAGTAGGATTTAAGGTCTCCTAGACACCAGTAAGTGCACAAGATAGTGCAATGCGCAAGATAGCACGATTGAATTTGAATTTGTATTTGAATTTGAATTTGCACAAGATAGTGCGATGGAATTAAAATTGAAATTTGTGTGGTAGGTGAACGAAGTGAGATTATTGTGCGATAGATGCACAGAATGAAAGAAGGAATTGTATGTTCGAACCAAATACCATATACATATACCATGTATAGACAAAATACATACAAATACGACAATATACACAGACATGCATATATGGTATACATATGTTCATATACAGACAAAAATACACACAGATATATACATACGGTATACATATATACATATACAGACAACATACAGACAGATATATACAGATATATACACAGACATATACAATATATATACAGGTATATACGACACAGACATATACGGACCTATACACAAACATATACGGATATATACACAGATATATATACGGAGATATACACAGGTGGGGAATATTCTGTTTGGCTGCCGTCCGTGGGAAGATGCCGTTACTGAGAAGGCATATTCTGTTTGCTGACGTCAGCACACGCACGCAAAACACGCGAAAAGAAAGGAAAAGCACAAAAATGCATGGACATGGGACACGGGGTGTCGAACCCCTGACCTCAAGCTCGGTCTCCGAGTCCTTAACCACTGCGCCGCGTCACTCTTGTGACAAGATATGTAAACAAATATATATACATAGACTTATACGAGACATATATACACAAAAGCAAAACAAACCAAAAGAAACACTCGATGTGGGGTTCGAACCCCTGACCTCAGGCTCAGCCTCTCACCCTTCGACCATTGGGCCTAACCACTGAACCCAAACCACTCATATGACCAAAATGTTCAAAACAATACCTATATTACATAGCTATACAATATATATACATATATACATGCACAATTTTCCCGCGTCTCTTGCCGCGTTTGACACGTGGGCTTTGCTTTTGTGTCGGCTGGCCGACAAAAGCAGCCCCCCCTCGATCGTCGCTCGCCTCGACTCTCTCCCTCTCTTTGTCTTCTTCTTCTCGGCTTCTTCTGAATCAGTATCTTCATCACTCTTCCATCATCTCCTTAACCGTTCTCTTCTTCTTCTTCTTCTCTATTACTCTTCTCCATCACTCTTCCATCACTCTTCTTCTCCTTCTTTGCCTCATCGTTTCTCTGTGACTCTCTTCTTTTCTGCCATTTCTGCCTTCTCTTTTCTTATACATGGCTTCGTCTCGCCCCTTCTCTCTCTTTCCAGATCTTAATAATCCATCGAGCTCTTCTGGGCCAAGTGCCCCTGCTCTTACTCAACCTAGTCTTCCCACACTATCAGTTGAGCAAGTGATGGCTACTCAAAATGATATTGAGGCCAACCACTACACGTTGAGGTCCTGCATGGAGACAGTGGCGGCGGTCACCAACCTGTCTCACCGCCTGCAAAACAAGGCGTGTGAGGTGTACCAGGCCAACGCCCAACTGTCTCTCCTCCAGTGCATGTACAGAGATGCACGGGCAGAGATCTGTGCCTTGAAGGCTGAAAACAAGGAGCTGAAGGCTGAAAACAAGGAGTTGAAAAGGCACTCCACCTCTATGGCCCGTTTTGGGGCATCTTCGTACCTCGCCTTTGATGGTCGGCGGGGAGCCGACTCCGTCGGCGGAAACACTGTGGTCGTCCTTGGTGGAAACACTGGAGAAGGGCCTTCGAAGAGCGACAAAAAGCGGAAGAGCTCGGCGACGGAAGAGCCGAGTAAGTGAAGTTGGCATGTGGCCGGCACCGGCGAAGAAGAAGAAGAACAAGATCTCTTTTTTTTTTTTTCTTTTTCTTTTTTTTCTTTTTTTTTTCTGTATTTTCTGTTCTGTTTTTATTTGTTTTTTTTTTTTTCTGTTTTTCTTCTTTCTTTTTTTTCTGTATTTTCTGTTTTTCTTTTTTTTTTTTTTTTTATTTCTTTATTTTCTGTTTTTCTTTTTTTTTTTTTATTTGGAGTCTCTGTAATCGGGGATGTCTTCCCCTGACTGTAATAAAAAGTTTTGATTTTGTACATCAATGGCGTGACTGGCACATCACTCTGATTTTGAAAATACTTTTGTTTGATCGCATTTGAGAATGATTGAAATTTGAACTCTGAAGTGGCCATTGATCCACACTAACCTGAATAAAAATAAAACTGACTCAACGTGAGAAAAACGAAGCCAAAATAATCCAAACACACTTCTATACACTGACTGGTATAAATACACCGACTGGTATAAATATACTAACTGGTATGAATACACACTGACATACACTGATTGGTATGAATACCCTGACTGGTATAAATACACTGACTGGTATGAAGACACACTGATATACATGGACTGGTATGAATACCCTGGTTGGTATAAATACACTGACTGGTACGAATACACACTTATATACACTGAGGAGTGGAGAAGACAGAATCTCTAACTTGACTATGCCCCTAGTTCATTGCCTTGACCCTTTTTTGTCTCTTGATTTTTTTTTTTTGTAAACATGTTTTGATCAACATGAGAGTCAGATTAGCATACTTATTCCATTTTCTGTTTTGAAATCACGTAAGCTAAGCTGTGAACACTGAAAATTTTCCCTTTTCAAATCCAAAGAATGGTCCAAGTTTTGCAAAAAATGGAACAATTTTCGAGAAAAATTAGTCAGCTTCATTCAAATTAATCAAACCCTATTTTTGCAATTGGTCACTACTCAACTAACATGGAATCGATCATTGAGGTGCATAGTCCCAAACCAGATAATCAAAGGGGATAACCGAACCGAGCCGATTTGAACCAAGCCAATCCGAACCGAGTGAAGCCAAGTAAAGTTGGACCGAACCGTCGAACCGAACCGAACCAAGTTGACTCGAACCAACTGAACTGAACATAATGAAAATACACCAATCAAACACGGGTGGACAACCAAGTCGACTATAGAAACACCAATCAAACATGGACAAAATGAATGAGTTGAAAAATTATTGGGGGCCGAACTTCAAGATGAAGCTACCTACGTATCCCAAAGATAGGAATCAGGCCATCGTAGTTCGGGCTGAGGTTCACTCGAGTATTGACACTCTCCTTTTGTGCTCTAACTTTTGCCAAAGCCGCGCTTTCGGGTTTTCAACCTTGCGAGCTTTTGATTTTTTTTTTTTTTTCATTTTTCTATATTTTTTTTCTTTTCATGTTGATTTTCATTTTGTTCATTTCATTTTTTATTTCTTTTGAGTTTTTTTTTTTTTTTTTTTCTGCTCTAACTTTTGCCTGGGTCTTCCGAGTTTTCAACCCAGCGAGCCTCTCAAGGGTTACTTTCATTTTAACTTGTCCATGTTGATTGGGGAATCTCTAAGCCAACTATAAGAACAACTGCTACACTTGACCGGTAGATATGATGATGTAGGGACTAGGTTGAATTGGGTATGAATTTGCCCCTAGTGTTGCCCCTAGTGTAGTGGATAGGAACTTGACTGTCCTTCAATAATAAAATTCATTCTCTCAAATTCTGGGTTTTTCCTTTCTAGGCGGTCTTCATTGGGAGACGATTCAGTTTTAACTCTTTGATCATATCCAACCTTTTGCCCTTAGTTCAAGGGCTCCTTCAAATCTAACTCACATCTGACCTTCTTGCCCCTAGTTCAAAGGTTGTTTATCTGAATCACAGGCTCTACATAGTTCTGGCTAAGGTTCACTCGGGTATTGACACTCTCCTTTTACGCTCTAACTTTTGCCAAAGCCGCCCTTTCGGGTTTTCAACCTTGCGAGCTTTTCATTTTTCTTTTTATTTTTATTTTTATTTTATTTTTTGTGCTCTAACTTTTGCCTGGGTCGCCCTTCCAGGTTTTCGGCCCAGCGAGCCTCTCAAGGGTGATACTTTATTGCCCCTAGTTCAAGGGCTACCTCCATTTGAATCACATCATTGCCCCTAGTTCAAGGGTTGTTTCCATTTCAGCTATGCAAGCCTCACACTTTTGCCCCTAGTTCAAGGGCTGTTTCAAATCGAAATCACATTCTCTGCCCTGAGTTCAAGATCTGTTTCCAATCTGGATTAATCATTGCCCCTAGTTCAAGGGCTATTTCCAATCTAAATCATATTCGACCTTATTGCCCCTAGTTTAAGGGCTGTCTTCATTTGAATCACATTACGGCCCCTAGTTCAAGGGCTATTTCCAATTTGGCTATGTAAGCCTTACACTTTGATTGATCATGGGAGACTTCAAATCACGGTTTGAAAGCTAAGGAGCTAAGGAGGTTGGACCACGAGTCAAGAGGGACCCTATGCTGTATAATCAATTCCAGGCATGTTTTCGTAGGACCACGCAAAAATAGTTTTTTGAAATCTTTTCACAAAGTGACTAATCACTCGTACTCTTACGAAGACAAGATAGAACCAATTTGGACCAAGCCAGGATCCTTCTCAGTACCCACATTAACAAAAATGATTTTCTTCATCAAAGGCTTAGCACACCTCTCTTCCTCTCAGTTGATCAAAATTTGCAAATCCCGAGAAAATTCTCCCTCTTTGTTTTTATCAGAGTTTTAGAAAAAGTTTTGAAAGACTTTGGTCAATGCGATGAATTAAGGCACAGAGAAGTAGGCAGACTCTATGGCATTTTTTTTTTTTCTGTTTATCGAAAAGAGACTATGACTCAGCAATGACAACAGACTTAAAAGAAAATGACAAAGAAGACCTAGACAGGACAGAAATGTCTAGGTTCGCACTCTGGAAATCAACAGACTCTAACTCACTAAAATGACTCTACAAACTTGGTGGAATCACACTTAGTCTCAATACTCAATTCAAAACTCAAAGTAAAACCATTCTCAAATTGCCAGTCAAAGTGTGGGCCATCCACAATATTCGAAATAAAGCCCGTGCACTCCACAGGTGGTCACTCCCCAATCACAGAGATGGTCGAAATTTTTTTTTGATTTTATGTTTTTGTTATTTTTTTTTTGTTTTTGAAGTAATGGTGCTAAACTGAACAACCTGAACCACTCATTCGAATTTGAGAACCCCTGTATAGATCCAATACATTGCACATAACACATAGCAGGAAAGAGAACAAACACCCCTATGGAGGGTAGGGTTATCCTGTCCTAGCTTGAAATGATCTAGGGTTCACTATTCAAACAAGCGGTATCATACATCCTAGAAATGGGAAAGCATTCTGTCCTAATTTGAAAGGTACTATAGCTCACTATATGTACAAGGTTGGCTTTACTCTAGGGGTTGAAGTCAAGGTGACGTTACCAAAGAGTCCTTTGCGTCATAACCAATAAAGATCCCAGGAAATCAGAAGAGTCAAATAGCCTCTCTTCGGAGTCTGAGAACCTTAGATAGCAAAGCTAGATAGCAAAGCTACCCTTTTGACAAATCTCAAAAGGTTACAACACAAGGCCTCTAAAGTAACGTAGAGATAGGTGTAGTGTCACAAAAAATGTGTCTGTGTTCCCACCAGCATCTGGGCAACACAAGGACTTTAAGTGCACCAATGCATGCAATGCAATAAACATATAACTGAAAATAAAAGTCATATCATGGAGTTCGAGTCAAGGTTTCATAAATCCCCAGCAGAGTCGCCAGAAACTGTAACATGCCCGAGGGGTACCCGCGCGCGTTAAACAGTTCGGACTCCCGAGATCTCTTTGATCTCATGTCTCACGAGTGCAATGTGAAACGCAGATGAGAGTCCAGATTTGGCAACTTTTATTGAAAATCCATTTTCTTGCAATTTTGTCAAAAATGGACTGCGTCATCAGAACTCAGAGTCGCCACCTAATATTTTGGGAAATTAGGAAACCCATGACTCGGTGCCAAGGCCACTGTTCGTCGTAACCAAGGATGCTTGGCTCGGAACCTTAGGTATGAGAGGGGAAGGTCAATAATGAGCACCCCCACTCACCCGATCAAAAGATCGGCCTCTACTAAACCATGATATGACTTTTATTTTCTTTATATGTTTATGTTCTGATTAGTTTAGTAAATCCTAAAATTTACTATGTGAAGCATACAAGTATAGACTAGTTTGCTCAAATTGGAACAATTCAACTTCATGTTTATTTTGAAAACGGTTTGATTTTGCCACCATCAAGTGGGCTTAAAGCGTACAATCTTTGAATCATTCCAATTTAAGCAACAAGCCTTCATCCACAGGCATCCAAACAGTTATATCACTTAAGCAAATAGCCACATGGTAGGATGCTAAACATAATAAGAAAATCACACACAAATGGGATGCTAAAGCATAAAAACTCACAAATTTACCGACGTCCCTCGAACAACTACAAAACAAAAGTTAGTAAAATATGCATGATCTTATATACAGAATCCTAATGCAATTCACTCATGAGATGCACTAAAGATTTGGCTTCTAAAATATGGCACGTGAATCATCTTAAAACATCTGATAGCACACAGAATCATGAGATAATCAATTGAAGCATAAAGATGCAAATCTAGCCAAATCCTATGCATGGATCATGGATGTAAAGCAGGGATATGCATGACATGTCAGATATATACATACACACAGGTAGGGAAAGCGATAAAAGAATGGGATAGAAAGAAGCGGGGTGGGGGAATTATTACAATACTTGAATTATTACAGATCCGAATGAGGGAGAGAGGAGAATAATAAAATAAAATAAAATCTCACAACACTCAAAATAAAAATAAAATAAAGAACTGCATCACTGGCACATTCCACTCCTTTTCGCATGTCCCAGGTTCCGCAACATCGCATGATTCACATTTTCTGGATTCAAGTGACAAACCAAGGAACGGATTTGAAATCTGACTAGCATGGCTTATAGGGAAATCACTATTGGATGATGTGCAAATTTCCCCCGTGGGTGTGTGTTTAGTGAGAGAGAAGCATCCCGTGGGTCAGTGGAGAGAGAGAGATGGGTGGGTTAGAGAGAGAGAGTTGAAGTCCTCGGCTGTGGTGCTTGATGGGTTTATGTTGTGTTAGAGTGAGAAGAGAGAGAAGTGTGTTGTCATGCATGGGTGAAAGGTGGGTTAGAGAGAGAAGAGAGAGCCCGTGCTTGTGTGTGCATGGTCCGTGAGGTGAGAGAGGATCTGTGAGAGTTGTGCTGGGTGTGTGTTGTGTGTGCATGGAATGATGCATGTGATCAGAGAGAGAGAGAGAGATCACCGTGGGTGCGTGTATGGTGGTGATGGGTGTATGTTAGCTGGGTGTCTTGGGTTGTTGCTGCCGTGGGTTTGGCGCTATGATGCATGGGTCTGTGAGGTGCCGCAAGAGAGGGAGGAGAGGCCGTGTGTGTGTGATGACAGTCGGTGGTGTCCTAGAGAGAGAAGATAGAGCTATGTGTTAATGTATGCCTTGCTGCCGTGTGTGGATGGCAGTGGTGTGCAAGAGTGTGGTGTTGGGTGATGCATGGGTGTGTTAGAGAGAGAAGAGAGAGAGAGAGATGGGTGTGTGTGTGTGTGTTGCTGCCGTGGTCTGTGAGGTGCCGAGAGCTGTGTTGGGTGGCTGGGTTGGTGGAGCTGAGTGTGTGCGTGTGTCTTCAATGAGTGTGCTGGGTTTGCTCGGTTAGAGAGAGAAGAGAGAGAGAGAGAGATGGGTGGGTGTGTGTGTGTTGTGCCGTGCATGGTGAGAGTTATAGTGTGTGTGTATCTATGAGTGCCATGAGTGAGAGAGAAGTGTGTGTGTAGTGTGAGCTGCTGGGTCTGTGGGTGTGTGGAGTGTGTGTTCTGCCGTGTCTGTTAGAGAGGGAGGGAGAGGTGTGTGTGTTGGTGCATATCAGCTATCATGGTGAAGATGGCAGCTACGGTGGTGAAGATGGGTGTGCTGCTGGGTGTGTGAATGGTGGCTGGGTTGGTGGGTTGTGAAGCCGAGAGGGAGAAGAGAGGGAGCCCGTGGGTGTGTGCATGGTCTCCCTCTCCCAGCCGAGAGGGAGAGAGAGTTAGTCCATCATCTTTTTCCTATGCCGTGTGTGCTGTCTCCTGTCCATGTGAGTCCTCCCCCCCAAGCCCGTGTGTTTTTCTCCTCTGTGTTTTAAGCTTTTCCCTTCTTTAAAACTGCCAGCCCCCTCCCACAGTGGGTGATGAGTGGGTTGCTTTTGTATAGAGAGAGAGAGAGAGCTGGCCCCCCTGAGAGTGCATGTGTCTCTGTTGTTTTTATTAAACAAATATATCATCCCATGCCTTTGAAGACACTTCCCAAAGAAAAGAGAACCAGCGCATGTATATTTCTACAATGTTGATGATGGTCCGATTCAGCCTCCACTCATATTCTGCCTTTTCTCTGTCATCCACCAAAACATCATTATATCATATATTCTCCCCATCCGAAAAAACAAAGATATCACCCACCAAATATGCTCTATCTTTTCTTTTTATTTTTTATTTTTTATTTTTTATTATTTTTTTTATTCTTTGCTTTTGTTTATAAAATATTTATAAAACACACCTAAAGCATATATACACACACATAAAATTATAAAATATTATAAAATACTACAAATTAATAATTTGGCCAAAATGAGTGAGATTTAGAATTAAAGCTTCAATTTGATTTTTCGGCTGAGAAATTCATAAAATGACATATTTCAATTTTCATCAACGGGTGGTCAAACTAAAGTGCCCAAGTCTTAGGGCTGGTCAAAATGGGGTGTCTACAGAACATCAAGAAACACCGGACGTAGTACTCTACCTCCTCTAGTGTCTCGGGTTCACTCCCGCAGACGTGCTTGGAGAACCAGCTTTATCTTGCCATCGCTGGTCTGTATATAGGTGGGGTGCTCCAAGTAAGTAGATCCAAGCTGCCTCCCACTCGCCCATATCCATATCAAAGGGGATCGGATCACCCTCTACTTCTAAGCCTGTGATCATGGAGAAGTCATAGAGAGTCATCGTCATCTCCCCAGCAGAAAAAAAGTGGCAAGAGTTGGTGGTATCCCACCATCTCTCCACCAACGCTCCGAGTAGAGCTCAGCTCACCATATGTCGTGAGAGTCCAGTGCAGAATAAGCCAAAGCCGGCCTCACCAACAAGGTCACGGACCTCGGGAGGGAGCTCATAATACCAGTCTCTGGCTGTCACTACCCCATACCCCCTGTAAGATTGAGAGTCTCCCCGTGGCAAAGAAAAAGTGAAATCAGATGAAAGACAGTGATAAAAGAGCATTCAGAAAAAAAAGTAGTGTAAGAAATACAGTCAAATGAAAGGCAAAAAAGCATGAAAATAAAGTTTGTACCTCAGAAGTGCCGTAGGAAAGGTGGGAGTACGGCTCTCTCAACAAGACGTCCCTTGACAGGGTGAATGTGTTGAAATTAGAAAAATATGTTGATGTACTTGACAGAGCCTTGATGGCTGAAACAAATATTGCTACCTTGAAAATGTGCAAGCCAACAGCAATGACCGAAGCGGAAAGTAAGAAATTCAAGAAACAGAAAGTAGAAACAGTTAGTGAATCCATGGGCTCCGTGAATGAGAATTTGACTTCAAGTATTAGTGAGAATATAAAGAAGGGGAGTAATGGAAGTGTGGGCATACCTACTTGTAAGGAGTGTGGGAAGCAACATTGGGGTATTTGTCGCCGTGGGTCTGGAGTTTGTTACAAATGCGGACAGAAAGGACACATAGCCAAAGCTTGCCCACAAGTTTACTCAAGAAATGAGAGACCCATTACTAGTGGAGTTAACTTAGCAACGACACCAAAGACAACCGTAACATCTACTCCTGAGGGGAATACATTGAGGCAAGGAAGGGTTTTCACCCTAGTTTCAGAAAAGACACAGACTACTGGAAAAGTGAATGCAGGTATGATTTTCCTATCTATTGCTATGTTGGCTATGTTACCTCTGTGATGGGAAATTGTAGAATATGTGACTGGGACGGAACAAATCATATGTAAATTATGTGACACCAATTGAATGTGAACGACATGAAACAAATTGACTGTGACTATGATGGAACAAATTTACCTTTGCTATGGATTGTTATATCTACGTTACTACCTTTGAATTGAACGCTATGGAACTTGTTAGCTGACAATCATATATGATCAAGATTTCTGAGTGAGATTATGCCAGGATAAATAAAGTTTGAAGGACCAAACTTCTTAAGGTGGGGAGAGTGTAATGACCCCAAAACATGTGTCATATTTATCAGTAATTAATTATGTGTTTATGCGAATTAATTGAAGAATATCTGTTTGAATTGGAAAAATATCTGTTGGAACTATAACTTCGGGACTGAAATTGACGACCGTAATGGGTTCGGAAAATGGAATTGAACACGTCTATGTGATACCGGGAATTTTTAGAACCATTTGGGACGATAAATTGAAGATTGAATTTCGTCTGATTCGTTAGGCCATGTTTGGCTCAAGGTTTGGCACAATTGTTTATAAATGATATATAGATAAGTATAAGGCCTTTGTAAATAAGAGAAGAAAAAAAAAATCTAGAAAGAGAGAGAGAGAGAAGAATTTGTGGAAGAGAGAACCAAGGGAGGAAGAAGGGTAAAGAAAGGGAAATCAAGCTATCTTCTTCATTTAAGCAATCAAGGTAAGAATTCCTCTCTAATTTCTTGAAATAAGATTGATTCATGCATGACCTCATGGTAAATAAGTGGATTGAAGAGGAAATATGTTTAATTTAAGCATGTATGGCATAAATTGATGATTTATGTTTATATTTGGTATTTGAGGGAGAACCTCCATGGATATGAAGAAATGAAGCTTTTGTATACATAGTTATGATTCTTCATCTCAATTCATGGTTTGATCTTGTATATGATGCATGTGGGTTTTGTTGAGAAGTTGTAAGGTCTAAATCAAGTGGTTTTCAAGTGTTTTGGGGCTTGGTTTCCATCATTTTGAAGTTGTTTTTGATAAAGGAAAGGTTAAAGCTTTGGAAAAGTCCAGAATTTCAGATTTTGCATGGTCCGCTCGAGCGGAGGGATTCCCGCTCGAGCGTGAAAATCGGCCTCTCAGCAGTTTTGAAAATTGTACAGGCCGCTCGAGCGGCCAAAGTGGCGCTCGAGCGGGGAGACTTATTTTCAGGAAAATTTGGGAAATTGTATTACTCAATTTTCACATGTTATATACATCATTTAGCGTCTCATAATCATGAAATAGAGTAAAGAAAGGATAGTATGGCATGAACACTTGCTTCTATGATAATGTGTTCTCATGTTAATAATTGCAGGTCAAGAGGCGAAGGCCGTACAACCGGTTTTGGAAACCCACTGTGAGTAACATTTCTGTAAAGATATGTTAGTATGATCTATGTTTAAAAGTGCTACGTTATGCCATGGTTTTGATATGATAAATGTTTTCTGTGAACGAATGTCCAGTTTGCGTATCTAGTATGGCATCCATAGATAGTCCTAAGTGGACCAGTTTACGAGATCTCAATATGTGTTTAATCGGTGTCCGGGACCGGTTACTCTAGTCGTTGGACGACGAATGTTATGTTCTATGGAGTATGCCATTATGTATGTTCTGATATGAGATGATTATGTTTATGAATGATTTGTTTTACGGTTATATGAAATGTGGAATTCGTTCACTACCCTTTTACTTTAAGGTTACTTGCTGAGCTTTAGCTCATTGTTTATATATGTATTTATAGGTGAGCATTCTGGGAGTCAAGCCTAGGCGGAGTCTTGGTCGAGCCACCGTTTTGAAGCCTACCTGGTGTTTTGTGTGCCTCCGAGCTGGGGCTAGGCCTGGAAGGCCGTTAGCAAGTTGTATTTTGTTATACATCTGTGGCTTATGCCTATGCGTTGTACATGATCTTATGGTACATGTTATGTAAAGTTAGTGGGTAGATTAACATTTTTGGCATGTAATGTATGTTCATATAAATGCACAGCTCTTTGGACTATTAGTGTTTTGTTTTCGTTTCCGCGAGCCCCGGTTATTTATGTTTTGTTCAGAAAGGCCTGTGGTAATCTAGGATTACTGGCCGGTTACGATGCCAACCTTCTCGGGGCGGGTTTGGGTCGTGACAGAATGGTATCAGAGCGCACGAGTTAATTTACCCACACACGTGTCCATATGACCTGTAGGGTGTCCTAGAAAAGAAATAGGGCATGGCATAAACATGTGTGCATGTGTGTGTGTGTTTTTGAATATATAAAGAGACAAGTACTGTAATGATGAGACAACAGAGGAACCACTATGTTGGGAATAAAATGTTCTATCTGCTATGGGTTCTATAGACCAATGGAGACCACCAATGCAAGGAATATAGATGAGTCAGAATCTTCTAATGCCAGAATAGAACGATTGGAAAGGATGGTGGAAGCTTTAACTGGGTTGGTGAGACAACAGCAAGAGCAAAACCAACAACAACAGAGACAACCATTTCCGCCTCCTCCTCCGCCACCTGTTCAAATGGAACTGATCAATGATGACATTATCACTCTTACACAAAAATACAAGAAACTTAAACCACCGGAATTTGAAGGAGGAATTGAACCATTAAAAGCGGAGGCATGGGTACTTGAAACTGAAAAGATTTTTGAAGTGTTTTCGTGTACTGATGTGTATAAAGTTCTGTTAGCAACATTTACTCTGAAAGAAGAAGCTCGAAGATGGTGGATGCTCGTTCGAGATGAGAATAGGGATTTGACATGGGATCGATTTAAAGAAAAGCTTTATGAAAAATATTTTCCACAATGCATGCGAGACAGGAAAATATCTGAATTTGAACAGTTGAAGCAAGGTACTATGTCAGTAGCAGAATACGAAGCGAAATTTACTGAATTAGCCCGTTATGCTCCACATATGGTTAATACAGAATACAAGAAAGCAAGGAAATTTGAGGGTGGCTTACATGTTGAGGTACTTGACAGGGTGAATGAGTTGAAATTAGAAAAATATGTTGATGTACTTGACAGAGCCTTGATGGCTGAAACAAATATTGCTACCTTGAAAATGTGCAAGCCAACAGCAATGACCGAAGCGGAAAGTAAGAAATTCAAGAAACAGAAAGTAGAAACAGTTAGTGAATCCATGGGCTCCGTGAATGAGAATTTGACTTCAAGTATTAGTGAGAATATAAAGAAAGGGAGTAATGGAAGTGTGGGCATACCTACTTGTAAGGAGTGTGGGAAGCAACATTGGGGTATTTGTCGCCGTGGGTCTGGAGTTTGTTACAAATGCGGACAGAAAGGACACATAGCCAAAGCTTGCCCACAAGTTTACTCAAGAAATGAGAGACCCATTACTAGTGGAGTTAACTCAACAACGACACCAAAGACAACCGTAACATCTACTCCTGAGGGGAATACATTGAGGCAAGGAAGGGTTTTCACCCTAGTTTCAAAAAAGACACAGACTACTGGAAAAGTGAATGCAGGTATGATTTTCCTATCTATTGCTATGTGGGCTATGTTACCTCTGTGATGGGAAATTGTAGAATATGTGACTAGGACGGAACAAATCATATGTAAATTATGTGACACCAATTGAATGTGAACGACATGAAACAAATTAACTTTGACTATGATGGAACAAATTTAACTTTGCTATTACCTTTGCTATGGATTGTTATATCTACGTTACTACCTTTGAATTGAACGCTATGGAACTTGTTAGCTGACAATCATATATGATCAAGATTTCTGAGTGAGATTATGCCAGGATAAATAAAGTTTGGAGGACCAAACTTCTTAAGGTGGGGAGAGTGTAATGACCCCAAAACATGTGTCATATTTATCAGTAATTAATTATGTGTTTATGCGAATTAATTGAAGAATATCTGTTTGAATTGGAAAAATATCTGTTGGAACTATAACTTCGGGACTGAAATTGACGACCGTAATGGGTTCGGAAAATGGAATTGAACACGTCTATGTGATACCGGGAATTTTTAGAACCATTTGGGACGATAAATTGAAGATTGAATTTCGTCTGATTCGTTAGGCCATGTTTGGCTCAAGGTTTGGCACAATTGTTTATAAATGATATATAGATAAGTATAAGGCCTTTGTAAATAAGAGAAGAAAAAAAAAATCTAGAAAGAGAGAGAGAGAGAGAAGAATTTGTGGAAGAGAGAACCAAGGGAGGAAGAAGGGTAAAGAAAGGGAAATCAAGCTATCTTCTTCATTTAAGCAATCAAGGTAAGAATTCCTCTCTAATTTCTTGAAATAAGATTGATTCATGCATGACCTCATGGTAAATAAGTGGATTGAAGAGGAAATATGTTTAATTTAAGCATGTATGGCATAAATTGATGATTTATGTTTATATTTGGTATTTGAGGGAGAACCTCCATGGATATGAAGAAATGATGCTTTTGTATACATAGTTATGATTCTTTATCTCAATTCATGGTTTGATCTTGTATATGATGCATGTGGGTTTTGTTGAGAAGTTGTAAGGTCTAAATCAAGTGGTTTTCAAGTGTTTTGGGGCTTGGTTTCCATCATTTTGAAGTTGTTTTTGATAAAGGAAAGGTTAAAGCTTTGGAAAAGTCCAGAATTTCAGATTTTGCATGGTCCGCTCGAGCGGAGGGATTCCCGCTCGAGCGTGAAAATCGGCCTCTCAGCAGTTTTGAAAATTGTACAGGCCGCTCGAGCGGCCAAAGTGGCGCTCGAGCGGGGAGACTTATTTTCAGGAAAATTTGGGAAATTGTATTACTCGATTTTCACATGTTATATACATCATTTAGCGTCTCATAATCATGAAATAGAGTAAAGAAAGGATAGTATGGCATGAACACTTGCTTCTATGATAATGTGTTCTCATGTTAATAATTGCAGGTCAAGAGGCGAAGGCCGTACAACCGGTTTTGGAAACCCACTGTGAGTAACATTTCTGTAAAGATATGTTAGTATGATCTATGTTTAAAAGTGCTACGTTATGCCATGGTTTTGATATGATAAATGTTTTCTGTGAACGAATGTCCAGTTTGCGTATCTAGTATGGCATCCATAGATAGTCCTAAGTGGACCAGTTTACGAGATCTTGGTATGTGTTTAATCGGTGTCCGGGACCGGTTACTCTAATCGTTGGACGACGAATGTTATGTTCTATGGAGTATGCCATTATATATGTTCTGATATGAGATGATTATGTTTATGAATGATTTGTTTTACGGTTATATGAAATGTGGAATTCGTTCACTACCCCTTTACTTTAATGTTACTTGCTGAGCTTTAGCTCATTGTTTATATATGTATTTATAGGTGAGCATTCTGAGAGTCAAGCCTAGGCGGAGTCTTGGTCGAGCCGCCGTTTTGAAGCCTACCTGGTGTTTTGTGTGCCTCCGAGCTGGGGCTAGGCCTGGAAGGCCCTTAGCGAGTTGTATTTTGTTATACATCTGTGGCTTATGCCTATGCGTTGTACATGATCTTATGGTACATGTTATGTAAAGTTAGTGGGTAGATTAACATTTTTGGCATGTAATGTATGTTCATATAAATGCACAGCTCTTTGGACTATTAGTGTTTTGTTTTCGCTTCCGCGAGCCCCGGTTATTTATGTTTTGTTCAGAAAGGCCTGTGGTAATCTAGGATTACTGGCTGGTTACGATGCCAACCTTCTCGGGGCGGGTTTGGGTTGTGACAGGATTGGTTCTTAAGGGGCTCGAAACTGTGTTCCGATTACACCGTTCCCAATACCCGTTGTGTTTCGGTGTGTGGATGTACCCCACTTGCCAATATGAATGAGGTGTATCCTTTTTGAGCATGTCGCAAAGTCTCCGAGGGGTAAGTCGGAGGTTGTTGTCGAACATTGCATTTGTTCGATCTATTAAATTATATATTTGTTCTTTTCTATTAGAATGTGCGTTTTCACATACACTTATGTTGCACGCGTGCCCTGTATTGTTCATGATTCATGCATAGAATATGCTCTTGTTTCTTGCATAGAACATGCTTTCAATTAACATCATACGTTGGTTGTCTATCTTGCATGGAACATGTGTTGTCACTATATTGATTTGTAATCTTGTTCACTTAGTGCATCTATCGCACTTGTTCACTTTGCGCATCTATCGCTCTTATTCACTTTGTGTATCTACTGCACTTGTTCACTTTGTGCATTTATCGCACCTATTCATCTCGTGTGTGTTTACTGTACGGTCTCGTACCTTTTGCCTTTATCTCAGGACGCGTGAAACGCGACCCTGAGCGGTTTTTCTCCTCTTCTCACAATTTCAGCGTGATTAGAGTATCTCGGGACACGTAAAACGCGCCCCCGAGCGGCTTCTCTTCTCGTGATTTCAGCGTGATTAGAGTATCTCGTGATTAAAGTATCTCAGGACACATGAGGCGCGACCTTAAGCAGTTTTTCTCCTCTTCTCATGATTTCAGTGTGATTAGAGTATCTTAGGACGTGTGAAACGCGACCCTGAGCGGTTTTTCTCCTCTTCTCACGATTTTAGCGTGATTAGAGTATCTCAGGACGCGTGAAACGCGACCCTGAGCAATTTTTCTCATCTTCTCACGATTTCAGCGTGATTAGATTATCTCAAGACACATGAAACGTGACCCTGAGCGGTTTTTCTCTTATTTCAAGACGCGTAAAACGCGACCTTGCGTGGTTGTGTATCTCAGGACGCGTGGAACGCGACCCTGGGCGGTTTTTGTTTACAACTTCGACGTAGTTAGAGTGCACATATTGGGTTCTTTTCGCGTGAAATCCAATTCAATTTCATGATTTGTTATCTTGTTATTGTTTATTGCATCCGTTATTGTATCTGTGCATCATCCTGCATGATCATGAGTTTTCAAATAGCCGGCTTCACGAGGCCTGTGAGTCCAGCTTTCAAAATATTTTTCATACATATCATTTGCATCCCGCCCCAGAACTACGTTGGTTTGATTCCCTACAAAAGGATACGTAGGCAGCTTGCGAGCGCAATCATTTTGTCTATGTCTTGATTGTTTGCCCAAATCTTACAGCCTTGTCAAAATAGGTCGTCTTCGGGTTTTGACATTCACTTACGTCATGTTATGACTTCGAGCTCTGTCAAAGAAGAGCAACTATAGACACCCCATTTTTTACGGCCCTTAAGACTTGGGTGCCAATGATTGATCACTCAATGATGAATGTATATACTTGTCAAATGCTTGACTTCCTCAGTAGGAAACCTCAATGTTGAACCTTCAAACCTTGTGCCTTGTTTTGGACCAAAACAGTGTTTTTTTCAGGCCTGTGCCTCTAGGGACCTGCCGTCCACTAGTGTGGCCTGCCGGCCACTAGTGCAAAAAACTAGATATTTTCTGCTTGTTGTCCTTACAGATGCATGCACCATTCTAGTTGTGTTTGTGAGGATATTTTCGAAGGTCTCTCATATGTTTCTATATATAGATGACCCTCTTTTTTGTTTTCAAGGTTAGAAAAATTTAGGAGTGAGAAAATATTTTTAAAGAGCAAAATTTTAAAAAATTCTTCTCTCTCTACAAATTTCTCTCTCTCTCTTGCAACTTACATAGCCTTTGCCTAAACACTCTAAACCAAAGCTGGAGAGTTTCTTGCTGAGGTGATTTGAGCTTACATTTGAGCTCTTGAGGCACTTGAGAGTGTGAAATAGTGGTTTAAAAATCCAACAGACCACTCCTATTCAAGAGGTATATCTCCTAATTCTTTTACACTACTTGTTTTCTATCTTTTCTTGTTGTTTTTGAGTTGTTTATAACATGTATTTTTGGGCCAAAACTTGTAGTTTAAGGCCATTAAAGGTAGAGGGGTTGATAACCCTTCTTTAAACCTTACTTCTAAGGCCTTTGCCCTTGTGTTTCCCACCTTCTCTTTAACTTTTTTTGGGCTTTTTACCACTGATTTTCAGAGGTTTTTCAGAGGCAAAAATCATGTTTTGAAGCCCCAAAAATGGAGGGGTTAGCCTCCTCTCATTGTGCTTGTGTGCTAGCTTAATCCTTCAATATTTTAGCTTATTGTTTTAACTACTTTTGTGCCTGTTTGGTGCAGCTTAAAAGCTGCTTATTTCAGCTTTCAGCTTAATTTAAGCTATTTTGATATGTTTGGTTTAGCTTATAGCTTATAGCTTATAGCTTTTGGAAGTCAGAAATCAGCTTATTCTTTGAGTGGGGCAGGAGATGCTTAATTTATAAGTCAGAAATCAGCTTATGTTCATAGTTATAAGCTATAAACTGTTTAGACATAAGCTATAAGCACTTTCCCACAGCTCTACCAAACAGGGCCTTTGTCTTAAGTCCAGCACTATTTTTGATTGTTTTAGGACTGTTTTTAGTTGTTCATTGCATTTGAGCTTTGTATAGCTTGCATGTAGTATAATGGTCCTCTTAGGCTTGGTGGTTTAGGCCTTAGCCACCAACCTATTTGAGTTGATAACATTTATTTCTTGCTTTCCACACTTGTGTTCACCTCTAAGCATCTCTGCAACCTCCCCCTTTTCTTGGCATTTTTTTTGCTTTGAGAGTGGTTTCAAACCGATTGTTTATTTAAGCTTGAGATTGAGGTTATTGTGCTTAATGGTTTAATCCCTTTGAGGGTTCATTACCAACAACATGATATCTCTCTCATGCCTAAAACAACATTTGGTTTGGTACTTCTTTCCATTAGTGGACTTAAAGCTCATTTTTAGACTTAATGAATAAAGGAATGGAAGGTAATTAAAATGAAATAATAAAACTTGGACTAAAATGGAATAAGACAATAAGGATTTGTATTCAATCGGACGTTAATTGAACACATGGAGATTTGAGTCATTTCATACTTGTTAAGTGATGAAATGGTTCAAGTTTCCAAGGTCAACCACTTCCCTTGATCAATCCATGATAGGGAAGAGGTTTTGTTGGTATTTTGTTATGTATTTATTGAAATTGTGTCCCTTGATTCATAAGTCATCACGTAATGAGATTGCATTGATAGCTTGTGAATCAAGCCTATCCCTTCTTTGACCTGTTTGTTGATAAGGAGAGGCAGGATGAACAAACATCCCCTAAAAATACTTTGGTTTGTGCTCTGTTTGTCTTTTGTTGCTGCAGGAAAAAACCAACATCAGTGGTCGGTAGGCCACTTTTATTATACGACAACCCACTATTAGTGGCCTACCGGCCACTACTTCTGGGTTGCCAGCCACTTTTTCAACTAGGCAGTGTCTTTTTTCCAGCAAAGCAGAGTAGAAGCTGAGGTGAAAAAACAATGCAATTTTCTAACTGTGCAACATAGGCATTCCGATAACAAAACGGAGAGCATTATTGGGTGAAAATCCGCGTTCATGCATGAGTCATCCCTAGCATTTCAGGGCCGGTTTAAATTTGTGTTGTACTTAGCTAGTTAGTTGTGTTGTACTTAATTAATTAGCTAGAATAGTTAGCTAAATTTGTTGTTGTAATAATTAGTTAATTAGCTAGTATAGTTAATTTATTCATTTGGTTTGTGATAGTTAGTTAATTAGATAATTAATTAGCTAGGACATTCATTTGGAGTCTCCTGCGTGAGGGCAATAATGTAATAATGTGTATGTCTTCTAACCCCACGTCTTTCTCCCTTTTATTTACTTGCTTATAATGGGTAGTTTAGCACATCATGTTTCATTTAGCATACTCTATGTTTGCATCCATTTGTCTTACATTTATCGAAGCTCGGTTCATCATTCTAACAAGCATTATAGTTTACATACTTCGTTGAAAACGTGTTTAAAACCGCATGCTATCAAATTGATTCACATGTTATAATTAGTAGCTGAGCCTATTCATTGCATTTTTGTATGTGTTACATTGGTCATGTTGCATTAGTTAGGAGCACGCATGTTTTCTAACTCTTTTGTTTCTTTTGGCTCGCCTCGGAGTACTAGGTGGGCATTTTTGCTTTAGCATATCGCATGCATGTGATTGTTGCCATGTCAAGCATGATTACCATGATGCTAAGTGTTTAAGTGATAAATTGTTTGAATGCCTGTAGATGAAGGCTAATTGCTTAAATTGGGATAATTGGATCAAATGTACATATGCGATCACTTTTTCAAGTGATACATATTCGAAACACTTTTCAAAAAACAAACATAAATCAAAGTGTTTCAATTTTTACAAATTATTCTATACTTGTGTGCGCATCACATAGTAATGCTAGCCTAATAATCGTAACAAGAGCATATAATGTAAATAAGATTCACATCATGATTAGTAAGAAGCCAATCTTTGATCGGGCGAGTAGGGTGCTCAATTTATGACTTTCCCCTCTCGTACCTAAGTTCCCGAGCCGAGACAATCTTGGTGATGACGGAAATGTGGCGTTTGGCACAAGTCATGGGTTTCCTAAATTTTCCAAAAATATTTAGGTGACGACTCTGTATCTGGCAAAGCAGTCTATTTTTGACATTTTGATTCAAAATCGATTTTCCAAAAGATTTGTCGGATTTGGACTCTTTTGTGTTTATCTATTTCACACTGCACTTGTGGAATTAGATTCAGAATCATGAGAGTTCGAACTATAGGGTTAGTCGTATCCGAAAGGATCACGAAAAGTTTAGCAACAGCGGGTGTGTACCGGAAACCCTTCTGATGCTTAAGTCAGCAAGTAGACAATAGACAAAAAGCTCTGTGTATTCAAGAGTCAGAATCGCAATGCCTCAGAATAGGTTCTGTCATGAGCTTTTATAGATTTCGCATGGCACAATCCTAATAGGACTCTATCTTTTCTTAGCAGAGTCCCCTTAGGAATCACATTCCTAAAGGATAACGCTTCTCCTTATAACACATTTCTCACTGCCAACCAAGTGAGATGGTTCAAACTCTTTGCTCGACTGTCATTGCGGTCAACCGAGCCACCACGGCGGTGCTTCCTCTGGCAGAGCCGCGTTAACCCTGGCTATAGAGTGGCACCCCGCCGAGCTACACATATCTTAGCCCTCTTTATTGAAGACATCTCGATCCGCTAATGGACTACCGATAGCTGGGTCCGGGCCCTAGCAACCCACCTCTAACTGGCCTAGTGCTTGCTTAACCCAAGGCTAAACTATCCCAACTCTCAAACCGGCCTAGTGCTCGGCCCAACCTTCAAAGATAATCTTACCTAGCTCGGCCCAATTTGCCTAAACAAATTACCCTCTCAATACATAATTTAATATAATTGATTGGAGTCTGATCTTATCGCACATTTAACAAAATGTGTGAATAAAGAATATTTTTAATTAGTTAAAATAGTACAATATTTCATTTTGAAAAATATGTTTGATTGCCTTTTTTTTATTTTATAAATATATATACGGGTTCATTTGGAATGTGAACGGGTTCATTTGGAATGTGAGTTGACTTTTTGGCTATTTTAGGGGTTGTTTGGGATGAACTATATAAGTGTACTTTTTGACTTTTTGAGTAAAAAAGTGAAGGAAAAAAAATGGTTGTTTGGGATAACTTTTTAACTTTTTACAAAAAAATATGTATTAAAATATTATGTAAATTAACAAAATTACGATTTTACCCATATAAATCCGCGTGCATGTCAATACGGATTTGGTGGATCTGCGTGTACTGGAAAAAGTTGAATTTTTTTTTTTTTTTTTTCCGTTCTTTTCCACAGTAGTCTAGTACAATGTTTTGAAAATTTGGTTTTTTTTTTTTGCTTGGCAGTGTGTGGATGTGATGCATGTCTCCATCAATCATACAAAAAATTGTTTTTTATTTTTTATTTTTGGTTTTGTAATCGTGATGTGTACTGTTCTGGTACAATGTTTTAATTTTTGTTTTGTACCCTTGACTTTTGTGAATAGTGTTAACTTTTTTTAGTAATTTTTTGACTTTTTGTCTTTTATAGTGTATTCCAAACGAGACTTTTTAATCCCACACTAAGTGCTTGTCTGGGATTAAAAAATCTCGTTTGGGATAAACTTTTTAATTTTTTTGACTTTTGTGAAAGAAAAAATGCAATGATTATGGTTTGGATATGATATTTTGTCTTATTAGGCTAAAAAGCCTATTTTGTCTTTTTGTGGCTATTTTAACCAAAAAGTCCTTGTTTAGCTTATGCCAAACGAGGGCAAAGCATCTTTTGGATAAAAAATACTTAATAATTCGAATTTGTGTGGCCCAAATAATTCGAATATATCAAAACGACGTCGTTTTACCGCCAAAACGACGTCGTTTTGAGACATTCGAGTCATGAAAATTCAAGCTACCAAGTATTGTTGTTTGGATAGATATTCGATTCATGAAAATTCGAACTATCAAGCATTGTTATTTGGATAATTCAAATTGAAGCAATTGTGATATGACTGATGAATAACATTCTTTTAAATAATCATATATATATATATATATGTGGGGACATAATTTTTGAGTGACAACACGTGGCCGAGGTGTCACCGAAATGCCAGTCGGGGTGCCACTTGTCCTGGTCATGACGCCGAGATAATCTTGGCTAGGCCGAGGTTATCTGCGGAGATACCAGAATCCGGGATAAGCGGATAGGGGACAAGAGTCTTAAAATGAGAGAGGACTTCAGTTTGGGTAAAGATAAGACTCTTAGAGAGTTTATCCCAATCCTACTAGGAGTCTAAGATTAGCAGTAATCCTAAGTCCGTTGAAGCTAGGCTTCTATTGGGATTAGGTAAGTGTTGGCTATAAAAGAGAGGCACCCTCATGGGTCTAAGATATGTTTTTACATTCTGAATAGTGAGTTAAGCACTTTTGCTATCTTTGAGAGATAACTGACTTGATCGTCGGAGTGCCCCCGGGTGGACGAACCACCGCCGGAATCTCTTCTTTTTGTGATAGGTCGTTCGGGCTTAATCTATTCTGCCAGTGTTCTCCAACTGAGTGCTTGATTGGCAGTGTGGTCGGAAATTGACACACACAATTTGGCACTGTCTGTGGGAAAGAAAGGAGAATAGATGGCCAACGACGGACAGAAAAAGAAGGTTAGGAACGACACTCCTACTGGGAGTGGGAAACCTGTTGACCTTGACATTGAATAAGACAACTGCAACAAAGAGACTCACGATAAGAATCAGGGAGGAAAGGACGTCGGCCAGAAGGGCGACGTACTAAAGAAAACGGACCGAAGCGGGTATTATAATGAAAACGAACTCCAGGTATGGAAAGAAAGATGCCTGCGGAGGGACGATGAGGTGAAGGCCATAGCAAACAAATTGGCGGACCTACAAACGGTGGTCAATTTCATGATGCAGAACAACGTCATGCAGCCACCATTCTCGCTACAAGATACGCCAATTCCAACAACAAAAAAAGATGCCCAGAAAGGAGGGCACAAAGCGGTTCCTACAGTCCCTCAGCACAACGGGACCAAGGGATATTCTCACCGGCCTTCGCGGGAGGTCGGGCATAGAGAATCAAGGAAAGGGGAATCCCAGAAGACGCTACGAACCAGAGAAGACCGCACCAAAGAACATCGGGATGTTGAAGAGAAGGAACTCTGTTTCGACACGACCTATGAAGGGAAGTCCAAAAGGACTCATAATGACACAGGCAGCAGTACACTGAAAAGGCTGAAATCCGGAGATAGCTGAGCTCCTGGGTGGACCAAAGAGGACTTGAGGAATTACCTCCAAAGGAAGCAACAAAATGCCGAGGTAACCTCCCCGGTTAAGTCGAGAACACCATTCTCGGTAGAGTTGGACAAATTTGAGACCCCGAAAAGGTTCAGTATGCCGAGGTTCCAGATATACGACGGTAAGTCGGACCCTAACTTTCATGTCGATTTATACCTGAACTCGATGGCATTGTACACTGGGAACGAGTCGTTGCTTTGCAAGGTGTTCCCCTCATCCTTCGGGGAAATTGCATCGGATTGGTTTCACAAGTTGGCGAAAGGAACTGTGAAAACCTGGGAAGGCCTGGCCGAGATGTTTGTGACCAGGTTCGTGACAAACAAACTACAGCCATTGAGGGTAGATGCCCTGATGGCTTTGAAAATTGGCGAGGACGAAAGCCTGAGGGCCTATGCCAAAAGGTATTATGAGGTATTTAACCGAATACCAGAATGCAACCAAGAGGTGGCCGTCGTATCGTTTAAGAACGGCCTGAAAAATGATTGTCTGCTCCGAAAATCACTAGCAAAAACATTGCCAAAAAGCATGGAGGAACTTATGGCCATGATAGAAAAGTATGCCAGGGTCGAGGAGGACACGCCGGGGACAAAGGCGCCAAAACCAGAGAAGAAAAATGGCTCGCCGAAGCGAGGCCGAGGTGATAGTGGATACAGCAAACTGGAGACTGGATTAAGGGCTGCACAAGCAGTCACAATCGTATTCCGAATCCCGGTTTACAAAGTCCTAGAGAAAATCCGAAACCAGCCCTATTATAGAGCACCAACAAGGGTACTAGGAGAATTCATGGGAAGAAGCCTTGGTAAGCACTGTGCTTACCACAATGAAGCTGGACATCTAACTTAGGAGTGCAGAGCCCTGAAGACACATCTAGAAAACCTGGTAAGACAGGGCCATTTAAGGGACCTGGTAGACGAGGCCAGGACAAGGGAAGAACAGGGAAAATTGCCCCAGGCACCGGCAGCGCCACCTCCTCCAGCACCACAACCGCAGGCAGGCGGACCTCGGGTGATTAATGTGATTCACTCTAAGGTCAATGAGAATGAAATATGTGGGGAGACACAGAAGGTAAAACACTTGCAACATGTGTACCAGGTCGGACAGAAAAGACCTAAGGCAAACGATTGCCAGGGACAAGTGGTGTCATTTACTGAAGCCGACCTAGAAATGGTGCAGCATCCGCATAACGATGCCTTAGTAGTATCCCTCCAGATTGGAGAGTGCCAAGTGAAGCGCATCCTAATTGACCAGGGCAGCTCTTGTGACATCATGTATGTCAGATGTTACAAGGAGCTTGGCCTTCACCAAGACGATCTGGAGCAGTCCAATGGCCCAATGGTTGGGTTCAATGGAACGCCGACGTGGCCCCTGGGAGCAGCAAGTTTAAAGGTGCAGGCTGTCACCAAGAAGGTGAAAACTGAGTTCACCATAATTAACACCTCCTCCCCTTATAATGCCATCTTGGAAAGGCCATGGCTGCATGCAATGGGGGCGGTCCCCTCAACATTGCACCAGCTGTTGTGGTTCCCAACAGAGCATGGAATAGAGGAAGTCAGAGAAGATCAGGTGCAGGCAAAGAATTGCTCCATGGCAGCAATGAAATCTACCTACAATGTACGAAAAGCAGAATCAGTTGAGATTGAAGATGAAGACATGGAAGTCCTGGAAGACGTCGGCAAAGAGCCAGCCGAGAAGAGTAAGGAAGCCCTAAAGAAAGTCTTCGTCCATCAAGGGGATGAAGAGCGCTACTTCCTTCTCGGCTCGGGCTTGGCCGAGGAAGAGAAAAAAGAGCTAGAGGCGTTCTTGAGAACAAACATTGAAGTGTTTGCCTGGACACCGTACGAGATGCCTGGCATTGACCCCGAGGTCACTTGCCATAGACTGAATGTGGACAAGTCGGCTAAACCTGTCATCTAACGAGCAAGAAGGCCGACGTTGATGCATGTCGAGGCAGTAGAAGAGGAAGTGGATAGACTTCTGGAGGCCAGAGCCATTCGAGAGGTAAATTACCCGACATGGCTATCAAACACAGTGGTAGTGAAGAAAAAGAACGGTAGGTGAAGGGTCTGCGTGGACTTCACCAGCCTGAACAAGGCTTGTCCCAAAGACAGTTTCCCATTACCCAAAATTGACCAATTGGTGGATGCCACTTCAGGGCATGGAAGGATGAGCTTCCTGGATACCTACAAGGGGTACCATCAGATAGCTATGTACCCCCCAGATGAGGAAAAGACTGCATTTATAACCCCAAAAGGGCTATACTGCTACAGGGTAATGCCTTTTGGATTGAAAAATGCAAGAGCAACTTACCAGAGATTGGTAACCAAGATGTTCAGACATCTAATTGGCAAGACAGTAAAGGTATACATAGACGACATGGTCGTGAAGACCAAGGAGCCTAAGGATCATCTGGAAGACTTAAAGGCAGTCTTTGACATCCTTAAAACATATTGGCTCCGATTCAATGCATCAAAGTATGCATTTGGAGTTGGGTCTGGTAAGTTCTTAGGATATTTGGTAACCAGAAAGGGCATTGAGGCAAGCCCAGATCAGATCAAGGCTATCTTAGAACTGAAGAGCCCAACATCGGCAAAACAAGTGCAGATGCTGACTGGAAGGGCTGCAGCCCTGAACAGATTCATAAGCAGAAGTTCTGATAAGTGTAAGCCTTTCTTCAGCTTAGTAAAGAAAGCCACAGACTTCTTATGGACTAAAGAATGCGAAGCCGCCTTGGCCGACTTAAAGAAGTATTTGACCACAGCTCCAGTCCTCTCAAATCCAGTACCTGGAGAGGAGCTGTTCTTATACTTGGCAGTTTCTGAGCACGCAGTAAGTGTAGTAATAGTCAGAGAAGAAAAAGGAGAGCAAATGACAGTTTACTATGTGAGTAAAACCCTGGCAGACGCAGAGACTAGATACTTACCCTTGGAGAAGTTAACACTGGCTTTAGTAATGGCTTCCAAGAAGCTGAATCATTACTTTCAAGCCCACAAAATTGTGGTGCTAACTAAACATCCTTTAAGGTCCCTGTTGCAGCAAGGAGATCTGACAGGCAGAATAGCCAGATGGGCAATGGCCTTGGGTCAATATGACCTAGAATTCAAACCCAAGACAGCAATCAAAGGCCAAGTCTTAGTCAACTTCGTGGCCGAGTTCACACCAGACGCCGTCATACATCGGGCTCCGTTGAGCCGAGGTATACAACATCCGAATGAGCAAGAAAAAATCCAGCTGAGGACAACAGAACAAAGGAACAAAGAGAAACTCAGGCCCTGCAGTAGTTACATCGGCGACTTCTTCCAGCTGTTTGTTGATGGGAGTTCAAACCGACAAGGAGCGGGGGCAGGAGTAGTACTAGTATCGCCAGATGGGCAAATACTGGAACAATCCATCCGTTTGGGATTTAAAGCCTCAAGCAATGAAGCAGAATATGAAGCGCTAATCGCAGGGCTAAAGCTGGTAGCAGCCATGGAAGCCGATGAGGTAATAGTCTTCTGTGACTCCCAACTTATAGTCAACCAGGCAACAGATGAATATGCAACCCGAAATGAAAGGATGTCGGCCTATACAAAGGAAGTGGGCAGACTGGTAGCCTTATTTCAAAATTGCCAACTACATCAAGTAAGCCGAGATGACAACAGCCATGCCGATGCTCTGGCCAACCTGGCTAATGCAATGAAGCTTGGAGAGGCAAGAACGATAATGGTTGACTACTTGTCAGGTCCAAGCATAGAACCACTGAACACAGAACGTGAAGCAATATGTGTGGAGATAGGACCAAGTTGGATGGATGCAATAATAGTATTCCTTAGAGATGGGAAACTGCCAGATGACCGAAAAGAAGCGCACAAGATCAGACTAAAGTCTTCAGTTTGACCGTAGAGGGACATCTCTACAGGAGATCTTTTACTGGACCCCTTTTAAGGTGTGTACATCCTTTACAAATTGAAGACTTCTTGTATGAGATACATGAAGGAGTATGTGGAAGCCACACAGGGGGCAGATCACTTGCTCATAGGGCCATAACTCAGGGGTACTGGTGGCCCTACATGCAGAAAGATGCTAAAGCCTATGTCAGAAAATGTGAGAAGTATCAAAGGTTTGCACCTCTGATACATCAATCAGCAGCAGACTTGAACCCAGTGTCCAGTCCTTGGCCATTTGCCCAATGGGGCATGGATCTTGTTAGACAATTGCCTTAAGCAACTGGACAAAGAAAGTACTTGCTAGTGGCAACTGATTACTTCACCAAATGGGTGGAAGTCGAACCCCTTGCAAAAATTCGAGATGTTGATATGAAGAACTTTATATAGAAGAACATCATCACCAGGTTTGGAATTCCGAGAGCAATAGTAGCAGACAATGGTACACAGTTTGACAGTAAGCTAATCAAGAGCTTCTGTGCAAAGTACAAAATCAAGAACTACTATTCCACTCCAAGTTTCCCTCAGAGCAATGAACAAGCAGAAGCATCAAACAAAACAATCCTAGATGGGATCAAGAAGAGGTTGGAAGTAGCAAAGGGAAAGTGGGTGGATGAGCTGCCCAGTGTACTTTTGGCATATCGGACCACACCGAGAAGATCAACTGGGGAATCCCCATTTGCCATGGCCTTTGGCATAGAGGCAGTAATCCCATTAGAGGTCGGCATCCCAGGAATCAGAACCCAGGGAGTGGAAAATGGGACTAATGATGTATTCTTAGCCCGAGATCTGGATCTGCTAGAAGAGAGAAGAGAGAAAGAAGCAATTCAGCTGGGGGCATACCAGCAGCAGCTTGCCAAGACTTATAATAAGAAGGTCAACCCAAGAAAGTTCCAAGTTGGGGACCTCGTCCTGAGAAAGGTTGTCGGCAATAAGAAGGATCCTAAGGAGGGCAAGGTTGGCCCAAATTGGGAGGGACCCTATAGAATCATCTCGGTATTGGGCAATGGGGCATATCGGCTTGAAGATAGTGAAGGCAAAGAGTTGCCAAGGCCCTAGAATACTTGCAATCTGAAGTTTTTCTATCATTAGATTTTCTTGTCCTTTGTTATTAGCCGGAGTAATAATAAAGTTTCAGCTTGATTTTTTACACTTGTGTAGTATGACTAATCAATAACTTGACAATGTTTCTGATTGAAACATAACGATGTTTCTGATTGAAACATAACGAATAACTTGGACCTATTATAGGGCAGAGTTCCTACTTGCATATAATAGAGTTGAACTAAGTTGGACTAACGTGGATTTGCCATTTCAGCAAAGTCAAACACAAACTGGAACTTAGTACATACCAGTCAGATTAACAAAGAAACCAAGGTTAGTAACCTCGGCTAGTCTTTGATTGAATCTGACCTCGGCAGAAAGTTCAAAAGCCACATGCTCAAATGAGAACCCAAGTGGAACTTAGGTTCACATTAAGGAGCAGAGAATTGAAAAATGATGCCTGGGAGCTGGAATCTACAGGCTATGACTAGTTTAACAATTGTTGAAATTTAAATTTACAAGTTGAAGTTAAACCGAGATCATGTTTGACGCTTGTTGAAATTTTAAGTTTACAAGTTGAAGTTAAACCGAGGTCATGTTTAATGCTTGTTTTGAAATTTAAATTTACAAGTTGAAGTTAAACCGAGATCATGTTTGACGCTTGTTGAAATTTAAATTTACAAGTTGAAGTTAAACTGAGGTTATCTTAAAGGAAAATTGATTTCAACACTTGTTGAAATTTTTTATAAAAATTTACAAGTTAAGGTTGTAATGAAAGAAGTACTTACGTACTTGTCGAGATAAAAACGTTTATTTTCTTTGACCAAGGTACATCACCCCGAGAAGATTGCACAGATTAAGGTGTATGTTGAAAACATCCAAATATTCTAAGTATAGAGTCATATAAAGAAGACAAAGATACAAGCATTCAAAAGAGGAAGTTGTATTTATATTCAAAAGAAGGCACATCGGCCAGATAGAGAGCTTACACTATTCTAAAAAGAAAGGAAAAAGTACAAGGTACAGAAAAAATGAGAAAAACATCAAGACTAGACTATTCGTCATTAGCTGATTGGGTTTGGGGCTCAGAGGACACTTGGGAAGTCTTCTCGGCAGCCTTTTCAGCCGCGAGCTCGGCGTCAATCTCTTTGAGAGTTTGGTCGAGGCTCTTGTCGACAATAGGCGAGTCCGATGTTGTCCTCTCAAGAGTGGCATCCTTGGAGACCTCACCCTCCTCATCCTGAGACAAGTCTATGACTTGCTCGTTCAAAGTAGGGGACTTGGCCCCAGTAGACTCCTTCTTCTTCTTGACCAAAGCTTCCTCCTCGGACTCAGAATCGTCTTCGGATTGGCTTGGAGTAGGGGGGAATGGCAAGGGGAGGTTGCCAGCATTCTGGAAGGGGGAGTCCTTGAGGACATCTAGCTTTTTTAGGGCAACCATCCAACCAAGGGTGAAACCCTTGTTGCATGCCTGCCTTACTTGCTTTTTGTAGTCCTCCTTGACGTCGGCCACCCCCTCGGCATACGCCTTTTCATCAGCAGTCTTGATCTCGGCCTTTGGTGGCCAAGTCGTCCTGGAGTTCTTTTTGGGCCTCGGCCATTTTTACCTCAGCCTCCTTCTTTTCAGCCGCAAGGACCTTGGCAATGGCATCTGCAGCATCTGCTTTTTCCTCGGCCTTATCTTTAGCTTTAATAGATGCCTCGGCCTGATTCGACAAGGTCTTCATTTTTGCCTCGGTCTTTTTGATGGTCTTCTGTAAACCACCAACCTCCCTAATCTTGTCGGCCAACTCCTTCCTCATCTTAAAAGCTTGCATTGAGAATGAGTGGGCGTGCTGGATTGCCTGAGAGAAAATGGACAGAACAAAAGTTAGTAGAAATTCTCTAAGTATGGAAAAATAGAGAAAGAAAAATACCAAGTGTAAGGAACTTACTTGAACGGAATGCTGCAATATCAAAGCAAAATTTTCGTATTCGCTCATCTTGGCGTTACGATTGAGATCTTCGGGAAGAAACAAGGCGGTGGAGAGGGCAACGCCGACCTTAATATCGTTGGCGCTGTCACCAGCCCTGACTGGCTTGTCGTCAATTGTGATTGGCGGGGCCCAGGAGGAATCAGGTTTTAGAGACCCCGAGGTGGCCACAGAGGATGACCTCGGCCTCTTTGACTTGGTGGATTCGGATGGTTGGGCCTCGGCAGGCCTCTTCTCGGCAGCGGAGGAGGTCTTCTCGCTCTCGGCCAATTTTGAAATTGACAGGGTGTCCTCAGTGTCAATTTGAGTCACCGTTGCCTTGGGCTGAGCCTTCTGCAGTCTTTTGGGCTTTGGTTTTGGTTGATGCTGGGGTTGTGATGGCTGAGCATTGACAGTGTCAGGGATGTCGGCCAGAAGATCGTCTGCAACTGCTTTCTTACAACCCATCTCGGCAGTAATTGCAGTTCGGCGTCGGTGTTTGCGTTGGGATAGAGGGATCAAATATGGAGCGAGGTTGATGGTTGCTCTGCTGGATTAGAGGTTGATCCTTGATCTGGCCGAGATGATGAAGCTGTTGGAAGAGTTGTAGCGGAAGGGGGAGACTTGCTTTTCTTCTTCCTCAGGATGTCGGGAAGCACCGACTTGTAAGTCGGGATGAAGTTAAGCAGCAAAGGAGCTCTCCGCCTATGAACTGGCAGATCCAACAGCTCTTTGAGGTCCTTACTGGGAAAGAAGGACTTACGAAAGCCCTTGAGTGGTTGTGGAAGAACTGCAAGAAAAACAGACGTCAGAATATATAGAAGGAACAAAGTAAAAACTTGAAAGCAAGTAAATGCAACACTTGGCTCTTACCATCTCCCTCTTTGAATAATGTACGGCTAAGAGGGTAGAGGTGAAGGTCCTCGTCTGGAGCGAACTCCCAATTGCCCGAGACAATGAAGTAATCGTCTCCGGCTCCCTTGTTGGAGTCTGGGAGGTCGGCAATGAGTTTGTATTGTGTTGACCTCGACTTGAGATAGTAAATGTAGCCTTTTTCTAAGCTAAAGCCACACATGGTGTAGCAGTATTGGATATCGGCTAATGTTACCCTGGCTTTTTCTCGACTGGCTAAGGCTATGGTACCATTTATAACTCGGTAGGAGTTGATGGCTAGTTGCATCAAGTTGAGCTTATAATAATGGAGGACTTCTCGGAAAAGGATATTGAGTGGAAACCTAAGTCCACATTCTATGAAAGCTACAATAGGGAAGGACATGAAGTTCCCATTAGGCATAATGGAGTCGTCCTCCCCAGCCAACCTCAGATGGACGTTGGCCGGGATGGAAAACTCCTGCCTAAAGTATTCTAATTTAGTTGGGGTGTTTACCCTATGCCTCCACATACCCATGATATCAGCTTGGGGGAAAGGTGTTGGATTTCGAAAAGGGTGTGTTTTATAAAAAGTTGGAGGGACCTCGGCAAAACCTAGAAGAATGATGGGGCGAGAAATTCTGAGGATCTAAATGAAGTATGTTTCAGTTTTTCCTAAAATCCGTGAGTTCTACAACGAATCCCAAACCTAAGTCTAGGCAAACAAAGATTGAAGGCAAGAATCTGGAAAAGACATAGAAAACAGAAACAAGAATGTGATTCAGAATCAAGAAAAGTGATGCATTATCAAGAACACTGTAACAGAGTGTGTGCAAGGGTGCAAGGCCAAGAACAGTGGCAAAATGAACAAATATTTGAGCAATATGTATACTCGAGAATGAATTAGATAGAAACCAAATCATAAGGTAAAATGTGCTCAAATACATGATTGGATTCATACGCATAGATTTATCAAAGACATCAGCAGGTACACAAAGGCAGCAAGTAAAACAGTAGAGTTCTTTGAAGGAAAAACGAGAAATTGAAACAAGGAGGAACGATGGCTTATCAAAAGAATGAAACCGGTGTTGAGTATGCCGAAGTCAGAGGATGACAGCAATCGGAGAAAATCAAGCAAAAAGCTTCGCCGGAAGGGGAGACTGGAAGTGGTTGCAGAGCTTGAACGCTTGAATCAATGGCGGATTTGGGAGAGGAAAGAGAGAGAGTTTACACGGGAATGAAGATGCAAAAGTGAAGCGACGAAGAGAGAGGGGAGAAGTTTTGTCAAAACAAGAAATGGCGGCAAAAAGGCAACTAATGTGCCTAAGACGATGTGTGTGTCAGACGGCGCACGCAAGAACGATGCGACTTAGTAGCGCGTGTCAGGTATGGCCCAGAGGGGGAAAGACGCGTGGCAAGAACGGTTGAGCTATTATGCGTGACAGCTCATGCGCGTGATAAAACTCTTGGAGTTCTTGATTTAATGAAGCAAGGACCTCGGCTATGAGGACGATCTCGGCTAAAGTAACTTGAACAAACTTGGTTATTGGTTCAAGAGCATTGAGAAAAACGAATTACAGGTCTTGGTCATGTAAGAGCCGACGAATGATGACCTCGGTAATGAAGGACAAGTGAGCTTAGCCGACATGCTAAATGGTAGAAACGATATAGGTTCCATCACCTCCGGATGCCGAGGTAATAGAACCTAGGGGGCAGTTGTGGGGACATAATTTTTAAGTGGCAACATGTGGCCGAGGTGTCACCGAAGTGCCAGCCGGGGTGCCACGTGTCCTGGTCATGACGCCGAGATAATCTTGGCTAGGCTGAGGTTATCTGCGGAGATACCGGAATCCGGGATAAGCGGATAGGGGACAAGAGTCCTAGAATGAGAGAGGACTTCAATTTGGGTAAAGATAAAACTTTTAGAAAGTTTGTCTCAATCCTACTGGGAGTCCAAGATTAGCAGTAATCCTAAGTCTATTGAAGCTAGGCTTCTATTGGGATTAGGTAAGTGTTGGCTATAAAAGAGAGGCACCCTCATGGGTCTAAGGTATGTTTTTATGTTCTAAATAGTGAGTTAAGCACTTTTGCTATCTTTGAGAGATAACTGACTTGATTGTCGGAGTGCCCCTGGGTGGACGAACCACCGCCGAAATCTCTTCTTTTTGTGACAGGTCGTTCGGGCTTAATCTATTCTGCCAGTGTTCTCCAGCTGAGTGCTTGATTGGCAGTGTGGTCGGAAATTGACACACACAATATATATGTCATGTGTGTGTGTGTTCGTGTTCATAGACTTTATCAAGTGTGTAAATAAATTTTTTTTTTATTTTTTGTTGATTATGGTCATCATTTCTTTTTGGAAACTGATATTACAAAGAATTTTTTATCAAAATGATTTACTGGTGACAATTTTAAAAATATAAATAATTTTGATTTTTTATTTTAAAATTATAAAATAAAAAATTGCCACATATATTAATTTATGTATAACTTTTTAATTATGTAAAAATATTCTGTCTTTCTAAAATCAAAATAGCTATCATTATAACTTAATATTTTTTAGTAGTTGATGCTAATGACCACCAACTAAGCATCGCTTAAGGATTAAGATAAGAAAAATTTGCTAAAAAGGATAGTAGGACCACATATCTTGTTTTGGATCTTGGCTTGAATTTGGCCTCATGACGTGGCCATTTCTTTATTCAAATGCTTCTTTATATATTACTTAGAATTCTAATTGGCCTTGCATGTAAAATTTGAGTGTCGGGATGTTCTTTTTTTTTTTTTTTTTTTAATGATAAACAAGAATGTTTAGAGGTGTCATCACCGCATTTGTGGACCCAGATTCCAAAATAATCGGTTGCCGGCCTGATTTGACCCAACCTATAAGAAGGGACCTACTACCGAAGCACCAGCGGAGCTTAACCATACGCCACAAACGAGCCTAGATTTCGATCGAAATACAGGGCGAGATCTCTGAAGAGAGCCGGCTGCAAAGAAACCATTTTTCGCCCCCTCCCCCCGAAAGGATTCGAACCTGGGTCATGTCTGTAGAAAAAGATGCCTTCTCCACTAGACCATTCCTCCAACTATACGTCACAGACGAACCCAGATTTTAATTGGAGTATAGGGTGAGATCTCTGAAGAGAGAACCAGCTGCAAAGAAATCATTTTTTGCCCCCTCAAGATTCAAATCTAGGTTATGCTTGTGAAGAAGGATGTCTTCTCCACTAGACCACCCCGAGTGGTGAGTGTCAGGATGTTTGAAATGGGAAGAAAGAGTTCTTTTTGGAATAAAGATTTGTGGCCCTAAAAAGTGTGGCCCTAATGGCCCTAATTTTCTTTTTTGGGAAAAACTGTTTTTTTTTTTTTTTTTTTTTTTTTGCCTTGTTTTTTTTTTTTTGTTGCCTTATATGGAAATTTAGGGCCACTCGGGCCTCTAAATTTCGAGCTACCAACCGGTAGCGGTTCTTTTTGTAATAGCACAACTTATCTCAAGTAATTAATTAGATGTCTAAGGTAAAGTCCATCGCCCCCTCCCCCAGTGGTGAGTGTCAGCATGTTTGAAATGGGAAAAAAGTCTTTTTTGTAATTGCACAACTTATCTCAAGTAAAGTGTCAGGATGTTTGAAATGGGAAAAATTAGTCTTTTTTTGTAATAGCACAACTTATCTCAAGTAATTAATTAGATGTCTAAAGTAAAGTCCATCCATCACCCATGTGTGAGTTTCATAACTTCTCCCACAATTAAATATTCTAACTAGCAGTACCCCATACTATGCCCGGATAAATAACAAAAAAATATTAAATACTATTGAACATGCTAAAAATTAACAATTAAATATTATCATATTAATTTAGATAGGTATCATAGTTTTAAATATCGGCCGGTACGATACGTACCGGCCAATTCGCACCGAAAAATCATAACACCGATTCGGATATACACCGGTATACCGGTGAGAATGAAATTCACAGCCGTAGCATCCGAGTCCCGGTACGTAGCGGCGTGAATCCGATACATGGGCCGATACGGTCTGATACAGTTTCTGTTTCTGTTGTTGTTGTGTCGCGGCGTGAATATAGTCTCTGTTTTTCTTCTTGTTGTACTCTGTTTCTAGTTTTTTTTTTTTGTTGATCTAAAGCTGAATTTGTCTGGGTTTGGGGGAATTCTACAACTTCCGGTCAACATTTTGAGAGAGAGAGAGAGAGGTGGTTGTATTATGGTATGAGAGTCTGAGATTGAAGTGGATATACATAGAGGTGCATCTGGGAGTGTGAGATTGAAATGGGTAAGAAGAGAGAGATACTTAGGTACATGGAAGTGCATGGGTTTATGGTGGATTTGTAAATTGCAAATGTTTAAGTTTTTTTTTTTTTTTTTAAATTTATTTGTTTATTCACCTAATCCTCTATTTATATTAATATATATATATATATATATATATTTATTTTTTTCTTAGTACAAGCAAAAATAAATATTCAAATCAATTTTTTTATTAAAAGTTTAACATATGCCAAAAATAAATACATATCATTTAGTTGAAAATAAGTAAAAAATACTCCTACATAACAAATTTTTGATTAAAATGTAACAAATTAAGGTTAAAATAGTCAAAAAAATGCATAAAATTCAGTTTTAGAGGGATTGCTAATGAATTTTAAAATTTCACGGTCGTGACACCTGATTCCCGAAATGTACCGGCTGATACTACCGATACCAATACTCCGCGACCGATACCGTTACGTTAGCCGATACCGCGATTTAGAACTATGATAGGTATTGAAATAATATATTTGAATGATCTTACTATATTTAATTAAATAAATTTTAGAAAAAAAAAAAGCTCAACTAAAAATCAAGAGTAAGAGTGGATTATGTAAATATAAAACAAAAATAAAAACAAATTAAGTTTAAATTTGAAGATAAACTATAAAAATATATAATTTTTAAAAAAAAAAGAAAAAAGAAAATTAGATAAATCCTTAAAAAAATGAGGTAGAGAGAAATTCAATTTTTGAAAAAAAAAAAAAAAAGTTGAAATTTAAAAATTCAAAAATAAGATAAGATAAACTTGAAAAAAATCTAATATAACTCTAATAACAGAAGAACTGGAGAGGGCAATAGTTAAAAAATTGGATAAGAGTGAAATGTCATTTATAATTTTAAAATTTGTAAAATAAACTATAAAAAAAAATAAAATAAAAAAATTTGAGGTAGTATGTTAAAAATTAGAAAAGATTTAAGTGCCACTTATAATTTTTTAAAATTTAAATTTTGTGCAGTTAAAAAATAAGCAATTATGTTATCTTATTATACAAATTTTAACTCTATTTTATGTCTACTACCTATAATTTTAAACAAATTTTGTATTCTAAAGCTACTTAATTAAAATAAGAAAAAATATGGTGGCGTTTGGTAGAATTTTAGAATTATGATTTGAGAATAAAGTTGTATTTTGAGTTTGTGAGTTTTGGAATTATGATTTGAGTGTGAAAAATTTGTTTGGTTATGAGTTTTGAAAAGAGTTTTAAATTGAATTTGAAATTTTTGATGTGACATGATATTTGATTAAAAAACTTACAACTCATAACCAAACACAAAACCCAAAATTCTATTCAAAACTCATAAAAAAAATTTTAAAAATTCAGAAAATATTTTTTATTTAAAATATAAAAATAACAGGTGCCAAAAAAAAAAAAAAAACACAAATACTATTCCGGTCAACCAGCTGGACGTCCGGGAGGATGACCGGGTAGACGTGTTTTCAAAAGTGGGTGTGGAATCAATTTTTGAAAACTCTAACCAAACACCACACTCAAACCAAGGGTGGAATTGAGTTTTGAATTCTCCACCAAACACAGCCTATATTTTTTATGACATGTCAACAAAATTAGGGAGGGAGAAACATTTATAATAGAAGATAAGACACAGGGGAAGGGAGCCCTAAAAACGTTAATTAGTATTGAGGTGTAACAATTTTAATATTATGAAAATTATAAGTCACTGATTTTTCATCATAGTTTTGCATCACCATGTTAATTTTCAATTGATTCCCTATTGAAATAAAGTGTAAAAGAAAAAAAAAACAAAAAATGAAAACTATATAATATTTGTATCTCTAAAATCACACCCAAAGCCCCATGTGCTATATTAGAGAGAAAATACACACATTTGGTATTTTATAAAAACAGAAAAAACTGAAACAAAGAAGGGAAAACTCATTAGGCAAACCGTTTCCAAAACACCTCTTTCAGAAAACACTTTCAAATAGTTTTATGAATTTTAGAAAACTGTTTTCACTAAAAAATGAAAACAAATGTTTCAGAACTTTTCAATATTTTTGTTTCAAAAAACACAAAAAAACGAAAACAATACCAAACAGGTGTAATGTTCCCCACATGGCAGTATGCAGTACACAATTAGCCTAAATATGATGGAAGAAATACACATCTTTTGGAGAGAAATCTTCAATAACACCTTCAACACAAATATTGCATATTGAAATAACGAGTTCTCAAATTTTCCATCATAAATTCTTGTTTTCTTCAAAAATTTTGAAAATACGAAATTAGAAGTGAAGACAAACATACCTATAACACAGTTTTGTTTAAACACCAGAAACGTTGTAATTCTCTACTTCAGAGGAATTGATTTGTACTGTTGGACAGTAGCTGTTATAGCTTGTTCAACCGGTAGCCTCTCCATGCTTGATGCACCGTAGAACCCCTGAACTCCGTTCGTTCTCTTCAGCACAAATTCCGCCTCTTTTGGACCGGATATTGGACCTGAAAATTACAGAAGATTAGTTGTTTTACATTAAGGCTATTGTAGAAAAAAGGACAAAAAAATTGATAGACCAATCACATTTTAGCTTTTTAATAGCTTACATTACAGGACCAAGTAATACCAACATGTCAAAGTGATATTGTTAACTATCAAAACAATAGTCGAAGGAAAGAAATCCAGTTTCAAACTTCTATACAAATTTGGCACAAGATTCTTTTGGCTCTCTATTTGGAATTTTATTCTCAATTGGATATTTAGGTAATGTTTGGTTCGCTAGAATGAATTTAGGCAGGAATTGAGTGACCATTTCCTTGGCGTCCCAATGGAACGGCCATTCTCCTAAATTGGTGAATGGTGATTCCATGTCCAATGTAAATTCTTTTCTTTTTTACCTAACCAAACATGAGAATGTGTATGCTGACAAAATGACCAATCCATCCCAGCCTCTTTCTAGTGAACCAAACACTATATTAGATCTGTTTCAAAAATCATCATCTGAATAGCTCAGTCAGAATAATTCACAAAGAAAAATATCCCATATCAACATATTTGCATAGGATCAGGCATAGGATTATCCACAGCACGGGCCTCTGGTTATATTAAAAGACCCTTAATATTTTTAAACAATTCATGCCAGTATATCTCGAAATTCAGAATTGGACCATAAAAAATTCATCAAATAACGAAAAGGTTTCCTGGATGCTTACCTCCATGGCAGAGCACAATAGCATCACGATTGATCCTACGTGCAGCATCTGCAATAGCTTGTACACGAACCACACTTTCCTCAATTGAGACAGCTGTTTGCGCACCAATTGTTCCAGATGTCGTGAGGCCCATGTGGGCTACAATGATATCAGCACCAGCTTTTGCCATTTCAACGGCTTCATCTGGGTTGAAAGCATAAGGGGTTGTTAATAGGCCCATTTTATGAGCTTTCCCAATCATTGTGACCTCCAAGCTGAGCATGGAAACAAGAAAGAGCACTTAAGAGACTCTCTTTTTGCTGATTTAGAGGAAGCACATGTAGCTTAATAAAATATAAGTGACTTTGAGGCCTACCCATATCCCATTCCTGTCTCTTCCAGATTTTGTCTAAAGTTACCATCAAAGAGCCCAACAGTTGGAAAGTTTTGCACCCCATAAAATCCTATTGACTCCAACTGCTGTAAAAAGTGATCCATTTGGCGAAAAGGATCAGTAGCACATACACCGGCAAGTACTGGTACTTTTTTCACCACCTATTCATTTTGAACAATTGTATGCATCAGTTGAAAACTTCCAGGAAGTATGCAGAATTTGAGCAAGAAAGTTCATCTCAAAATCTAAACTGATCCATATTATGGTTTCTTATAATGACTACAAAATCAAAATTGTAAAAAATAAGAACAAGTAAATCCAAGTACAAGATTGAAGTGTCAACAGTGGAAATAGTTTCATCTTCTTCCTTTTGTTTGTACTTTTCTTGCAGAATAAAATAGGGAATTTAATTTTAGTCATCAATTTAATTTCCTAATACAATAGGATGTTAGGGGTTAGTAAGTTAGATTACAACAAAGGGCTGCAGCCACTCCATCGACTCGAACCTTGAACCTCTAATCTTCTCACAGGGATAGCTACATGGACCATTGGGCCAACTGCCTGTCCTTAATTTCCTAATCATCTTCAGCATTTTCGGCATATTTGACAATTGTTTAGAATTTCAAATGGTGTAGTAATTAATACTTGTTTTATTTAGAAACTTTTGATTTGACTTGTAGGATCCTTTAACATGAACCCTGCAAAAACTTTAAATGGTCATTGTAAAGACATTTAATAATGTTGAGATCCCTGAATTCAGCATACAACTACTACCTTGTGTCTTCCATTTGAATCTATTGAGTCAAACAGTCTTCAGTGGGAGATAAAGTTTGAATTAAATACTGATAGTTTTTTCTGATCTTCACTCTTTTTCTCTACTCAAGACAGCCCAACTGTTGGCTTTTCAGCGGCTTCACCAGCCATGGTTTGTATGTATTAGTTCAATATCAATTAAAAGAAAATTGATTCATGAGAGTTCATTAAAGTTTAGGGAAGTCAGAATAATTCCACTGATTTCATAGCTGTTGGAGTTTACATGAATTTAGAACAAGCAAGCAATCACAACTTACAGGCAAGACTTCATTGGCCATATCAACCACAATTGCATTTGCGTCAGCGAAAGGTAATAAACCCGCTAAGGAACCCCTTCCTGCCATTCGGAAGCGTCCCGAGTTGTACAAGACTATCAGATCCACACCACCAGCTTCCTCAAACTTTGCAGATATGCCCGTCCCTGCACCAGCCCCTATAATGGGCTTACCCGCCCTCATTTGATCTTTCAGTTGCTGCAGTATCACCTTTGTTCTTTGCAACGTTTCTGTCAAGCAAAAATTGACAAACTAGGTTGTTTTCCAAATAAAATAGAACATGTGACTTCTCAAAATACAAGCATACATGCATACACAACGTAACTTTAGAAATTCCTAGATCAATTTATTATGTCAAAGTCTAAGCCCAAAGATGAACAGTTGGAACCACAGATCAAGCCCACACACTTCAACCAGTGCATACTCGAAGAGATAGTTTCAGCTGTGTAATTTTACTAGAACATTTTCTCATTGTCAGTCCATACTTCAACTAGTATACCCTGATGCACCAAGCACTTTGTTTTTGTTTTATTTGGTTTTTTATTCTTTTTTTCATATATATACAAAAAACATCATCTACAGCACAAGTGTTTCTAGCTTTTACTCACAAGTGTACCTTCCCTGCGTATTCTAATTTCGACAGGAACACAAGTGATCGCATTTGTGGTTGAAATCAGATTTGTAGGCAACTCTATAAACTGTACAGCCTCAAATGGACTTCACCAGCTAACCAAACAGGTATCACAGAGTCACAATATACATCATAGACATAGTCCGAGACAATTTTTACAGGTTCTTGGAAGCATATTTGTGCCCCCAGGTTTGTTCAGGTGACACCTTTTGATTCTTCACCCGTTGAACGACAGCTTTAAGGCCGCTGTAGTAAATTTCCACGGTCCTTCAGTATCAGCACAATTCAACTATCTAAGCAACAAGGAGATGTATTTATCATCAAAAAACAGTGGGAATGTGTATAATCCTGTCAGGATGCAAGTCACTGAATGACCAGAGTAACTAGTCCGGAAAAGGTTTTTATTTAATTATTATCTATGCTTACTTTTAGTCGAATTAATGCCCACTTTACACTGAGCCATTATTTATTTCGTCAAGTGATACTACTTTTACCGTTATATTACAGGGTTGTTTGGGGTGTCCTAAATAAGTGTACTTTTTGTCTTTTTGGACTAAAAAGTTTGAGGAAAAAAATATAAATGTTTGGGTTAACTTTTTTACTTTTTATGAACAAAATGTGTATTAAAAAATTGTATAAATAATTGTGTAAGAGAAGATAGGGTAGGAGGCCGTACGGAATGGCAGTGGTGACTGGCTAGGTGAGTAGCTGAGAAAATATTGTCTCATTCTCGGGCTTTGATTGGATGGTGTTATTTGGCCCGTGGAAGCCCACCACAGGTCCCGTTTTTCTAATCGGAACCATTCAATATGTAGAACTCGTCGAGTACTATATGTTTGTAAAAAATCATGTTAATTGGATATCGATAGCTATCTGATCACGTTAGTTTTTTTTGTTAACTGTTAATAATAACTCCATCTATTTTTATACAAAACTGATTTGATCATGTAGTTAGCGATATCCGATAGACGTGATTTTTTACAAGCTTATAGTACTAGACGAGTTCTACATATTGAACGGTTCAGATTATCAAAACGGGACCTATGGTGGGCCCCCACGGGCCCAACTTTACCATTAAAAAATTTAGTGAATATTTTACTATAATTTTTTTTTTCCCCGGTCACTGACTCTACCATCACGTCAGTACCAATCTTGGAGGTTTTTTTTGATTTGTATTAATATTTGTATATTATTTTTTTAATATTTTTGTTTGGTGAATAGTGATAACTTTTTAACTTTTTGACTTTTTCAAGGGTTGCCAAACCAGCCTTACAATTAACGTCGTTATTAGTATTTTTATATCTATGTCATCACAATTAACTAGAACTTCAATCAATTTACATGAATTTAGATATATATATAGTTACACGCATCTGTTGTGAACTCGTGATTAAAACCATAAAAATAACTGTATTGTGTGTATGGTACTAAAGCCAGAACAAGTGCAGTGCAATATATGTCTGTAACTGAAACTTTCCAGAGATGATATTTTAATTAAAGAAGTTACTTATAATAAAAATAAAAATTAACACACATTGGAACCTGGTTTTGCATCAGGGAAGTCACTCAAGCTGTAAGAAATTGTGCCATAGCCTGATGTATTTATCTTGGAAGCAGACCCCTCTTGAAGGTTATGATTCGGATCAACAAAATCTTGCTGATCACTGGTATATTTAAGATTCTTGCAAATCTCTAAGAATGAACCAACCACTTCCTCAACAAACTCAGGGTCATTAATATGATAACGAGACACCTTAATCTGTTAATACACAAAACTCCTATTTTCAGAAATAAATTGAAATAGCAAATAGATGAAAAACCATGAACATCGAAAACCCAAGCAAATAGAGAAGGTTAGAAACTCTAACACACACCAAGTAATGATGGTACCTGCCGGTCTTCATTTGTCTGAATAAGCCTTTGTAGTTCATCTATAAGAGCACCAGTAGCCTCAGGATCGTAAAAGGGCTTCCCAGGTGCATCCAAAGCAGATATTCCTTTTCCTGGGAGGAAAACATGTATCTTTGATGATGACTTGTTCAGTTTGTTTGCTATAAAAGCAGCAAATTTCTTGTTTTCATCTGCTGTAGTTCGCATTAAAGAAACCTGCACATGGCATAAATTTATGTAACAGGGACACTCCAAAATATTATCTCACTGGAATTATTTGACTACGGCTGTAGAGAGAATCTAGTTCTCTTTTTGTTTCAATGATAGATTAAAGGGACTATGGTCAACCACCAAGATATTAATGTAATAGATAAAAACCAAATTTTGCTTAAAGATGGCAATGTATGCATTCCAATAACAAAAAAGTAATGTAATACAAAGATAATACCATGCTAAAACTTCAAATGAATATGCTCATATGCAATTCAGCTTCAATCGTGCCATAATTGGGGAGAGAGAGAGAGAGAGAGAGAGGGCAGATAGAGTTACCTGCTCATTGTGTTTGTAAAGCTTTCTTTGCTGAAAATTAGAAGGTATGGTATCCATGGAGCCAAAATTCACCATATCCAAGGCTCCCACACTTAGAACTAGGGGAATCTTCTTCTCTATAATGGCATCAAAGCGTGAACTGTCACAAGCAAGGACACCTCCAACAATATGATCTGCAACCTCTGTTGTTGTGATGTCCATAACACCCTGAATAAAAATAAAAAAAAGAAGGCAAATATGAAATATGAATAATAAAGGTTAACTCCATCCAGAAGACTGGGGATGAGCTGGCCATCCTGATTTTGTTCTTCCAAAACCTTGTAAAATTACAACCAATTAAAAATATAGAAAAATATGAAAATTAATGCTATAATTTACGTACATAGATGACTTCTTACCAATTGGAACTCTTTAGAAGAAAACATGGCAATAAACATGAACAAGCAAATCGATGATTAGCTTCACATTAATAGATAAGTAATGCAAGAAACAACTCATCAAGCTAAAGATCATCCAGTTTTTAACGTGTCTACTTTCAGCAGAGTTTGTTTGAATTTGTTCTAAGACTAGTTTCCAAGTACGCTTGGTCACCTCTGATCCAACACTGAGGTAATGAGAATGGATAAGCAATTGATGTTCTAGCAATCAAGTAGTTGGATCTACTTTAATCTGCTTGTTAACTTTCAATTTCACTCGAACACCTTTGTTCTTGATAAGTAAAAACCGCCTAAGTTTGATCCATACACTTTCGTTCAATCATTCCAACTTGTAAACATAAAGGTATTATTGTAAGCAACAAAATGACTTTTCCTCAAGTTCATGTTTTAGGTAAAAAACCCAAAGGAGTAGAAGTCAACCACTTCCAACAAAACTTGTATTTTTAATTGAGCCTGAGATTTTGAAATGCAAATAATATTTCAATGGGCATATGTACCTGTATGAAGCCTGCTCTAACTAGATCCTCCATAGCCCTGCCCCCAACCCCAGTGGCATGGAAAATTAATGTTTCATAGCCTTCTTTAAGCAATTTTTCTTTGACAGCATTTACACAAGGAGTGGTAACCCCAAACATGGTTATACCGACTGTGAACTTATCACTCTTAGCAGAAGAGGAAGCTTGAAGTTGAAGCCTTCCTATCACCATTCCAGCAAAAGCAGCTCCGGCATTTGACAGAATGACCCTACTTACATTGTTAATACCACAAACATCCACCACCGATGGAAACAATATCAGATCTGATGTTCCAACATAAGGTTCAGTCTGACCACTAGCTACAGTTGATACAATGACCTTAGGGATTCCAATTGGAAGAGATCTTAAGGCTGATGATAGCAGAGACGTGCCTCCACTACCCCCAAGTCCAATAGCTCCGGCAAGAGCACAATCCTTGTGGGCTTTTTGTAGGAAATTTTCGACTGCTTTACTCATTATAGCAATAGCTTTGCCCCTATCATCTGGAAGCAAGGTGTGGGATCGCTCGTTTGATCCAAAATAGCATGACAGAACATCCTTCCTTGACACAAATTTGAAATCCCCACAACTCTCTGTCTCCTTCTGACTGGTGGAAACATCAACAACCGTCACCTGTACCTGTACATTTCCTTTGTTATAGACATAGAAGTCCATTTTACTAATAAATCAGAAATTAGAACCCAAACATAATTACACCAAACAAACAGCAATGTCCAATCATGAAGCATTCTGTCCTGCCACGTTATGAACTTTGATGCACTAGAGCATCATAACGGTCCCAAAAGCCCAATTTTATATTATCACTTGATAAGCAAAGTGACAAATACAATTGCAAATAACTGCAGAAGGAAGAAGAGAAATTTTCTTTTTATTCGAATAGGAAGCACTGTAAACTCAAGGTTCTAGTTTTATGTGTGATGTGAATTTATAAAATCCAAAAGACTTATCCCATACTAGTTACAACTAAAATAGGAAAGATTAAGAATATGTCTCTCTCAAACTTGCATAGATTAAACTGAGATTATGCCCAACATTTTTATTTTTTGGATAGCAAGGGTATATGAGACTTTGTCCTGACTAAACAAGCATACATGCAATGCCCATGCCACACAAGCCCTGGGATGGCCCCAAGGGGGTCAAGTGTTGGGTATTTGTCTTGTATTCTGTGGGATCCATAGAACTATTAGTTTTAAATAAAATTTGAATTAGGTTGTAGAGTTCAGAATTCACAAGTAGTCAATAATGTGTACTGTTTTAATAATTGTATGCAATTAGGATTTATTGGGTTCGGTTATAAACAGGGATTTGTGGGAATTCAAGGTGTGAGATTGCTAGGGTTTGTAGAGATGTAGGGGAGACGAAAAATAACAGGGAAACTCGGATATTGGTGTCGGGTCTATTGGTATTTTTAATCTCATGATTGTAATCGTTTATTATTATTATTTTCTTTTGGTATGTGTGGGTGTGCTTCTGTTCATTTTCGTGGGATGTGCGATAATCCCAACATCAAGTGCTTTCATGGATTCGAACTCGTGACCTATTCGCTAACCCTTGGGTTGAATTGTGCCCAATTGCATCCCAACAAATATTGCAGAGACTGAGCAGATAAAACTTTCTACTCATTGGCTTGTCAAATCTACAACAATTGCAACTCTACCAAATACCCAGAAGAAACCAACAGTTCATAGTAGATATATACATGCGTACATAAATATATGTGTGTGTGTGTGTGTGTGTGTGAGGAAAGAGAGGAATAAGATGGATAAAGAATGCAGTGCCTTAGAGAAGGAGTGAGAGGAAAAGCTGTTGAGATTGGATCGAACGGAGTCGGAGAGGAATCGGAGCTCCTCGAGCTTTGTATCAGCTGTTCCAATGCAGAAAACTTGGAGAGTGTTATTGTTGTTGTCTTGATTTGCCATTTTCTTTTGTTTCTGGGTTGATTCGGTTCAGTGATCAGTGGCGGTTGGTTGGTTGCATAGTTGGTTGATAATAGGATTTGAGACTTCGAAACTCCAGAGGTTGATAGAATGGGGTTGTCCTGTTATTGTTGTTGTTGCTGTTGACTCGTTGCTGTTGTTGCAGGTGGAGGGGCATAACAGATAATTTATGAGAAAATGGGGTTTGATTCTAATATTTCCACGTCACTACTCCTTCTCTCAAGTCTCTAACCATACTCAAATTTTCTATCAAATTTAAATAGGATGAATCACGTTATTTTTTTTTATTCAAACATAGTATCAAATTTATATCAAATGAAAGGAGAGTTATTTCTTTTTTTTTTTAATTTTTTTATCAAATTAAGAAAATACTTTATTCTTTTATCAAATTTGTAGGTGATCATTGAACCAGACGTCTACTTGAATGTCTTCCCAGATATTTACCCGAACAACCAGGTTTAGGATGATTTAGGGTGAAAATTTACTCTTACCAAACGATCCGTTGAATTGATGAAACTCATTGGAGTGCGTCATATATGTTATAATATCCAAGAGAGAAAGAGAAAGAAAAAGAAATTTATATTATATTGAATGTTGTAACAATGTATACAAGACTCCCTTTATATAGGAAAAGAGAAATCTAAGACGTCGTTTTGACACATTCGAGCCACACAAATTCGGACCACTAAACATTTTTCTAAATATAACTAAATATAATATGGTATGTATGATAGACAGAATATATAGTTATTATATTTAACACCCCTTTTAAACTCAAGTAAGAATACCAACTTGAGTTTGGAGAGAAAAACTAAAATATGAAATAAAATTAAAAATAAAATAAAAGGCAAATAGATTGCAAAGTCCAAATAGGAGCGCAAGGGCACTTGAGATAGATCAGAGACCAGAGTTAATGTCGGAAGACAATTTATGGTCGTGTCGGACCATTGTCGGAATTAGCTAGAACTAATGCTGGGACAATTTAAAGTCATACCAAACTGTTGTAGAAACTGGTCGGAACTAATGTTGGGACAATTTAAAGTCATATCGGACCGTTGTAGAAGAACTGGATGTTAAACCAACAAACGTGGCACATGCATAACTTATACTGTGGTACTAAACGGTGATGGCAACTAATGACATTGTGCACCAGGGGGCGACTTATGAAAAAGTGAGACGACTTGGGTTGTACGCCAGAGAAGGCAGCTTAGATTGTGCGCCAGAGGAGGCGACTTGAGTTGTGCACCAAAGGGCGACTTGGGTAGTGTGCCACATGGAGCGGCTTGGCATGGTGTATAACCATATTCACCCTGATATAGGTATAATACCCTCAAACTCAAACAGGTTTGAAGATAGAAACTTATTTGAAGTTGAAGCAAATGGAAAGATAGAGCGGAGCAGAAGTGCAAAAAAAAAAAAAAAAAAGGATTGCAAGTAAAAAAAAATATGATAGAAATATTTGGGGTAGAAATAAACCAACAAACAGAGGAAGAGATCACCATGAAGTAATACTAAAATAAAAATATGGCAACGGAATGAGTTCAGGTCCAATGGACGGCCAAGCTAAGGTTGTTGCCTGCCGGTATCGCGAAGAACACCAAGAGAGAATATTATATTTAATAATTATATAACAATGTATACAAGACTCTTTTATATACGAAGATAGAAATTTAAGTATGGTAATAAATATAATATGATATGTATGATAGACAAAATATGCAGTTACTATATTAAACAATATTAGATCAAGTTTTTCATCAAATTTAATGAAAATTTTGAGTAAGAGTTGGAAATGCTCTCAATACACACCATTTGTTTAAGAATAAAAAGTCTACAGACTCATACTTATCTATCTAGAAAATTTTGGGTGAGTAGTTATGTAGTAGAGATTAAATTTGTTTAGTATGGGGTTCATATGTAGAATAAATCTAAATCACATATGATAAATCTGAATAATTTCTAAATAGTAAAATATAAATTTGTAGTATTATTGTTTGTTTACGCCATTTAACTTTTCTATTTTTTTCTCATTTTATATTATCATTTTTTTTTTTTTTTTGATAATAGCAAAATACATTCATTTTCATCTTCTCCAACTTAACCCTAACCGTAACTTCCACCACCATTATCGCTAGCTACCAACCTCCTTCACGTTGCTTCCCTTTCCCGTTCCAATACATGCTCACTCTATCGCCCTTCCCTTAGCTTTCCTCCCCTCATGTCACCGCTCTCCCATTGCTCCTTTTTCGCATGCAAACTCTCTTTTGGTTGTGCAATGTTGTATTCACGATGCGAGGATGGAGATAGTGTGATAGCGATGGTAGGGGCTATAATTGTGGTAGTAGTAGAAGCGAGGGGTGGAGAGTGGAGGAGGAGCGAGGTTAGAGTTTGCAATGGTGGATGGGAATGAGGATTGTGGTGGTGGTGGTGACCGGTAAAGGCCACCAAAGATGGTACCAAAATGGAATTGCCAATTTGATAAGCTATAGCTACACCTGTTTGATTTCCCAATATCAATGTGAATGTGACTGCGATTTTCACCATCTGATTATAAAAGAATTTTTTGATCTCCATGTGTATGGCTAACAATAACAATTACAAGAAACTCTGTTTCTAAAAGTGTTGACAAGTTCACAATAATCTCTTCTTTTTTTTCTTTTTCTTTTTTTTAATAATTTGGTGGATAAAATACGCTCTTATCTCATATGAGGTTTGAATTTAAGTTTCATTATTGTACAATGTAACTTTGCATTCTCTTATTTCCCCCCTTCCATTTATTTTTATTTTAAAAAAAGTCATTCTCTCATTTACCTTTTACCAATCATAATAATAAATAAATAAATAATTCCCGATGACACATAGTATCACAATACATGAAATGAAAACAAGATATTGTTATAGTAGAAGAAAACATTCTCAAATGCACAAGAAAGATAGAACTTCGAATTCATAAGAAAAAAAAAATCGAAATACTATTTTTATTGATAAAAGATTGTTAACCCTTAGGCTTACATTGGTATATATATAATAAGTCTTAGACACAAAACAATCAATTTTTGAAAAATAAGTAACTTACATATTAAAAAAAACAAAATCAAGAAACTTAATAATTTTGAAATATTCATACTAAAATAAAAAATATAAAAATTCATAAAATCTTACCCAAATATTTGTTAGTTAGTTAGTTTGTTTGTTTGTTGTTGTTGTTGTTTTTTTTTTTTTTTAAAGTACAATTTGGAGACCAAAATTTTGATGGTGGTAGCTTCTTGCTACATGATGGAGCATGATGGGTTGGGCTCATCCCAACGGGCTACTTGAATGAAAGCCATGCGGTGACATTCCGGGCAGGAATGGGGAGTGTGAATGTGGGCTTGGGCCTGGACTTGGAATTGGGCTTGAGCCTTTTGATCAGGCTTCTTTTCAGTGGGTTTCTTGTCATCGGGCTTCTTTGGGCCATCCTTTGGGGGAGGTGGTGGAGGCCCAATAGTGACAACTTCGGAGAATTTGCCAGTTTTACGAGTCCGTAGAATGATCTCATATGGGTCTGCATCTCCGGTTACAGTCAAAGTCCCCTTGGCTTCATCAGCTTCAATTTTATCTACTCCTGCAACGCAATTCTGTTTTTAAATTTTGAAAAAAAAAAGGCACAAAAAAAGAAGAAAATGGAACATGACCATATAAGAAGAAAAATGGTCTCTCAAAGTTGTTTTAGGAGCAATTTCGAAGTTACTTAGGCCTCGTTTGGTACTACCTTTTAAACATAATTAGCATTCAATTTTTTATTTTTAAAACAAAAACTTTTTAAGAGGGCCAATGTCTTCATGCGAATTTCGTGTTTATAAAGGCAATTTTAGTATTATTTTGTTTTTGTTTTTGTTTAAAGAAATATAGAGAATAATTTCGGATCAGTGATAAACTTCATAAACATTAATAATTAAAGTTTTAAATTTTTCTAAAAATTTGTTATTATTTTGTGAAAATAGCACTGAATTATAATTTTTTCAAATAATTAACTTATATTTCATTCACATTTTACTTTTTCTTTTTAAATTCTTATCTAAATAAATAACCCAAACACAACTTAGAGAGAGAGAGAGAGAGAGATTGTGTCAATCTACTTACCTTGTAGTCCAGAGACAGCTCTGAGGAGTTTCTTCTTGCATTTTTGGCATGAAATATCAACCTTCAACACAGTTCTTTGTACCATATGGAACACTTTCCTTCTCTCTCTCTCTCTCTCTGAATCACAAAAATCATTAGTATTATGTTATTTAAGGAACCATCCAAGGTAGAGAGAAAGAGAGGCCATAACTGATCTTTGGGTTGTCCACCCTCCTCTACCAAATTTTACTTTGTTATATTGTCTTCTTTCAAATGGAGTTTGTTGTTGGTTTGTGGTAGGGGTGTAATTTGGGCGGGGCTCAACGCGAGCAATCCGAGCCCAGTCTGAATTTTTTTAGGGCTTGGACAAAATATTTTCAAATTCGGTATGGGCTTAGGTAAAAATTCAGAAACCCGAATTAAATTTGGACGGGTTTGGGCAAAGATGTCAAACAACCCGAACAACCCGAAGCCCGAATTATACATATATAGATATATAAAAATATTAAATATAAATATAAATTATTAGTCATTACATGATATTAAAGTAATTTATATTATTAAATCATATTGAATATATATTATATATACAAATAACATAAAATCTTATTTTTTTTCTTTTATTTTCACTCATAAATTATAAGGACTATTATAGTGGCATCTCTTACATTATATAAATTATTTGTTTTGATGGTATTAATGATTTTCTATAATAAAATAAAATAAAAAAAACTGAAATTCATTTACAATTCGGGCAACTCGGATAATTCGGGTTTAGCTCGGGTCGGGCTTGGACAGACAACCACGGGTTACAATTCGGGTTTGGACGGGCTTGGGCAAGTCTCAGCACAACTTGGACTGGGCTTGGATAACCTCTGAACCCAACCAAACCCGCCCGAGTTGCACCCCTAGTTTGTGGTGGCCCAATAGTGGGGTCAACTTTAATAATTTAAAATTTTCATCTTGCAATGTTTTTTAAATAAATTATTTATATAAAAAATTATATTGATTGAACAATTATAATCACGTGAGCTGATTATATATATATATATTTTAAACAAAGACTATCTATTTTTAAAATTATACTACTCATTTTTTTTTTTTTTTTAAAATGTGATTTGATCATGTGATTATAAGTGTTCGATCAATCTTATTTTTTACATAAATAATCTACTCTTACAATTATATATACAAATTAAACGGTTCAAATTATTAAAATAGATCTCTTAATGAGTTCACAAAGGCCAAACATCACATTCCAATTGAAATTAGGCTTCGTTTGGGAAGTGGGTTGGCTTTTCGGTTTTTTGGCTTTTTTGTCTATTTTAGCCTGGGCTAAAAAGCTTGGTTTGGGAATGGCTTTTTGGCTTTTTGACTTTTTTGACTTTTTTTGTGAGAGAAGAGTATAATGATTATGGGTTGGATGTGATTTTTGTTTGTTGTAATTAAAATAGCCTATTTTATCTTTTGTGACTATTTTAACCAAAAAAGCCCAAAAAAACCTCTCACAAACAGAGGCTTGGGAGAGAATCCACTCCTCTTAAATAATGTTCAATTATTTTAATCATACAAAGCTTTGGATTGTCAGTCAAATTGACATTGATGCATTTGTTGCTTGCATGCCTCTGGTCTATCACAAATGCACCGGCTTGGGAGAGAATCCACTCCTCTTAAATAATGTTCAATTATTTTAATCATACAAAGCTTTGGATTGTCAGTCAAATTGACATTGATGCATTTGTTGCTTGCATGCCTCTGGTCTATCACAAATGCACCACCATATGGTGCAATTAACAACCTCAACTAAAAGCTTATGTATGGTTACACCAACAATAGACAAAGGACCAATCTAATAAAGTTGAATAAATAGAAAACTAGTTGATAACTTTGGAGATTGGTCAAGTTTGACATCCTCAAAAAAATTTAAAAAGTTAAAAAATCACTATTCTATTTAAGTCACATCATCTTATTTAAGTCACATCACCTCTCTAATACATCACTTCAAACCCAACCCAAATCCAATCCATATTTCATGAAAAGTCAAAAAGTACACTTATTTAGTCTTCCCAAACTTGGCCTTAATATGGTTAAAAACAACTATTAAATTATATTTTACAAGTATTATGGGACAATTTGGGAACTTACTTAAAAAGTCACAAAAGTCAATTTCTTTAGTCAAAAAAGTCATCAAAAAGTTAAAAAAAATAAAAAAAAAAATTAATTTTTTATTGACTTTCCAAAACACCACTATATATGGGTAATGTTATAATACACATGTCTCAAAAATGGTATATCGTTGGCAAATTATGTTGTCATAAACAAATCAATCTTTTTATAACTTAATGGATTATGACCAAACACTTTTGAGTTGTGACTAAAATTTGTTTTGGTCATAACTAAAATTACTACTAATAACTCAAAATTAAGTTATAACCAATACTACAAATGTGTCATAACCAATGGTCATAATCAAACACTACTTGAAACATAACCAAATATCTTTTCGATCATAACCAAATTACCAACCACAAAAAATCATAATTAAATTATAAGTAATATCACAATAAATCATAACTACGACATATAATATACACTTTTTTCAAGATGTATTACTTTATCCATCTCAAAATATTAATTCCTTATTTCATTTTTCATTGTCTCAAAATATTAGTATCTTTTTAAAAATCAAGGAATAAAATAATATAAATTTACTAGTTTACTCTTCTTTTAAATTCATTAATAACACAAAAAAAATATAATTATGACAATTGATATTTTCTAAAAAATATACTATCAAAGGTTAATTTTAGAAAATTAATATTTTTAAAACATAATAATTATGCTATCAAAAAAAATTAAATTCTTGAAAAGAGATCATTATTTTGGAACGGGGAGTATAAATTTCCCATCATATTTTTCCCTTGATGTTAGATGATTACCTATTCTAGTCTTCATTTATTCTTGATTGTTCTGCTTTGGGTGTCTAAGTAGTGGTTGAAATTATTATTATCCCACTACCACCAAACGAGATAGTGTGTAGCCCATTAATTAGTCCAACTAAGTAGTTTAGAAATTTGTTAAACAACTGGGATTTTTTAATCTACTTAAATCACAAAAAGGCTAATAAATAGATTAGTTACAAAATTTATAGAAATTATAAGCGATTAAACAAAACAAAATTACCGAATAATGCTACACCATCCTTTATAACCAAAACTCTTCTCAATAAGACGAGGTTAAGAAAGACCTCTTGGTGCTTGACTAGATCTTGGTAGCCAACACTGTGGCTTCCCCGCCCCTCACTCACAACCGTTGCTAGAATCCTCTACTAGAAATGGTTTTGAAGGTTTTGAAAAAATCTAATTTTTTCATAATTTTGGTCTATTTTTTAGGTAGAACCCATGCACCAAATTTGACGGGTCTAAGTGATAACGCGTTCTATGTCGCGTTGTGATTCACGTGGTATATTTGGTTGCTCAAAATCATTATCGGGTGAATGGGAAATTAAAACCAAAGTGAACTCCATGGAAATGGAGTTTTTGGTGAAATTTCCTAAAGGTTTGGTTTAAGGGTTGTCCCCCATTGATTTGGTGGGTAAACTTTGAGTGGGTTTATAAGGCTTGAGTTTGAAATTTGGGGTAGACCCCAAGGGGCACCCAAGTTTTGTAGAGAGGGAGGTTATGAGCTAGACCAATTGGTCCCAAAAATAAACACACGCACACCGCCATCCAGTTTGGGCGTGCTGTGAGGTTGGGTTGTGCTTATCTGGCCTAATACTAATTATTTTTTGGACCAAAAACTTTTGAATTTTATTTTTCTGAAATTAAATTCTAATTTTTGGAATTTGAATTTCGAAAATTAATTTCAAAAATTTCTGCCCGGTTTTTTCCTCCACCAAAATTCTGCCCGATTTTTATCTATTTGAATTTAAACCGGAACAGTTTCAGTATCTATTCAAATTCAAACCCAAACAGTATCATATATGTTCATTCAAACTGAACAGGTTTGCACCTGTTTAATTTAAACCAAACAGCCACATTTTCTCCTATAAATAAATAGACCATCTATTGATTTTTCATTCATTTAGAAAATTCGTTCTTCCCTCTGTAATTACTCTCTACATTTTGCTGCAGATATTTTCTATGAGAAAGAGTACAAACACAAAGTGTGTTCGTTGTACAAACAATTTGTAGTGCTGCTATTGTTTGCTGTTGATCATTTTATCCTAGGAGATAGACGTCCACAATCTGAAAGTGCCGTAAAGAGGACGAATCTGTCTTAAGGATACAGTGTTAAACGCTAGACTTGATCAGAAAAATTTGTTCAACAAATTAATTTGATAAGTAATTAATTTACTTTTCTATTTTATTATTTTTTCTATTTCAGATTTTGATTTTGTTTTTGTAACAAAATAAAAATCTGTTTTATTTATTTTATTTTATTTTCTGGTTTGATTTTTGTAATCAAACAAACTCTCTCATTTCTTTTTTCTTCTATATTCCGTTTGTTGTTAAGTACACAAACATAATTTATTTTATTTTTTTTAAAAACAGTGAAGATTGTCCAACATCCTCCACCTCTTTCCCATCATTCGTTGTGGTTGAACCTCTTTGCAACATTTCTTGATATAAACAACGATCTTATTTAGATCAATGCCATCTTCAATTCCCTTCTCTCTCTCCCCTCTCGTCGAACACATCTGTGGTAACTTCAAGGTAAGCACCTACACAATTTTGGATAATTCTAGTTTCACACACCCATTTCTCTTAGTTTATATACTTAATGATTTTTCTCTTAATACAATCTTATCTTAGAATAAAAATACCATAATACCATTATATTTTTTCACCCAAAGTCTAATTCTAAAGCATCATAACGATTCTCTATCACCAATGCCATCTCTAATTGAAAAGTTCGGCTCACGCCTCTCCTTAAAACCTAAGTATTAAGGAGAAGAAAATTGGAACCTTATAACCTGCACATATGGGGCAACTCTAGGCTGGGACACATTCCAACACACCTTTCTAGACCACAACATACAGTAGCCGGACAAACGGCACCTTTCTAGACACCTGCACATATGAGACAACTCCAAGCTGGGACACATTCCAACACACCTTTCTGGACCACAATATACAGTAGCCGGACAAACGACACTAATCACAGACTCAACTAAGCTCTAATACCAAATTGAAAAACTCAGCCCACACTTCTCCTTAAAACCCAGGTATTAAGGAGAGTGAAACTGGAGCCTTATAACCAGCACAGATGTGGGCAACTCCAGGCAATGTGGGAGACATTCCAATATCTCTCTCTCCTTCACCATTCCATCTCGTCGTCTCTTTTTCCCACTACCTACAACCACCTTCCACCATAAACCATATATTCCCACAAGCAATTTGTTGCAAAGCACCCACTTTCGAGGTTAACTGTGGAGGTCTAGAATGGAAGGGGATATGGAGGGCTAAGAGTGGCAACAACAGCATGGAAGGAGGGGTGGATCGACGGAAGAAAAACTAGGGTTTCAAAATTGAAGATGATGGTATTGTTAAAATAAAGAGATGTGTGTACTAAGGTTTTTTTAGTTTTTTTAAAAAAAATTTGTATATTAATTAAGTGTGTGTATTGAGTGAAATTGAAGTATGAAAATAGAATTACTCCACAATTTCTTAAGACTCCCTATCTTTCTTAAAAATCTTTATTACAGTTATCCGATTACAAAATATATTTTCTACTCTTATTCCTACTAACTAAATCTTGACCGTAATCCCCTTACCCTAGCCATCACAGCCATTGCTGCCATCACCCTTAGCCGCCTTCTCTCTACCCTCATTTACCACCCTTGCCCCTCTCTAGCGTCATGCGCTATCTCTCGCCCCTCCTCAGTGTCGTCTACTATCCCAACCCCTTTCGAGCCTCTCCCACCATCCTCGTTTCTTTTCCAACCATTCTTTCCACCGAGACCCCCTCACAACTGTGAGGCCCCACTACTATTAATTTACCCAGGGTTGTATCAACTAGAAGGGGGTCAATATAAGGAAAATGTTTTAGACCTCTAAATTGTAAGCTCTAGAAGAGCTCTAATCTGTGGGTCCCAATGTGTGATTTGATGTTTTGGCCTTTGCTTTGTTTTTTTTTTAGGTTGTCACGTCACTAGTGCTCTTATTAGAGCTCTTAATCACCATTGGTCAATATAATTTTTAAAAAATTTTAAGATATAAAAATATTTCCTGTTCAAAACTTAGACCTTCCGTCTGGTCAAACCAAGTTTTAGGCACTTATTCAATTTAAAAATAAATAAATAAATAAATTAATAATAATAATAATAGAAGAACATACATATATTTAAGGGACTCTGACCTAATTTCCTCTTCATAATACACATTAAACATGTTCAACGCATTAATGAAGGGTAGTTGAAAACATATCCTTGTTTGGTTTGGTTTTGAGAAATAAATTTTGAAAAAAAAGAAATTTAAAATTTTGTTTGGTTTAGTGATTTTGGAAAAAAATTTCCAAAATCACTTTCTATCTCCTACACATCAATCAATCACTTTTTCTCTCTCCTCTCTCCTTCTCAATCACTTTTTCTCTCACACACATCTACTTAATTACAACAAAATATCAAATCATCCCAAACTCCCATGAATCTGGATCCTCGGCCACCCTTCTCGGCGGCCCTTTCCTGTAGCCCCCAAAATGACGTCGTTTTGGGGGCAAATTTTCAAAAAAAAAAAAACGCAGAGGAGGAAGAGGAGGAAGGAGGCTGTGAGCTCACCGTCGTAGCTCGTCGCCTCGCCACCTGCCATCGCAGCCTCCCGATCATCGCCCGCCGTCACTCGTCGCAGCAGCTCCAGCTCTTCGCAGCAGCTCCGACCGCCGTCCGGCCCCGCCTCCGCCTCCGCCTCCTCCTCCCCCTGTGATTATGGCCCCCTCCAATCCGGCCCTTTCATTCCTCCTCCTCCTTCCTCCTCCTTCCTCCCTCTTCCTCTGCGTTTTTTTTTTTTTTTTGAAAATTTGCCCCCAAAACGACGTCGTTTTGGGGGCTGCAGGGAAGGGCCGCCGAGAAGGGCCGCCGAGAATCCGGACTCAAACTCCCATACTCCAAAACTATTTCTAAAATATACAATCAAACAAACTAAAAAAATTTCTAAACTCTTTCTCTAAATTTTCTTTTAAAAATTTATCTCCGAAAATCAAACCAAACAAAGCCAAATTTGCAGCTAATTTTGTCCAAAAGACAGGGCTCTTATTATTTGTCAATTTCTGAGTAATAAATGCTCATTCACAAACTTCTGTGGGAGTTTACGAAATCCAATTTGGATTTTAGTACAATTTTTCAATTCAAAAAATAAATAAATAATTAGAAAAATATTCATTTCCTAATTTTATCTCCCTCAATTCTACCTCATATGGAATTAAAGTGGGTTTAAGATATAAAAGAGAGAAGAGTGTAGAACCACTTCATATGAGTCTGAGTCACCTCATTAGAGGTGAAATTAGGAGGCTTCAATTAAGAGATGTAATATCTCTCATAAACAATTATATTTGTAAGGTCTTTCGAGAAGATTATTAATACAAAAATAAGGCGATCAAATAATCACAACCACATGATCAAAAGTAACATTTATCTTAAAATAATGAATGATCTACTCTAAAAATTATATTTGTTGTTTTTTTTTTTTTAAAGATAAATTTAATTTTATCATATGATTGTAATTATCCGATCAAAATAATTTTTTATATAGATGATCTTGTCAAAAAAATTCTACAAAATAAATAATTTAGATCATAGAGATAAATCTCCAATTAAGTCGCAAGTATCATCCTTATTCGATATAAGGATGAGACTTGTGATTCAATAATTTTTGGGATAATTACATTTTACCCCCTGTGGTTTCACGCGTTTTCACATTACTTCCCTGACGTTAATAAATGTACTCATAAACTCCTTGTAGTTTTGACTAAAGTACAAAAGTGACGAAATCTGGTAGACTTAATAGTGCATGGGGCAAACGTGCCAGAGAAGCGTGTCTGCACTGACTATACTGTTAATCATATTATTTAATTTTGATGATGTTTAAAATATTATTTGTATTATTTACTTTTGATGATGTCTAAAATATTATTTGTAACAATTTGGATTTTTTTAATGTACATATTTATTTGACACAAAATATTATCTTTTTAAAATATATATATTTGTTAAATATTAGTTAAATAAAAATATTTTTGAAAACTTTACTATTCACTTTTTGAAACTTGAGACTAATCACTATTCACTTTTTGACCAAATTAAAAATTGATTAATTATATTATTTTGACAAAAATGATGGATTGGTTATATTATTTTGACAAATTTAATATTGATAGGTTGTCTTGTTTTGACAAAATTAATATGGAGTGGTAGAATATATTTAGTTTAAAATCTCTATAACATATACAATATTTTAAAGAGGGCAAATATTTTCAGATCTATCATAAATATTATTTAAAGAGATTTTTCTGTGTATGCAAATATTTGATTAGAACATTATATATATATATATATATAACTTTATATATATAATGCATATAATACAAATAGTATACATCACGGAGCAATTATATTTTTTTTACACAACATTGATTGTATCATATATATTAGTGTGTGGAAATATTGAATATTAGCATATGAACACATTAATTATTAGCATGTGGAAAGTCATACAAGATATAATTCAAATTAATTTTTCTTTTCCTTTTTGTACACTTTTGACTAATACCTAAAGATGTTCAAATTTGCAAGAGTGCAAATTTTCTTACACGTGATTCTCTTCCAAACTAATGTCATCCATGACGTTAGCAAGGAGCGTACTTATGTAAGCCATGACGTCAGCAAGGAGCATCTAACGGGTATATTTTTGTGTATAAATAAAAGTGTTGTGTGTGGAGAAAAATCAAGAACTTGAAGAGAAAATTTTCTGTGAGCTCCAAAATTCTGAGTATATTGTATTCTGCTCTTTCACTTTCAGATCTAAGTCTAGCATTTGTTCTTACACTTTCATATCTACTCTTTGTGAGAGAATTATTGTAAAAGATGGTTTAAGTACCACTTATTCTTATTCCTTATTTTTGTGAGAGATTTTGTAAGGGTAGGCATTTATTGTTGAGTGAGGCTCAATAGATAAGAGTAAGTCCTGTGCCAAATCCACAAGCTTGTGGTGTATTTATTCAATTAATAGTAAAGAAATTCTCAAGGAGGTTCCTTGGGGAGTGGACGTAGGCCTGGCGTGCCGAACCACTATAAATCGCAGTGTTTGATTTTCTCTCCCTATCTCTCTTACTTTTATATTGATAATTATTATTCTGTTTTTTTATTTATTAAAATTCTAATATTGTGTTAATTTTAATATTGTGAAATTTTTAATAACCCAATTCACCCCCCTCTTGGGTTGCATATCTGGGACAACAATTGGTATCAGAGCCTAAACTCTAGTTGTGTGACTTAACCGTCTTAGAGTAGATCATGGCAACCCCTAGTTATTCTTTACCCGAGGGACAAGCATCCAATAGGCCACCACTATTTAGCGGCACAAATTTTAGTTATTGGAAAACTAGGATGACCATACATGTTCAATCTAATAATTATGAATGCTGGAAAATTATTTGCAATGGTCCAAAAATTCCTACCAAAACCGTAGATGGACTTAGGGTACCAAAACTTGAAGATGAGTGAGATGAATCAGATACTAGAATGGCCCAAATTAATGTCAAAGCCACAAACATGTTGTACTGCGCCTTAGATGCCAACGAGTTCAACAGAATTTCCACATGTAAAACCGCAAAAGAAATTTGGGACAAGCTTATAGTGACTCATGAGGGAACCGAACAAGTTAAAGAATCTAGAGTCAGTTTGCCAGTCCATAATTATGAACTCTTTAAAATGAAGCCTGATGAGACTATTCCTCAAATGTTTACTTGCTTTACTGATATTATTAATGGTTTAACTTCTCTTGAAAAAATATATACTAATGCTGAAATTGTAAGAAAAGTGCTTAGGTCATTGCCAAAAAGTTGGAAGACAAAAGTCATTGTCATTACCATTAACGAAGCCAAAGATTTATCAAAACTAAGTCTAGATGAGTTAATAGGATCTTTCTTAACTCATGAGCTCATAATGCAAGAAGGAAAGGAAGATAAGGACAACAACAAGAAGAAATGAATAGCCTTCAAATCCACCTTGAAACATCAAGAGGATAAGGAAGATGATTCAGATGAGGATAAGGAAATGGCATTCATCACTAGAAAGTTCCAAAGGTTTGTGAGAAAGAAACAAGGCGTACGAAATTTTTTCAGAAAAGACTTCAACAACAGGGATTTTCAAAGAGGAGAAAATCACAAAAAATCTGAAGTAACCTGCTACGAATGCAACAAACCTGGACATTACAAATCAGAATGTCCAGAACTTAAGAAAAAATTCAAAAAGGATAAGAAGAAAGCTATGATTGCAGCATGGGGAGAAGATAGTGATGAAAGCGACATAGAAATCGAAGTTTGCAAAAATGAGGTTGCTAACCTATGCTTAATGGCACTTGGAAATGAAAATGAGATAAATGACGAATCCTTTACATTTGATGAATTGTAATTAGCTTTTGATGAATTACATGCTGAATTTAAGAAACTTAGTTTGAAAAGTAATTGTCAAAAGAAAGTAATTTCAAGTTTGTCAAAAGAAAATGAATCATTGACTTCCAAGATAAATGTTCTAGAAAATGAAGCTATGAAAATGAAAAAGGAAAATGAGATTTTAACTCGAAAAGAGTCTTCAATTTCTGAAAAACATTTAGTTGTATTACAAAAAAGAAAATGAGTCTTTAAAAAAGGAGCAAATTATTTTGAAAGAAAATATTGAAGACTTGAAAAATACTCTTTCAAAATTCACTCAAGGCAGAGAAATTTTGGATAAAATTCTTAAAAATCAAAATCGTACTTTTGGTAGAACCGGAATTAGATATAAACCTTTTTCAAAAGTAAAAACTGTCAAAAATGACTTTGTGTATGCATATTCTAATCACTCTCATCTCACATGTCATTTTTGTGGAACAAAAGGTCATATTTCACCTTCATGTCCTGTTAAAAGAAATCCTTTTGCTAAAATAAAAAAGATGTGGGTCCCTAAGGACAGTTCAAGAGTATCAAATTCTAACTTTTATGGACCCAAGAAAAAATGGGTAGCAATAGAAAAATCAAATTTTTGTAGGTATGTTTCAAGACAAAATCCAGTAACGATAGATGGTATCTCGATAGTGCATGTTCGAGGCACATGACTGAAAATAGAGCTATGTTTGCCACACTTCAACCAAAGGATGGCGGATATGTAACTTTTGGCGACAATAGCAAAGGTAAAATCATTGGTGTAGGAAGTATTGGTAAAAATCCCTCTCCTATTATTGAAAATATTTTATTTGTTGAAGGTTTAAAACATAACTTGCTTAGCATTAGTCAATTATGTGATAAAGGTTATAGAGTTATTTTTGAGAAAACTCATTGCACTATTGAAAACACCCTAGAAAATAAGACTTTATTTGTAGATTATAGACATGAGAATGTATATGTGTTTGATTTACATGATTTATCTTCTCATTTTAACATTAAATGTTTATCTGCTATAAATGATAATGGTTGGCTTTGGCATAGAAGATTAGGACATGCTCATTTGATTTAATTTCCAAACTTTCAAAAAATGAGTTAGTCATAGGTTTACCAAAAATTATTTTTGAAAAAGATAAACTTTGTGATACTTGTCAATTTAGAAAACAAACTAGAATTTCTTTTAAATCCAAAAATATCATTTCAACAACTAGACCGCTTCAACTCTTGCATATTGATCTATTCGGACCATCTAGAACATTAAGTTTAGGAGGAAAATCTTATGCCCTTGTTTGTATTAATGATTATACTAGATATACATGGGTATTATTTTTAGCACACAAAAATGAAGCTTTTTATAATTTCTCAAAACTTTGTAAAAGAATTCAAAATGAGAAAAATCTTAATATTTGTAGTATTAGAAGTGACCATGGTAGAGAATTTGAAAATGATGATTTTATTATGTTTTGTGATGACTTAGAAATAAATCATAATTTCTCAGCTCCTAGGACTCTTCAACAAAATGGTGTGGTTGAAAGAAAAAATAGAACTCTTGAAGAAATGGCTCGTACTATGCTTTGTGAAAATAATTTGCCTAAAATATTTTTGGGCGGAAGCTGTTAACACTGCATGCTATGTTATAAACCGTGCCATGATTAGACATATTCTTAAGAAAACCCCTTATGAACTTTGGAAAGGTAGAAAACCTAACATTAGTCACTTGCGTGCTTTTGGTTGTAAATGCTTTGTATTAAATAACAATAAAGATAACTTAGAAAAATTTGATGCTAAATCGGATGAAGCTATATTTCTTGGTTATTCTATGTCCAGTAAAGCTTATAGAGTATTCAATAAAAGAATTCTACTTGTTGAAGAATCTGTGCATGTTGTTTTTGATGAATCTAAAGATATTATTTCCAAGAATCTTGTAAGTGATGATATTGTAGAAAATCAACCAAGCATGGAGAGCATTTACAAAAAGGAAAATGAAGAAAATCCATTACGCGAACATGAAGAAAAAATGACAATGGAGAAACTTCAAGAAATATATGCTCTTCCAGAAAGTGACTCAAATCTACCAAAAGAATGGAAGTATGCTCATGGCCACCCCAAAGACCTCATCATAGGTGATGCAGCAGAAGGTATAAAAACTCGTTCCTCTGTTAGAAATATTTGTGGTAACTTAGCGTTTGTTTCACAAATTGAACCAAAATCATTTTTAGAAGCTAAAAATGAGAAAAACTGGATTTTAGCAACGCAAGAAGAATTAAATCAATTTGAAAGAAATGAAGTTTGGTTTTTAACCCCTCGACCTAAGGATCATCCCGTTATTGGTACAAAATGGGTTTTTCGAAATAAAATGGACGAATCTGGAGTTGTTACTAGAAATAAAGCTAGATTAGTAGCTCAAGGCTATAATCAAGAAGAGGGAATTGATTTTGATGAAACTTTTGGACCAGTAGCTAGACTTGAAGCTATTAGAATGTTACTTACTTTTGCGTGTTTTAAAGATTTTAAATTATATCAAATGGATGTTAAAAGTGCTTTTTTAAATGGGTATATTTCGGAGGAAGTCTATGTTGAACAACCTCCCGGTTTTGAAAATCATAAATACCAGGATCATGTTTTCAAACTTTCAAAAGCTTTATATGGCTTGAAACAAGCTCCTAGAGCATGGTATGAAAGATTGAGTAATTTTCTACTTGACAAAGGCTTTTGTAGAGGAAAATTTGATACAACACTTTTTATAAAAATCAAAAAAGAAGATATGCTAATTGTTCAAATTTATATTGTTGATATCATTTTTGGTGCTACTAATGAAAATTTGTGCAAAGAGTTTGCTAAAGACATGCAGGGTGAGTTTCAAATGAGTATAATGGGGGAATTAAATTACTTCCTTGGTCTACAAATTAAACAAACTAATGATGGAATCCATTTAAATCAAACGAAATATATCAAAGATCTACTCAAAAGATTTGAAATGGAATCATCAAAGCCTGCAGCAACTCCAATGAGCACATCGATAAAAATCGACAAAGATGAGCAAGGTAAACCTGTAGATGAAAAGAAATATCGAGGTATGATTGGTTCTTTACTCTATCTTACTGCAAGTAGGCCCGATATAATGTTTAGTGTTTGTATGTGTGCACGTTTTCAATCCGCACCGAAAGAGTCACACATCACCGCAGTCAAACGCATTTTCAGATATCTTGTCGGCACTCCAAATTTGGGATTATGGTATCCTAAGGGAACCACCTTTGAACTTTTTGGTTACTCAGATGCCGACTTTGCGGGATGTGGACTTGACCGAAAAAGCACTAGTGGTACTTGTCATTTTCTTGGACACTCACTCACTTCTTGGTTTTGGAAAAAACAAAACTCAGTGGCTCTGTCAACTGCTGAAGCAGCATACATTGCCGCCGCTGGGTGTTGTGCACAATTGCTTTGGATGAAACAACAACTTCAAGATTTTGGACTTCACTATGATCATATTCCTATAAAATGTGACAACACAAGTGCCATTAACCTTTCAAAAAATCCTATTCAGCACTCACGCACTAAACACATTGAATAAGGCATCATTTTCTAAGAGATCATGTACTCAAAGGTGACATTGAACTCGAATTTGTGCCTACAAATGTCAATTAGCTGACATATTTACCAAGCCTCTAAATGAAGAACAATTTTGTTATATTAGAACAGAACTTGGTATGATGAATACTCCAATATAATGTTTATATTAAAAAATAATTTTTAAATAATTAAATAAATAAATATTGTAATAATAATTATTATTATAAAAAAATAATAACAATAATAATAGTATACATATATTTATATATATAATTTTTCTCTCTCTCTTCCGTTCCGTCTCTATCTCTCACTCACTCTCTCCCTTACTCTCTCTTTTTCTCTTTCTCTTGGTCTCTCGCTTTCCCCTTCTTCCTCACATCCTCAGCCGACTCCATCTCCATGCTCACTATCGTCTACAACCATCTTCACCATCCACAAAATCATTCATCACATTCATCTCTACCATCATCTACCCAAATCCCTCACCAATCCACCGAACTCCATTACTTCTCCACCTGAAATCTGCATCACCATCTATACCGATTCATCAAGTTCCATCACCAATCCATCAAAATCCGTGACTGATCCATCAAGATCCATTGCCGATCTACACAAATTCGTCACCGATCTACCCAATCGTCTCAATTTCTTCCGTTCATCAAGGTCATCACCAATCAACATGTTAAAATTCTTATTGCACTGTGTTATATTTTTTACTTGTTGTATGTGCTCCAAATTCTCTTGGATTTAATAATGGTTGCTTCTACCTTGTCTGAAGAAATTGTTTTTATTTTTATTTTCTCCTTTTATGCTAGTGCACTTGGTGTAATTGTTTATGGCCGGATCTTAATGGCCCTTGGTATTATAGATTGGTAATTTGTCTCTTCAAATTTATGTAATTTTTAGTGCATTAATTCAGGGGGAGACTCATATATTTTCATTATAAAACTATATAAAAAAAAAGGGGCATGTGTAGATTCTGTGCATAATTTTAGGGGGAGTATATATACATATTTTTTTTTACTCCTTATCTGCCATACTCCTTATCTGCACCAACAAACAAATTTTTTTTGTGCAACGACAGAATTAAAAAAATAATAATAATAATAACATAAATAAATAAATAAAGGAAGAAATACTCGCAATTTTATTTCAGAAAAAGAAAATATTACTCGATTACATGTAAATTTTCAGAAGGTTTCACAGATTTTTTCTTTTTCACTTCTCTTAACAATTTTTCATAAGCCTCTTTTACATCTCTCTCTCTATTTTCGATTTCTGTGAGTCTTGGTATTATCACTGTTGCATAATAATGCACTGCATTCTCCAACTGTGCATTTTTCCTTTTTAACTCTTTCTTCTCCTTACACATATTAACTACTTGTTGTTTTAACAAGCACACCTCATCTCTCCATTGCTGATTTTCTTGTACTCTTGCTTGTAATCGTCGCGCCATATTGGAAACTGCAGTCATGGCCTGTGTACTAAGAGTCATAGTGTTATTAATAGCATCGAAATCATTTCGATTACCAATAACACTAGAACCCTCATTTACAGGCATAGCATGTGCCTGCGTCACTGGTACTCTCTCATTTGCCTGCATTACAGGCACCTCATGTAGATCCGACTCATTGATAGACAAGGTAAGGAATGACATGATTACACAAGAAGATGAAACAAATTTCTCTCCAACACTTGATGATTTCGTATCTTTGCCTATGATCTGTATCACTTTTTATACACTCCATCGATCCATTACTCGATGTATATCTGCTCAAATCTTTTGTTTGTCAATATTTTCTGCGTTCGAGATGCTCCAAAATCCCCACAATGATTCCGACAAGACAGAAGGCCAATTATTTTATTTTTGGCCGCTCAGATTATTTTATCAAAAGTATTGTTTCATCTCTTCATCTTTTATTTTGATGATGTCAAAGGGGAGATGGTAAAAAATATGATTTTTGCTTTGTAGGGTTATCAAATATTTTGTCAATTTTATTTTGTGTCAAATCCATACAAATATTGCCATCATCAAAAAGGGGAGATTGTTAATCATATTATTTAATTTTGATGATGTCTAAAATATTATTTGTATTATTTACTTTTGATGATGTCTAAAATATTATTTGTAACAATTTGAATTTTTAATGTACATATTTATTTGACACAAAATATTATCTTTTTAAAATATATATGTTAAATATTAGTTAATAAAAAATATTTTTGAAAACTTTACTATTCACTTTTTGAAAACTTGAGGCTAATCACTATTCACTTTTTGACCAAATTAAAAATTGATTAATTATATTATTTTGACAAAAATGATGGATTGGTTATATTATTTGACAAATTTGATATTGATAGTTGTCTTGTTTTGACAAAATTAATATGGAGTGGTAGAATATATTTAGTTTAAAATCTCTACAACATATACAATATTTTAAAGAGGGCATATATTTTCAGATCTATCATAAATATTATTTAAAGAGATTTTTCTGTGTATGCAAATATTTGATTAGAACATTATATATATATATATAACTTTATATATATAATGCATATAATACAAATAGTATACATCACGGAGCAATTATATTTTTTTTACACAACATCGATTGTATCATATATATTAGTGTGCGGAAACATTGAATATTAGCATATGAACACATTAATTATTAGCATGTGGAAAGTCATACAAGATATAATTCAAATTAATTTTTCTTTTCCTTTTTGTACACTTTTCACTAATACCTAAAGATGTTCAAATTTGCAAGAGTGCAAATTTTCTTACACGTGATTCTCTTCCAAACTAATGTCATCCATGACGTCAGCAAGGAGCGTGCTTATGTAAGCCATGACGTCAGCAAGGAGCATCTAACGGGTATATTTTTGTGTATAAATAAAAGTGTTGTGTGTGGAGAAAAATCAAGAACTTGAAGAGAAAATTTTCTGTGAGCTCCAAAATTCTAAGTATATTGTATTCTGCTCTTTAACTTTCAGATCTAAGTCTAGTATTTGTTCTTACACTTTCATATCTACTCTTTGTGAGAGAATTATTATAAAAGGGGGTTTAAGTACCACTTATTCTTATTCCTTATTTTTGTGAGAGATTTTGTAAGGGTAGACATTTATTGTTGAGTGAGGCTCAATAGATAAGAGTAAGTCCTGTGCCAAATCCACAAGCTTGGTGGTGTATTTATTCAATTAATAGTAAAGAAATTCTCAAGGAGGTTCCTTGGGGAGTGGACGTAGGCCTGGCGTGCCGAACCACTATAAATCGCAGTGTTTGATTTTCTCTCCCTATCTCTCTTACTTTTATATTGATAATTATTATTCTGTTTTTTTTTATTTATTAAAATTCTGAATATTGTGTTAATTTTAATAGTGTGAAATTTTTAATAACTCAATTCACCCCCCCTCGTGGGTTGCATATCTAGGACAACATATACTTTTTACAATGACTAAACTACCCTTATTTTTAAAATCAGGACATTCTAAATCACAAATTTGTCTCTTTTAAACCTATCTCTCTCTCTCTCTCTCTCTCAATCCTGCAAACCCATTTCACCAAACCTCTATGTCTCACTCATCCTCTCTGCATCTCTCTCTCTCTCTTCTCTTTTTCTGACCTCACCACCACCAACACACCCATTGCTGGCACAGAATTGCCGTCAACCTTCGCCAAGTCATCGTTGCCCTCAGGTACTCCTTCTACTGCCGGAAGATCTTCAATTCCTGCCCCTCCATTGCCTCTCTCGTCGAAACCCAAATCCAACGACGAAATTCCTTCAGTTGCTCTCTCTCTCTCTCTATATATATATATATATATATATTTAGATTAGGGCTAATCTAGAGACACCAAACCCTAACCCTAGGTTGTCATATCCGCATCTGAGGTTCCTCAAGTTCTTGCAATTGAACTCTCTCTGTAAATTAAGAACTGGGGTTTCACATCTGAGGTTCTTCATAAAACATTGAACTCTTCCCCCAATCCCCATTTCTTAGAATAAGAAAAACAGGCACAGAGAGAGAGAGAGAGAGAGAGAGAGATATGCAAAGCATGGCCTTAAAAACTTAAGGCCACAGCGATAGATTTCATATACATATATATATTATACACGGAGAGAGGAGATGCATTTTATATCATATATATATATATATTATATAATATATATACACATATATGAGAGGAGATGAGTTTGTAGGTTGATGCATTTCATATCTATATAATATATATACACACACATTAGAGAGAGAGTTTAACTGTGAGAAAAATGGAAGTAAAATGCATTCATAAGAAAATTGAAGAAAAAATAAGGGTATTCTAATTTTTTTCAATAATTCCATCACGTCCCGTCACTTTTGCACTTTAGTCAAAATTACAAGAAGTTTATGAGTACATATATTAACGTCAAGGAAGTAATGTGAAAACGCGTGAAACCACAAAGGATAAAATGTAATTACCCCATAATTTTTTGGGTATAGTGGTGGAGGCAATATCACTATTTATAAATAATTTTATGAGTAAATAATTAATAGGTCTTAATAATTGAATTTAATTCCCATCAAGCTCTATTAAAAATAAATCTTAGTAAATCATCATTAAAAAATAATTTTTTTTGACGATTTTTTTATATATGTCGCTAAAAATTAATTATTACTGACTTTTTTTTGTCACAATTTGTATAATTTGTCACTAAAATTTATAATTAGTAACGTTTTTCTATGATAAATTTTTTAAATTGTCTTTGAAAGTTAAAAATTAATGACTTTTTTTGTAATAATTTTTTTAAATTGTCATTAATTTTCTGTGACAAAGTTTTTAAACTATAGTTAAAAATTAACAATTAATAATATTTAATAAAAAATATCATAAATTATTATAGAATTTATTAGACAATAAATTCATCTATCTAGATCTATACGTAAATTTCTTAATTTTATTTTATTAAAGGTACAACCTAGAATGATGTGACGTTATGCTCGATATTTGGGAAAAAAAAATTGTTTGGGAGCTTTAGAAATAAATCTCACTCATTGATGTGATGTTTTGATTTTAATTTTTTTTTTTTTGAATTTTTTATCATTAGAGTTCAATTAAAATCTAAAATTAATAAAGGTATCATCACCATGTTTGTTTCCATTTTTTTGAAAACATTTTTCATAAAATTCTACTTTTTTATTTTTTGTATTTTTTTGTTTTTACTAAATTTTTTTAATATTTGAAGCAAAATTTTTAATTTTTAGACACCCTAACATAAATACACTTAAAAAGCATAATTTTCATGAAAAAAATCTTTAAAAAATTCACTAAATATGAAAAATACAAAAAAAATATGAAAATTTAGTATATTTTTCATATTTTGTGTATTTATTAATTTTTTAATATATTTTTTCATAAATATTTTACTTTTTAAATATATCTAAATAAGGTATATCTAAAAAAAATATTTAAAATTTTAAAAATATACACTAAAAATAAAAAAATACGAAAAATAAAAACTTGAATTCAGAAAAACACAGTGATTATTGTTTTAAAAAAGTACTAGCTGGCATAGTTGACCGGATAATTCGCATATGCCCTCGTTTATAAGCCCCGTTTAACAAGGGAGATAAGATAACTAAAACAAGGTTTATGCGGCGAAGAAAGAAAAAATTATAAGCCCTCGTTTGATATAGGGTTATATGAGGTTGTTTTGAAAAAATGATTAAAAATTAATTTTTTTTTATTTTTTCTTAAAAAAAACATATAAAAATATGAGAGACGATATGACTTAAAATGGGTTAAAAATTAGAAGATGATTTTTAACCTTCTTCTCAAAATAGCCCAAGGTTAAAATAGTCACAAAAAATTAAAATAGATTAAAAAATTAATAAGATAAAATGTCACATTTAAATTATAATTATTTTATTTTTTCTCTCATAAAAGTCAAAAAACTCAGAAAAACCCAACTCAAAGTGGGTTGATTTTTTGACTTTTTTGATTTTTGTGAGAAATGAAATAATTATGATTTGAATGTAACTTTTTGTCTTATTAACTTTTTAATCTATTTTATCTTTTTATAACTGTTTTAACCTGATAGCCCCCAACTGAGATACCAAACAAGGGCATAATATATATATATATATATATATATTTTACGTCATGTGAAAATTAACGTGCTATTTGTTGTCTAATTTCAAGCAAAAGTTAATTTTAGATGAAAAGTTAAAATGAAAGGAATAAAAACTTTAAAATTAAAATGAGAAAATAGTCAAATATAAAAATGATAAAATATAATTTATTTATTTGATTTTTTGAGAGGGGGCTTAAACCTCTTTAATAACATACATTTTGTTGTCTTTCTTTGTTTTAATCTACAACCACTTCAATTCTATTAGTGTATTTGGTTTCAGTTTTTTGAAAATTAAATTTTTTATTTTTTGTATTTTTTTATTTGTAGTGAACATTTTTAAAATTTTAAACAAATTATTATTTTTTTTACTTTTTTAGATGCATCTTACTTAGATGTATCTAAATAGTAAAATATTTTTAAAAATTCATAAATACACAAAAGTACAAAAAAATACACTAAATTTTCATATTTTTCATATGTTTTGGTTAGGGGTGAGCAGCGGATATATCGATCTGCCCAAACCGACCGAACAGAACCAAACCGATCCACCGCATTTTGCACGGATGCGTGATGACGAGTGGACGGTTGTGAATTGATTTTTTTCAATCCGTCTAATTTTGGACGGATGGCGGATTTGAGATTCCTTTGGCCGCAACCGAACCGCCAAACCGCGAACACCCCTAATAATTTGAAAGACTTTGTGTTTTCAATTTGTTTAGATATTCTATTTGTATTTTCAATTGAAAAAGAGTTTAAATATTCTATTGAAAAAGAGTTTTCAATTTGAATATATTTTTTGAATTGAAAAAAATAAATATATTATTTATCTATATTTTTTGGTTTTCAAATCTAACTCTAAAAATAATAAATAAAAAAGATGATATATGCTAGTTGATTTTTGTTTTCAAAAACATATATAGATGTAACAATACAGAGGCATACAATCTCTACTACTGCTCTGTTCATGGTTTTGTGGTTTGAATTGTTTTTATATTTTAAAAATTATAATACTTTATGTGGATAAGGCATGCTGTGATTGTAATATGTGGATGATGCATGTAATGATTGTAATATTCTAAAGTTTAAAACTTTTTTTCTTTGGATAATGTATGCAATAATTGTAATACTTTTTTAAGTCATTGACTGCAATATATATATATATATATATTTTTTTTGCAAAAGTGCACAAATTGAATTATGTTGAAAATTTATAAATTTTTAAACCGCCAAACCAATTAACATCCATTCGCCAATCCGCTCAATCCATATCTGCCGAATTGGCGGACGGATGCGGATTGATTTTTTTTAATCCACCAATTCGGCGGACGGATGACGGATTAGAGGTTTCATGGCCGCAACCGACCCGCGCTCACTCCTAGTTTTGGCATTTAGTGTATTTTTTAAAAATTTTATTCACAAATATTATACTTTTTAAGTGCATTTACGTTAAATGTGTTTAAAAATTAAATTTTTAAAAATTATTTTCTGAAAACCAAAACCAAACAAGTTAATTTGTTTTCTTTGCTTGTTTTTGACATGCATCATGCATGTTGTCAACACCTTCAATTTTAAAGATACAACATGCCACCTAATATTTTGCATCATTTTTCGGGATGTTCTTATTTATTTATTGAATTAGGATCATCTTATTAATGATACTATGTTGACTTTGTTTTGAAAAATAGTTAAGAATTTATTTTTTTAAGTTTTTTTTGAAATGACGTGTAAAAAATGTGAAAAATGATATAAATCAAAATAGATTAAAAATTAAAAAATAACTTTTAACTATCTTATCAAAATGGCTCTCAATTTATAAGTTAACTTTTGCTTTCTTTGGGATTATCTTGTTAGTGGAGGATTCCCTCCGTTCTAAAATTTAGATTAATAAAGGATATTTGAGTCTGTAGAGTTTATTATGAGTCCAATTTTGTTGATCCAAATTGTTTATTTTGTTAAACATTTCGTGTATTTCATTTACAAAAAAAATTAGGTCAATCTGATAACTTTAATTTATTCAGTTTATAGTGTTTTTCACTAAAAAAATGAAAGACAATTGTGCTTTTAAAAAATGAATTATACATTTTTATGACAAATAATAAATTGAACAAGTAACAGTTATCGGATCAACATAATTCTTTTGGATGAAATACATGAAGTATTGACAAAATGAATGGTTCGAATTATCAAAACGGAACCCATAGTAGACCCCACGAGCCTAAATATCTCACATGAGTGTGGAGTTCGCAATTTTATGAATCTCACAACTATATGAGATATTTGATCATTTATTTGATAAAAAATTTGAAACATATAACATTTTCCTTATATTAATGGCTTTGGGATTATCTCAATAATGGCTCAATTTATTACTTGACTTATTTTTGTAATTATTTTAAGGTCAAATTTTTATTTTATTTCTAGATCTGCCAAAACTAGTAGATGATCCTTAAAATTTTAAAATTTTGGAATCAATTTTGAAAAAAAAAATTATTAAATGCCAAAATAAGTCAAATTTTATGGAATACCCAAAAAGTTAACTTATTTGTGTTTTCAAACAAATAAGTGGACTTTTTATAATTAAAAAATAAGAAAAAATTATTTATAAATCCCATCTTGAAGGATGGTAATCTGTTTAGTCTTAAGAATTTTTTTATAAATCAATTAGTTCAATTAATTTTAAAAATATAGATTTAATATATTATTTGAAAACTGGATTTACAACTATCTCTTACTTCCTTTTTTTTTTCTTTTCCATTTTTTTTTGTGCTAGAAAGGTAAGATATACAATCTATGAGAATCAAATTTGGATAAATTTTTATATAAATACTTTTTTTATTTGGAAAATATTTCAAAAAGAGTACAAAAATGACTTGAAATATATGATTCTTCAAACATTCTAAAAGAATGTAGGATTATTCAAACATTTCAAAAAAAATACAAAAACTCCTTTGTAAGTTTCGGAGCAATGTATAATTTCAAACTGTAATACTCCAATGTAACACCCAAAAGAAACACTCCAAAAAAACTCAAAAGTAAATTTTTTCCAAACGTAACACTCCAATATAACTCTCCAAAAAACTTCTTAGTGTAACACTCTAATGTAACACCAAAAAAAAAAAATTTTAGTATATTTTTTCCAAATATAATACTCTAATGTAACACTTTAAAAAAAAAATGTGAGTTTCTTTAAACCATTCCAAATGATTTTTCAAATCATTCCATAAGGATTACAAAAATTTCTTAGTAAGTTTTGGTCAAATATATAATTTCAAACTGTGACTGTAACATTTGAAAAAAATACACTAAGGAGTTTTTAGTATTTTTGTGTGTTACATTGGAGTGCATTACATTGGAGTGTTACGTTTAGGATTACATTTATTAGAGTGCTACATTTAAAAAAGGTACATTAAAGTTTCGTTTGGGAATAAACTATTTTAGTAACTTTTTGATTTTGTACGAAAAGATGTGCAGAAAAATAAAGAGAGTGATATGACAATTGTGGAAGGACGAAATTTTCTCTACATGGAAAGCGAGACGAGCTGCTCCTTCCTATGCTTTGTAGAAAAAATACCAAGTTGTCAGTGATCTCTCCCGACCAGAGTTGGTTGGGAGGACCCTCCAATGATCAAGTTAGAATTTTGTTTGGACATATTATATTTAAAAGGAAAGACTAGTTGTATTGGTTTTTTTATTGTTTTGATTTCCTTGGTTCTTCCTTTTATAGTGTCAATAACTTGCATTTGGGCCGTTGATGACTGTCTTGATCCAGTGGTATTTTATGCCTCTGGACCTTGGTTGGGCAAGTAGTCAAGTTGTCCTGATCTGCCACTGTTAGAGTTGTTTTATTTTTGATGGCCTAGATTAGTTCGGACACTAGTTCTCATCTTTGACCGTTGGATCTTACTCATCAAATGATCCTACTGTCAAGATATGTTGGTCCCATATCTCTATCTCTGTCAATTCTGATCTCCATTGTAGGTTACAAACGAATCCATGGGCTCTCCTTTCTGTTGCGAATTTCCTTCCAGAAGGCGATCTTATTCAAACCTTCTATCACGTGACTTTGTCTCTTTCATTAAGATGGATCTAACAAGAATTTGGGCCTAGCCCTTACTTTGGAGCTGCTTTAGCTGGATTAAATGCTCTGGGCCATATACCCATTTTCTTGGGCTCTAGGTCAATATTTTTACCCTTTACAACAACTTATACTAGTGACTTTTTGACTTTAGTGTCTTATATTTGAGCAATACATTATCAGAGTGTTACATTGGAGTGTTATGTTCTTATTTGTAATGTGAGATTTTTTTCCAGAAAGAGGGAAAATCTAAAATCCCTATAGTGCGAGTTGCCCAAATGTGTAATTTTACATTTAGAGAAATCCACTTTTATCTTTTAAAAATTACACCTAAATGTGTAAATGACTATTTTTTTTTGTAATTTTAATTTTAATTTTAATGAGACTTTTACTTTATAAGAAAAAAGAAATAGTTAAACAATTCATAATATCACATTTTAAGATTTATTGATACGCCTCGTTTGGGAACATGCTATTTTAGTAACTTTTTGACTTTTTGACTAAAATATGAGATAAAAAAAACTAATATGTTTGGGATGTCTTTTTGACTTTTTACGAAAAGATGTGCAAAAAGTAGAAAGAAAAGAGAATCTTTGACTTTTTGGTATAAATTATTGACTTTTTGATTTTTTTTAGTAACTTTTTAGCTTTCAGACTAAAACAGCCACTTGCCAAACGAGAATTCAAAAAAAAAACAATCCAAAAAAACTGTAAAATATTAAATCAATGATCTACATTTAAAATTGTTGTTGTGAGGGGCATAGTATGGATAAATCTTTAAGAAATATAATAGGAAGAAGGAGAAGAAAGGGATCAAAGCAGAAGAACTTGCTTTTCAAAAGGGGGATAAAAGTCAGTTTTGAGTTGAAGACTCAAAGAACTCCTTCCTTCCTTCTTACTACTACCATGGATGTCGAGAAAGTTTTCCACATGACTGGTGGCGCTGGAGACTCTAGCTATACCAAAAACTCTTCTCTTCAGGTCTCTCTCTCTCTCTCTCTCTCTCACACACACACACACACACACACACACAAACCAGTTATGTTTTTGATTTTCATGTTCTTTTTCTTTTTCTTTTTTTCTTTTCAGAAAAAGGGTTCAGATATGGTGAAGCACATAACCATGGAGGCAATTCAACAGCTTTATCTCACAACATCTCCAAAGAGCATAGGCATAGCAGACTTGGGCTGTTCTTCTGGAACAAATTCATTATCGACCATAAGAGAAATGGTAGACGCAATCGAAGAGACCAATCGCAGCAAAGTTTCTCAACCATTGCCAGAGTTTCGAGTCTACCTCAATGATCTTCCCACCAACGACTTCAACGCAGTCTTCAAGGCCTTGCCGGACTTTTACAGAGAACTCAAGCAAGCAAGAATTGATCAGGGATCCGGCCCATCTATTTACATCGCCGGTTATCCGGGTTCCTTTTATGGAAGGTTGTTTCCGACCGACTGCTTGCACTTCATCTACTCCTCTTACAGTCTTCACTGGCTTTCAAGGGTAAACTTTCATTCATTTTCTTCCACTTTCCACCCACCAAAGTAAAAACAAAAAAAAGAACTCTAACAAAGAGGATTGATTTCATACATATATAGCAGGAATAACTAAGAAAGAAAGAGTGCCTTGTTTATGTTGCATATATTATATATGCTTGTTTCTATAGGAAAAGAAAGTTCAACTGTCTTTGTGTGTTGTTGATATTTGTAGGCCAAAGTCAATTATTTTGGTCACCTTTAGAATCGCTTAAAGAATGATGATCTTTAATCTTTTGTGATTTTTCTTTTCTTTTGGGTATATGTGCGCTCTTATCAATCAAATTAACCTTGATCACTCTTTTGTTAAAGATCAAAATGATTGGTGCTGGGCAGCACAAGATTCTCTGTCTCCAAAATTCATGTCGTCTCCCTATCTTAGTATATAATAGGTGACTAAGAATGCATTGAGACAGGGACAAAAATTTCGAGAATAGAGAATAATGGCCGGGCAAGGTATTATTTAAGATTTTGAGATTAAAGATTGTGATCGCCCTTTTGTGGATCAAAATGAAGCCAAATAGGTGTTGGACGGTATAAGATTCTTTGTACTCTAAAATCTATGTCCTCTCCCTATCTCAGTACATATATAGTGAGTGAAAAATAGTACATTTTGAGAACCAAGGATCATAGCCGTGCAAGATACTTGGTGTGTAAGCCCATAAATTGCACCCAACATCCTTTATATATTTCACGTTGATTTCTAGCATTTGCTGGGTCCATGTACTAGATTAAGCAAATAAAACATTAACTTGATTTTTATGAATTTTGAACACTCAATTTCAATTAAGGTCTTAAGTTTGAAGCGAAAAGAAAGTTATTTATCACATATTCTCTGAATCAATATGTCATACATTAGATATGGAATTGTGCCAAACATTTTTAATGCATTAGTTAGATGAAATGTGATTTGATTAATCAGACCTCAGTCCTCACCATCTAACCAAAGTTGACAATGATGATATCAATTAATGTAGGTTCCTCCAGCTCTTTATGATGAGCAAGGAATGTCAATCAACAAAGGCAACATTTACATATCTGAATCTAGCCCCCCTGAGGTCTCAGAAGCATACTTCAGGCAATTCCAAGAGGACTTCTCATTGTTCCTTCGATCACGCTCGGAAGAGCTGATCGCCGGAGGCAGAATGGTGCTAATTTTGTTGGGAAGGATAGGTTCAAACCATGTTGACAGAGGCAACTCATTATTGTGGAAGCTTCTTACTCGATCCCTTTCCATTTTGGTTTCACAGGTAGTGTACTATTTATTGAACTCATAGTCTTATAAAAACAATTTTTTGTTTTTTAATAGCAAAATTTACTTTACCCATTTGTGAGGCTGATCTCTTTGTGGTTTTGGACTAATCTGCAATCTAGCCATCAAAATACTATTTTATCCTTACACGAAAAAGGGCTAGGGAGGGAAGAGGAAGTGGTGGCACTGGTCAGAGGGGAAGAGGGTAGGGCAGTGGTGGTTGTGGACAAAAGTGGGGTGGCAGTGAGGGCTGAAAAGTGAAGAGGAAGCTGCAACTGTGGTTGGGGAGGGAGAAGGGATGGCTGGAGGTGGCAAAGAAGAGAGAAATTGGTTTGTTAGAGTTTGAGTTTTTAGGGTTTTGACTAATGAGATCATTTATGTTTTTTTTTTTTTGGCAAACCATTTTTTTAGTGAAAAGAAAAAAAAAAAATGAATTCATAAATAGGCACATGTAATACCATTTTCGTCTATTTGGACAGAAATGTGATAGTTACAAATTAATTCAAAATCAGGAGCTATCAAACTTATATTCGAATTACGGGGTAAAAAGGCTCTCAAACTAAAAGGAGATAAAAGTGAAATTTACCTCTTTTCCTTTAATCAGTTATACTTGATTTATGTTATTTTGTAGGGGAAAGTTGAGGAGGACAAGCTTGATTCTTATGAAGCCCATTTTTATGCACCATCAAAAGAAGAATTAGAAGATGAAACAAGAAGAGAGGGTTCATTTGAAATGGACAGGCTCGAAATGGTTGAAATGGGTAGGGATGTTGAGGATAGTAAGAGCTATGGAATGGCAGTTGCAAAGGCAGTTAGGGCCATCCAAGAATCAATGATTAGCCACCATTTTGGAGAAGGAATTGTGGATAGTTTGTTCCAGCAATATGAAAGATTGGTGGTTGAAGAAATGGCTAAAGAAGAGATGATAACTGTCAGTTTTCTTATTGTTCTTAGGAAAAAATAATGATCATTCAAACATGAAATGGAAAATGAATTGAATTAATTATATTTGTCTTTATTGAAATTTGTTTATTGTGTCAATTTCATCCTATTTTTTCAAATTGATGAATTCTGCTTTAAATTTTTCACACCGTGTGAATTTTGTCTAATTACTATCACCGGCAAAAAAAATTAAACAAAAATCAATAATAAAATAATGATTCATTCAAAAAATTAGATGTCAATTCCACTCAATCAATCACTTTGAAAAATAATAAAAAAGCATCAAAGGTGGACTAAAATTCAAAGTTAAAATTAAAAAACTAAACTAAAATAAGAGAATAACTAAAAGAATAGATACAAACACCTTATGTGCATGAAAATCAAGGACAAATATAAAAGTGCATATGCGGAGCATTCTCATTCATCAGGTAGTTTAACTACGATGCAATATACGAGACTATATATATACATATTGATACTATTGTATCGTAGTAACGATTTGAAAAATATAAGTAAAATATTATATTATATTTTTTAAAATTTCAATCCAAATTCATAAATCAAATAATTTAAAGACACGAAAAACAGGTATCGGTAAATTATGGCTATTTCGATAGAAGAGAATTGACTAATGAAGAGCGAAAGCGAGAGAGGGAGGGGTAGGGGCTAACCAGATAAGATTGTTGGTGAGTCTCTCTCTCGGTGAATGTGATCGTGCTAACGTAATCGATTTTGTCCCCTACTGAATTTTTTTTCAATCTCATCTGTTGCTTTAATGTTATTTTTGTAGTAAACTTCGTACTTCGTTGCGAGTAGTACAGACAAAATCTTGTTGCAAATATGAATTACATAACAAAATAATGATGGTTTGGAAAGTGATTTTTTAAATAAATTTATAAATTAAAATGTGTTGAAAAAAATTATTAATATCATTAGAAATATTTTTTTAATTTTTACAAATAATATGTAAAAATTAAAATGAATGAAAATATATTTTTAATTTTTGTATGAGTTAAAAAAAAATTTGATAATTTTCTAACTTTTAAATTAAAATATCAATATGCTAAACGATATAAAAGATTGACTTTATAGATATGGAAAAACTAAGGTCAAGTTTGGCAATTGCAAAATAATCTATCTTTTTATTTTTTTTCTATCACATCACCTCTCTACTTTTCTGAATATCTTTTTGTAAAAAGATAAAAAGTACACTTATTTAAATCATCCCAAACAATCCCTAAGAATATTTGCGACATTTATATATATAGTATATTTGAGCCACATATTGATATGGGTTTGGAGCCAACATGAGATAACGCTTCTCTAATCTCCACATAAATGTATGTTTGTACAAATACCAACATAAACAAAGACATAATAGATATTAGCGAAAATGTATTTGATATCTTATTAAAAATAAGGACACAGTGTCACTGCTGTGCGTGAAGCACAGCAGTGATTGTTGTGTAGTCCATGAAATTTATTTCTGGTTCTATTTTAAAGATTCGAACCGTTGAAAATTTTAAAAATATCGAAAACAATATATCTGTCAAAAATCAAGATGATCGGATATCAATAATTTGTTTATCAAATAACATTTGTATTTAGTTTGATACATACATATTTATTTTTTTAATATAAAGATGTTATTTGATGAACGAGTTATTGATATCCGATCAACTTGATTTTTTAGAGGTATATTGTTCTCGATATTTTGAAAATTTTTAACGGTTCAAATCATCAAAATAAGACTCGAAATGAGTTTCACGAGCCGCACAACAGTCACTGCTGTGCTGACACTGGCTCCTAAAAATAAATATTAATTATATATATATATATCATTTTGTTAATGAGTTTATTTGAGCCAAGTTTAAGCCTATTCAAAAGCCTAAAAATTAGACTAGTGTTTGTTCATTTAACAAATGAGTTTCAAACGCGCTTTAAATAATCCAAGTTCAAATTATTACTGAACAGCCTACTTATTTTACAAATCAATATGACTTAGCCTCCGTTTGGGAAGTGGGTTAGCTTTTTGACTTTTTAACTTTTTGACTATTTTAGTCTGGGGCTAAAAAGTTTGGTTTGGAAAGGGCTTTTTGACTTTTTTGATTTTTTTTGTAAGAGAGGAGTGTAATGATTATGGATTGGATTTGATGTTTTGTTTTTTGTGGCTAAAATAGTCTATTTTGTTTTTTGTGACTATTTTAGCCCCTAACCCACCAAAACCAACTTCCCAAACTATGCCTAATAGTTCCTGTTTAAATAAAAGAGTGATGATTACAAATTCAAGCATACATATATAGTTTATAAAAAAAAAAAGAAAAAGAAAGGAAAAAATATTTATAAGTCTTATTTGGAAGATTTATTTAATGTAAAGTCTTATGAATATTTTTTTAGAGTTTGAAATCCTATTTAAATAGTAATGTGTTCCATAAGGTCATATGAATTCTAAATGAATGATAGTAGTGTACTATTATACCCCTAATTTGTTTCTATATTATACCTTATTTTCTCATTCATCATATCATGTTTGGAAAGGCTTTTAGGAAAGACAAGTCTACAAGCAACGATCGTGTGAGTATTTTTCGCCTTAATCATTGGATTCCAGTGTATTTTCAAAATGTTGCTTAAATGAATGTAGATATGGTCGATGATATGATGAAGTTTGAGGGTTGTGTGTTGATTCCTTTGATAGATTTTGACTCCAACCAGTTGAGGGGAAAATGTATGTTTTTTTGTTTTTTTTTTTTTTTTAAGTGTGTTGCTATTTGTTGAAGTGTAGATTGTTCATCTTTAATAGGAGCATTGACAATCTATTAGACTTATTGATAGGTATACTTTGGCTAATGTTCTGATTGAATGTATGTATTTAACATTGTAATGGTCGATGCATTTTGATATGTTCGATGTGTGGAGTGGTGTGTATGGATTCAAGGGTTGGGTTGGAGGTATTTGGTTTTGGTTATTAATTGGATGTCGAATGTGAAACACGTCGTAGGATGGCAATTGTACATTGGGACATGGATGATTGTGTTACAATGCATGTTACATTTAGTGTGTAATGTTAATCCACATATACCATGTAGTAGATGACATTTGTGCGTTTGTTTGGTTGTATATATATTTGAATGTGTATCGTATTTTTGTTGTAATCAGTATTTACATACATGTCACAGTACATTGCGCAAAATTATTGGAGATTTGGGTTTGTAATTGAATATAGATTGAATCTTATCGCTCAATGTTGAAGTTACGCTGGATTGGGGATGATGATGGTTCAATACATGGGTTGGGTTGGGATATTACATATTACATATTACATTTAAGAGGTTACATTATTCATAATTTAACGGTGGAGTATTGGAATGTTACATTGGGTTTCGGATGAGAGCATATGAGAATGTCACAGTGACTTTGGGATGTTACATGTTACATTTACGTTGGGTTTGGAATGAGAAGCATATGAGAATGTTAAGTTGGGTTTGGGATGTTACATGTTACGTTTACGTTTTGAATTTTAAATTTCCAACCATATAGATATGATCATAATCTAAGCTAACATTGGATTTCTCATATATGATATTGCCATTAATCAAGTTATTTTGAATTTCAGAAATATATGGGAATGTCACGTTAGGTTTGGGAATGACACATTGGGTTTGGAATGTTACATGTTACATTTCGTTTTAAATTTTAAATTTTAAATTTTCAATCATATAAATGTGATCACAATCTATGGTAACATTGGATTTTCCATATATGATACTGCTATTAATTAGGTTATTTTGAATTCCAAATTTCTAACCATAACCTATGGTAATATTAGATTTTCCATATGTGGTATTATCATTAATCAAGTTATTAATTAATTGACAGAGGAGATAAATGTGTCCACAAGAAAACTATATGACCTATTAGATTATAAATTTTTTTAATAACATCATATCTTATATAAGTCTTTTACATAAGACTTACAAATAATTAACTCCAAAAAAAATTCATAAATTTTTTTAGAATGTGTCAACATCTTGACAAATTAAGAATTTTATGTAAGTGAAAGGATCGCACTTTTTTTATTACTTTCCTTTTTGTATTGCAAATCGATTGTATGACAGATGCTAATGGAATGAAATATGGTCCTAATCCCAAATTATCTTATTAAAATATGTTCATTTTTTTATCAAAAAAATAAAATAAAAATAAACGTGTACAGATTGACAAGGATGAAAATATCATCTGAGCCTTCTTCTGGGAAGAGCTAATTTAGTTTAGCTTTTTAGTTTTTTTTTTTTTTTGGATTAATTTAGCCTGGTTAAATTAGTTACGTTTGGAAAAAACTTTTAACTTTTTTTTGTTTAGATGAGGTGATTATGAGAGAAAAAATAAATGACTATGATTCAAATATGACACTTTATTTTATTAACTTAGTTAACATATTTTATATTTTTATACTTATCTAATCAATTTTTCTCTTGCTAAACGAGACGTGAAAGACAAACAAAAAGATGTGCCATCATCAATTTAACTCTGGTTAATGCATTTTTATCAGTTTGGTTTTCCCATTTGCTAGGGAGATAGAATAATAAAACACTTGTCTAGCGTGCCATCATAACACGCATGTTAGAACTAAAAATGAGTGGGCTACATACTTGACATGAGTTTTTGCAATGTCACCTAACTCACCTAATAAAATTCAAACACGATGTTGTGTAATTTAATTATTTTACTTGGTATAATATTGATAGTGGAAATTATCTCTTCTTATAAAGTCATAAGACCACGTACATTTGACTTTTATATATTTTGAGAGACTCGTGGATTTGGGATTGTTCTTTTCGTCAACATTAATCAAAATAAAATTAATAATTATGGAGACTTACGGGCCGGTTCTATTGACCAGATTTATTTACCTGTAAGTCCTGTTCTTTTTTTACCTCTCGATACCCTGAAAATATCCTTCATACACCTCTTTCAACGACTCAATCATCAAATCATTGCCATGACCTACCACCTCCCACTTCTAGCCATCGACGAGTACTTCCAACCACCGATGATAGCCTCCAGCAACCTCTGGCGTTCACTAATGTCACTATCTCCTAAGATCTGATGGCAACAGGAGAAGAAGAAGAAGAAAAAAGAAGAAGAATGAGAGAGAGAGAGAGAGAGAGAGAGAGAGAAGAGATGAAGAGGAAGAGAAAAATGAAAGGCCTTAGTAGAAAATTGTTAGCATTCGTGTCGTAGATCAACATAACCATGCCTTTACCATCTGCTCTTTGTTCTCTTTCCAATGATAAATTTATCACGGATAGATTGACCCATCCAACATATTCACATCTACGATGACAAATCAGTGATAAATTCATCACTGTACAAATATATAAAAAAAAAATCAGCAACAATATACAGCATATTCAATAAATCAATGATAAATTTATCACTGATAAATTAATCATACTGCATAGTTATCTCTCTCTAGTGATAAAAATGATAAATTTATCACTATCTGTTTGTTAAAAAATTACAAAAAGAAAATCTCACCATCATCGTCACAAATTAACATAAGATTAAATTTAGCAGTGATAAATACATTCACTGATAAATTTCTCACTAGTTATTTGTTATAAAAAAAAAAAAAAACATATCTCGTCATCATTGTCACAAATCAACACAAGATTCAAAGAAATATATCAATGATACATTTATCACTGATACAACAGATTTGGTTTAAGAGAAATAAAAAGAGAGAGAGAGTGAGGAAAAGAAATGTGATAAATATAACATGAACAAAAATCAGTAATAAATTTATCATTGATATACAATATCAAAATTCCAACAGTAGCAGTCCACAACATATTAAACAAATTAGTGATAAATTTATCACTGAATTAAGTGATAAATTCATCGTATTAGTTTAACATGTTTTACAAATATAAATCTTCACCAACACACTGTAGAAAGAGTCTCGATTTCATCGACGACTATGTAAAGTACCAAATTGGCTCCAAAGATGGTAGATTGGCATTGAAAACAACTAGATTTGAAGCCATTGGTGAAGTTTGACGTTGAAGATGGTGGATTGATGATTGAAGAAGAACGACGGTGATGGCACATGAAAGATGGAAGATAGAGAAAGAGCGACGGTAATGGCAAAGAGGAAGGAAGACGACAATGTTAGACGAGTGAGTCAAACGGTTGAGAGATGATAAAGTACAGATCAGTGACGGTGGAGATGGTTGGTGAACAATGGTGGTGGTAGTGGTCGGCGAAGGTGGTGGTGGTGACTGGTGGAGGTAGTGGTGGTTAGTGACGGACGACGATGGTGATTGTAGGTGGATGGCCATGGCCATAGCTACAATGGTGGTATTTTCTAGAGAGATGAGAAAGAATAAGAGTTTTGGAAAGATAATCAAGAGAGAAGTTAATACAAATTGAAAAAATTAATGAGTAATAAATATTATAAACAATTGAAGATTTAGAAAGTGTTTGGGATTATTTAAATAGGGATTTTTACCAGCTGATAGCAGGGGCAAAATCGGGATAAAAAAATATAACATGACTTCTTGGTGCATGAGTAGAAACTTATGACCTAATGGATAATAAATTCAATTATTAGGAACGGCTGTAAAAATCCCAATAATTATTGAGTAATCTTAGCGTATCATGTAGCAATATCTACATGATGTTCTAAATCAATTACGTAACGAAAAATTTTAGGATAAATTATTAATAAGTCCTAATATTTGTACTTAACTCCGCAAAATCCTTTTGAAAATAAGTTCTAATAAAATTATCGCTAAAAATAAATTTTTTTGATAATTTTTTGCGTGTTGCTAAAAATTGATAATAAGTAACTTTTTTTTTTTGTCACGATTTTTATAAATTGTTCCTAAAACTTATAATTAGTGATATTTTTCTGTAATAAATTTTACAAACTGTCACTGAAAGTTAAAAATTAGTTACTTTTTTGTGACGATTTTTTTAAATTGTTACTAAAACTTATAATTAGTGACATTTTTTTATGACAATTTTCAAATTATCGCTGAAAATTAACAATTAGTGAACTTTTTAATAACGTTTGGAAAATCCTCATTAATTTTTACAGAATCTATTAGACAATAAATTTACTTATTAAGATCACACACACGTGGCGGGTGGTGATTGAAAAATAAATAAATAAATAAAAATTGGCCAATCATATTAAGAGGGGGTCAAAAGGAGTGGGGAAGAAAGGGGGTTTAGAACATTTTTCTCAAATTTTATAGGATAATGTATAACTAGTTTATTAGATTTAAGTTCTCCTACTTTAATAGATAAATGATAATTTACTAATGGGCCATTTTGACAAGTTAGTTAAAAGCTAATTTTTTAGTTTTTGGCTTTTTTAGATCATCTCACCTCTCTATTTTTTTTATATATTTTTTAAAATAAAAATTAAAAAATTAATTTTTAATCAACTTTTCAAAACACCCCCAATATATGCTATAATTTCTCATTGATAAATACTACGTAAAAAAAAGCATTTAATGATTCTCCGCACCGAATGAACAACTGAATTTCTTGAGCACCTCTAAATAAATATATGCCACGTCGTAAATTAAGGCTCCGTTTGGTTTAGTTTTGAAATTATAATTTGAGTGTGGAGTTATACTTTAAGTGTGAAATTGTGAGTTGAATTTTGAAAAAAGAAAATTTGTTTAGTTATAAATTTTGAAAAAAGTTTTTCAATTTTATAAAAAATTTGAGTTTTGAAAAAGTTTTGAGTTGTATTTTGAATTTTGAGTTTTTCAATTTTGAGTTGTATTTTGAAATTTTTTGGATTTATTTTTTTAAAGTATTAAAAAAATGTTTAAGAAAATTTTACTTTTTTTATTTTAAATATATAATTTTTATTTAAATATTTTTATTTTATTTTGTAAATATTTTTATTTTTTTGATATTAATATATTAAATTCAAAACACGAGTTTATACTCAAATCGTAACCAAACACATAAAGCAAAACTCAATTCAAAAATTATTTTCAAAACTCATAATCAAAGACATAATTCGAAACTTCAAACTACTTTTAAAACTCTACATTCAAATCGTAACCAAACACATAACAAAAAAAATTAAAATATTTAAAAATATATTTATAAAATAAAAATTATATATTTATAATAAAAAATATTTTTTTAAAAATTTTAATATATAAGAAATATTTTTAAAAAATACAACACACAAATATATGAAATATAGTGCACATTAAAATAAATAAATAAATATTTAAAATATAAAATATTTACCCTAAAAAAATGAAATTAAGAAGATTTTTAAATATTTAAAAAAATAAATCTAAAAAATTTTAAAATACAGTTCAAAACTCATAACTCAAAACACACTCCACACTCAAATCATGATTCTAAAAATAATTTTAAAAAAATAAAATAAAAAAATATTTTTTGATTTTTTTTTTATAATAGAGTTTTGAAAAGAGTTTACTTTTAAGTTTTGAAAAAAAAAATTTTGAATTGAATTTTGAATTGTGTGTTTGATTATAAAATTTGAAAATAATTTTTAAATTGAGTTTTGAATAGTTTTGAGTTATATATTTAATTATATATTTTTTTAAAAAAAATTAAGGTTACGTTTGGTAGAGTTTTAGAATTATGATTTGAGAATAAAGTTGTATTTTGAATTTGTGAGTTTTAAAATTATGATTTGAATATGAAAATTTTGTTTGGTTATGAGTTTTTAATAGAGTTTTGAATTGAGTTTGAATTAAATGATGTGACATATGATATTTGATTAAAAAATTTACAACTCATAACCAAACACTCAACCCAAAATTCTATTCAAAGCTCATAAAAAATTTTAAAAAATTTTCAAAATGATTTTTATTTAAAATATAAAAATAACAGGTAAAAAAAACACAAAAAAAACCGAACAATGTTCCAATCAACTGGCTAGACGTTCAAGAAGATGACCGAATAGACATGTTTTGAAAAGTGAGCGTAAAATTAATTTTTAAAAACTGTAAACAAACACCATACTAAAACTAAAGGGTAGAATCACACTTTAAAAGTCTAACTAAATCCAACCTAAATTTTTTTAATTCAAATCATAATTTTAAAAAGAACTAAACGCAACCTAAATATTTATATTGAAGTGAAGGAGGGGTAAAAGTGAGAAGTAAAGAGTAATAATGAGAGAAATGCTTAAAAGCAATTGTAAGTTGATAAGATTTTAAGGGGGTTGTCGGGGACCGAAGTACAAGTAACCACGGCAAAAAGAAACTGTTTATTGTCAAACATTGATCCACAATATTTATGTTTAGATAAATATTTAATTATTTCTTTAAAACTAATAAAAAAAGCAGTAAAATTTATTGTTTTAACTAATAATATTTAGGTTGGGCACTACATAAATTTGCTACTGGGACAATGAATAATTTTCTCGCAAAAAAATACCAAAAAGGATACAATTTTTTTTAAAAAAATCATAAAATTAATTTATAAAGTAAATATATAGTGAAAATTAAACTTGATGTGTAATGAATGGGCAATTCTTAAGTGTGTAAATACATATCATATGTACTTGTATAAATTATCACAAATATACGTAAGTTACCTTATAAAATCACATAAGATTTCATAAACATACGTAAGTTAATTCATAAAAATTTGAGAAATCATGATTTACATATATTTGTGAGAATTTACGTGGTTTTATAAATAACTTATGTATATTTGTGAAAACTTATGCAAGTACATATAATATGCACCTTACATGTCCAAACACTTCCCATAATAAAATTTTTCATACCATTCAAAATCCAAATATTTTTTAACTATTTTTTTTCCTTCTAATGAGTTTGGCAACTCTTGAAAAATTCAAAAAGTCAAAAAGTTATTTAAAAAGTTAAAAAGTTATTACTATTCACCAAAAAAAATATTTAAAAAATAATATACACATATTAATACAAATAAAAAAAAAAGCCCCAACATTCGTACTGACGTGATGGTGGAGTCAGTGACTGGGGGAAAAAAAATTTATAGTAAAATATTCAGTAAATTGGACGGTAGAGTTGGGCTCGTGGGGTCCCACCATGGGTCTCGTTTTGATAATCTGAACTGTTCAATATGTAGAACTCGTCTAGTACTATATTCTTGTACAAAATCACGTCTATCAGATATTGCTAAATACATGATCAAATCAGTTTTGTATAAAAATGGATGGTGTTATAGTTAACCGTTAACAAAAAAAACTAATATGATCAGATAGCTATCGATATCCAATCAACGTGATTTTTTATAAGCATATAGTACTCGACGAGTTCTACACATTGAACGGTTCCGATTCGTAAAACGGGATCCGTGGTGGGCTCCCATAAACTGAACAGAACTGACAAATTTATGCCCGAAAAGTAGAGAATCAATCTCCTACATCGCCCTCTGCCGGGCTGCCCTTTAGGCTTCCAACCGTACGGCCTATTCCATCACTTTATTTTCCTATACACTTATTTATACAATTTTTTAATATATATTTTTTCATAAAAAGTCAAAAAGTTAACCCAGACATCCATATTTTTTTCCTCAATTTTTTAGTTCAAAAAGATAAAAAGTGTATTTATTTAAGACAACCCAAACAACCCCTATAACATTATTGAAATAAATAAATAATAAACACCAAAGGCAATTATTATTGCCAAGAGCATTACATGGGGAGTAGGAAAAAGCCCAAAAACAAAAGCAAAGCCAAGATTGTGGCTCATCCTCCTCCTTATCTGCTTCCTCTTTGTGCGGTGTATACTCGTAGTAGTACTGGTTCTACTTCCACATCTACATTGACTAACTTAAACGAAAAAGCAAAAACAAAAGCCTCCAATTATGCAGCGTTCATATCAAAAAATATTTTCCATGTAAATTAGTTTTACACAATAAAAATATTGTTGTTTTTATTTTTGGGATTTGTTTGACACTTGAAGTACAAATTTTTTTATTTTCTAGAAGTATAATTGAACTTCACATAAATTGATTTATGAAATTTTTACTGGTAAGTCATTTTTTAGATTATGATAAAAAATATATATATATATATATAGGAAAATTTGCAATCAAATCCTATTTTGACAAATAATTGTAGCTTAAATCCTACTCACAACACTTTAAACTTATAAGTCATTTGTTAATTTTATATGACCAATCTATCCTTACAAATTCAAAAACACAAAACACTCCGTCTACCTCTCTCTCTCTTCGTTCCTCTCTCTATCTCCACAAATTTCAAATTTTTATACTTTTTTATTCACAAATTCTAGAGCAACAAAGTTAGAAGATTATCTACTATCATCAAACATCAATATTAGTTGGAAACATTCTCAAATTCGAAGTCGTTCCTCTCTCTCAATCTCTACAAATTTCAAAATTTTCTACTTTCCCATTCGCAAATTCCAAAGCAACAAAGCTAGATTCAATTGGAACATTCTCAAATTCGAAGAAGCGAAATAGTGAAAATAAGAGCTCTTGTTGCAAGTGGTTTTCGATGAGCTCTTAAAGATTACTTTGTTTCTTTATTCCTTGAGATTTGCAAAATTGTAATCGACGACATTATAGATCGGCTCAACGATTCGAGACTTTTCAAATTCAAATACAAATATCTTAAACCCTAATTTTTGAGAGAATCTTTTCAATTTCGAAACTCTTATTTTTTTATTCTTATTTTAATTTCAAAGTTGATTTTGGTATCATTGTTCTCAGATATAGAGTTGATGAGAATGAAATCACCTATTTAATCTCATGCTCTATTTTTTTTCCCTCGGTGTTCTTAATTTTAAAACTGAGAAAAACTGATAATATTCTTAATTTTAAAATTGATAATGTTCTCAATTTTAAAACTGAAAAAAAAAAACTGAGAATGTTCACAGTTTTACTAGATAGTCAAATAACGTTTAATCAAACCAAAGAGTAGAAGGGCAAAAACGTCTTTATATCTCAAAGTGGGACTTGTTGGTTAACAAAAAACTTCAACAGGACTTAAGCTACCAGATGAATAGGATTTTTAGGTAATTAATCCAAAAATTATATCCTTAAAAAAATGATTTACTTGCTTTTATTCAATCAAATAATGAAAAATATGTGAAGTAATTTTCAAAATAATATTTTCTATTGAAATAAACAGAACTTTAGTCTTCAACTTTCTTTATGCCAAGTGCATAGATACATAAGATATATTGTCTGGTCGTGATATTGTTCAAATGTGAATCATGATTATTCAGGATGAATTTTCCATATGTATTCAACGCATGATGCCATCAGCAACAAATACACTTCGGTTATTGTTCATCCTCTTTGCATGTGTTATTAGAAAGAATTTCCTCATGAAAAAATTCCTGTAACTAAATTATATATATATATCATTTGGTGATAAAGTTTTCTTTTTCCAGCACAAAAGAAGGGGTTGACATCAAGGTTATACATTTTATCTAATTTTCTTCGATACAGATATACAAGTTTCACGTATATTTATTAATATAAGGCCTTGTTTGAAAAGACTACATAAGTCCACATTTTTTTATCTTTTTATCTTTTTTAAGTCACATCAATCAATATCTCCTCTCTACTTTTCTACACATCTTTTTATAAAAAGTCAAAAAGTACACTTATTTAGAACATCCCAAACAACCCCTCAATATTTTTTATTCTGGCAGTAAAAATATCTAATGAGAAATTGATGTATGTGTGGAGTTAAAAGAACTTGATTCTTTTTAGGCTATGTTGGCATGCAAGGAATGGAATGAGAGTGAAAATTGAAATGCAAGGTATGATGAAAAGGAACTATTTGTTGTCAATAAAGGTAATTCTTACTCATATTTAATTATGCTTATTAAATTAATAAAATAAAATCTATATTTTAAATCAAATTAATAACAATCAAATTAAACATGTAGATCAATGATAAAATTGATATTTGTGGTAGTAATGGTGTTGAGTGGTGGTAGCGGCAACATTGGTGTTGAATGTAGCATGGTGGTAAGGCAGTGGTAGAGTAATGACAAAGGTACTAATAAAATTTTATTACTTCTCTATTAAAAAATTCTTAACAAAATCAAATGAAAAATAACATTGACATAAAAAAAATTATGTTATTATTAGTAATGTTTTTACTATTAATAACATTCTTTATTCTCTATCAAATTATGTTAATTTGAACATAGGATACATTATGGGGAGAATAATAGGGTAAATTACCAATAGATTTTAATAGTTTAATTTAATTTTCATCAAGTCATATTGAAAATAAGTCCTAATAAAATCATCGTTAAAAATAATTTTTTGTGACAATTTTTTGCATGTCCCTAAAAATTGACAATTAGTGACTTTTTCACATTGTTTTTTAAATTATTGCTAAAACTTACAATTAGTGACGTATTTCTGTGACAAATTTTTAAAATTGTCGCTGAAATTTAAAAATTAGTGACATTTTTCTCTAACATAACTAAAATTTATAATTAGTGACATTTTTTATGATAAAAATTTCAAACTATTATTAAAAATTAACAATTAATAATATTTAATAAAAAATATCATTAATTATTATAAAATCTATTAAATAGTAAATCTACCTATTAAAAATTGGGTTAATTACACTAATAGTCCCTATAGTTTGGGACTTGTGTCACTTTGGTCTCTGACTTTTCAATTGTGACACATTTGATCATGAATTTTGAATTTTGTTTCAAATAAGGACAATTAAAAATATCATTAGATTTTTCAAGGGTAAAATTATCAATTTGATAAAATATAAACTAATTTGACAAAAATAAATGTCAAAAAAATATTTTTAATTTTTTTAAAATTATTTTATCCACCAATGATAAAATTATGTAAAATTAATAAAAATTACATGATTAATTTTTTTAAATTAATTTTACATGATCATCATCCAAATACATATTAAAAATTAATTTGATAAAAAAATAAATAAATGTCTAAAAGATTTATCAATTTTACATAATTTTATTTTTAGTAGGTAGAAATAATTTTTTAAAATTCAAAAATATTTGTTTGACATTTATTTTTGTCAAATTGATTTATATTTTATTAAATTGACAATTTTACCCTTGAAAAATCTAATTATATATTCAATTATTCTTATTTGGAACAAGATTCAAAATTCAGAATCAAATATGTCATAATTGAAAAATCAAGAACTAAAATGACACAAATCTCAAACAATAAGAACTATTTGTATAATTTACCCTTAAAAATTACACATACAAGAGCGTGACCCTGATTGTACTTGTATTGCCTCGGTCGCCACTTGTTGGATACCTGGCCTTTTAATGAGAAAGAAAAGAAAAGGAGTTAGCATGCATTCCCCATTTCCAAATTGGGACCAATGGGTGTTGATATGATTGACTCAAAGAACTTGAAGAATAATGGAAAGTTGAGTCTAATCCCATTCTCCATCTATCCAAGCCCCCTTTCCTCTTTTCTCTTTTCAAAGTAGGAAAATGGGTCTCTATTAGTCTTGAAAAGTGTGCAATAAAAATATATTAAAAAAATATGAATTTATGTAAATTTATTTTGAAATATATGAATATATATTAAAATTATAAATAATTTAATATTATATGTATTTTTTTTAGGAGTCTCAATGTCTAAAATCACATTTAGTTTGTTTGGTTTTGATTTTCAGAAAATACTTTTTAAAAAATTTTACATTTTTATTTTCTGTATTTTTTTTGTTTTTAATGAATTTTTTTAATATTTTAAATAATTTTTTTATTTTTTAAACACACTTAACATAAATATACTTAAAAAATATAATATTTATAAAAAAAATCTTTAAAAAATTCACTAAATATCAAAAATGTAAAAAAAATTATGAAAATTTTGTATATTTTTGTATTTATTAATTTTTTAAAATATTTTTTCATAAATATTTTATTATTTAGATACATCTAAGTAAGGTGCATCTAAAAAAATAAAAATTATTTAAAATTTTCAAAATATTCACTAAAAATAAAAAAAAAATATGAAAAACAAAAAAATTAATTTAAAAAACTGAAGCTACACACCGATTATTAATATTAGAAAAATGCTTGGGAGCACTAATTAGTGCTCCACTAATTAGGTGGCAGTGGGTCCCGCCAGTAATGATGTGATGTTTTGGTCTTGGAGTTGTATTTTTTTTTTTTTTTTACTTTTTTAATGCATTAGTGCTATTAATGATGGTGTTTTTAATGGGATGAATCATTGTTGATTAATATTATTATTTCCAGGGCGCATGCAGCGGTTGGACACAATCATGGTTGATTGACCCACCATCTCCAAACACTACTCATTAGCACCCTCTAATTTGTGTACTCTTCCAGTCACATTGGAGGAGATGATTTATCATGCTTACCTACCTAACTCTGTTGAAGTTCAGAAGTTATTTGGTGTCTAGAGACACGCCAGTGCTGCAATTCGTGAAAAGGTTGAGATTTATAATTTTATTTTAAATGTCAGGAAAACTAACCTTTTTTTTTTTGTTGAACTTATCCTTAAAGTCCATACTGCACCTTTTTTTTTTTTTTATTATTATTATTTTTTAAGTTCATAGGTCATGAAATTGAAGTGGTAATTTTATAGGTTCGATAAGAAATTAATAATGCAATGGATTCACACATAAAATTTTAAAAATTATTTAGAATTTTATATCAATAGTTCAAATTTATTTCATATGTGAATGCTACATTTTATCAATTCAATTTCTACCATACAATCTGTTTTTGAACACATTCTGGCTCCTAAAATTCTTGAACCTAACCTTTTTAATAAGAATATATTTGATTGATAAAACATGGAACTATAACGAATCATGATTGGTAACTCGAATTTTATCTTATCCTGAATGGCTCAAATTTTAGTTTACCGATTTATTAGCTGGTCATCCAGGTCGTCTAGAAAGAAGGCTGACAGTCGCAGTTTATAAAGTGACAACCGCAATAGACAAGTGTTGTACCGGTCGTTCGAGTTGTCATCCGACTGATCGATCGACAAGTACAAATTCAAGCCGAGCAGGCTAAATTTGAGCTACCAAGAATTATTCAAGTGGTAAACACTAAATAAGTTTCCCAAGGCCTGTTTGAACATATTTATCAAATGTAAGTTGTTTTTTGGAGTGAATAATTTTTGGTAGCTCGAATTGAGCTTGCCCGATCTGAATTTGTGCTGGTTGGTCGACCGTTCGGACGACTACTTAGATAACCGGTACAATACTTGTCTATCGCAATTGTCACCTTATTGACTGTGGCTATCAGCCTTCTTTCCAGATGACTAGCCAGCTAACCGACCGATCGTTTGGCAAATCAAAATTCGAGCCATTCAAGATAAGATGAAATTCGAGCTACCATGATTCTTGCCACTTATTAAAGTACTCTTCGGCTCTCGTACATTTATTTTGGAATTCAACAAATATGTTGTATTTATAAGGTATTATCAGATTTAATACTTTACATAGTATTTTTGTATACATATCAGATACAAAAAAAGTGTCCAAATTTTTTTCGTACTTTAAAATATATATATATATATATATATATACTCAAGTTATATCTCAACCGCAATAGTGTTTTCTTTTATATAGAGTTAAAATTAGTTTCACTATTTTTTTTTAATACTTAGTATGATTTTAAAATTAAAGTTTGATTTGTAAGTTATTTAATATTATGATATTTAATTTTGATTTATATCTTATTTTTTATATTAAATATGAATTATAGGTTAAATCTTAACCAACTAAACCATTTAACTAATTTTGACATTACTTCAAATTAAAAGTAAATACTTTTTAATAAAAGCGATATAATAATTTTATTAATAACAAGAATAAAATATGTAAGGAAATTTTTTTCAATAAAAATCAAAAGATAAAAATTAATAAGTATTATTTTAATTAATATTTATTTATAAAATAATAATAATAAAAAAACAGATTTGATTTCAGATTTCGCCTAAAGCCCAAGACTATTGGGCCGCCCTTGATGCAGTGCCACTTGGGAATCAAATGATTCGCATGGACTAAAGTTAGTCCAGTGGGCCTGACCATCATGGACCAAGCAACTATTGTTGATAGGGGAATTCTATTTACACTTAAAAAATCAACTAGTATGACTAATTTCTTAATACTTCTTATTAAATTATTTAAATATATAATCAATACATCCTATATTTTTTTCATAAATTACACTTAAATAATATAATATTTTAATTTTATGGTACATCCAAATAATAACCTTAATATAAAATTAATTCAAAAAACTCGCTCTCTTTTCTTCTCACTAGGGCATCTTCTTCTTAGCCATTCTTGATTATTAATTGTATGTTATTCTGGTACAAAGAACTAATTTTTCCTGGTTGTTAGATATTGGCAGATTTTAGTTTAGGTGATTGAAGTATCAAAGCATTATATACAAAAATCAACTACATAGTAACTGTAACCAAAAGAACATACCTACCTCATCTTCAGACCAACTCTCTGAATCGGAGAGATCATCTAGAAAGTTCTCATAATAATCCGAAGATTGCTTCGAAAAATATTTTAGATTATTATTCTTATTTATTGTTTGATTTTATTTAAACTTTCTTCTATTTGTAAGTAAACAATACAGTAAGAAACAATGATATCGATAATAATAGTGAGTTTGGTGGGATGGATTGGAGTTTTGGAGTGAGAAAAAAGATAAAGAGATTTGAATATGAAGAATATGTATAAGTGATTAGGATGTACCACAAGAAAAAAAAAAAAAATAGGGTTTGGTTTGATATCTATTATCCTTATTAATAAATTTACATTAAGACATAATAAGAATCAAAATTTCAAAATTTTAATTAAACATACTAAGTTATTATTTTGGTACAGATAGAATCATCCATAGTTGATATTAACAACAGGCCCAACTAAATCAGCTCTATTTTCATTAGTTGATTTTTTTGTAAATGGACCATCCAATTCAAAATTCGCACTACCCAGCCCATTACACATATTTCAAAAGGCTATTAAAAATAAAATAAAATAAATAAATAACTTCTGGATCAGGCAATTGTATGAGGTTTAATGTGTTATTTTATGATTTCCTTGAATTTGAAACGATCGCAAATCATACACTATTATAGGATTGAAAATTACAATTAAAAAAAGTCCTTTATTATCAATTTCAACTCACTCATGATGTGTTTGGTTAAGGGATTTGAGGAGGAATTTGGAAAGAGAAATTAAAAAGGTAGGTGAAATGTGAAAAAAATATACATACATTTCACATAGTTTCACACACCTTTTCCCTTTCCCTTTCCAAATCCCTCCCTAAATCCCCCAACCAAACACAGCGTCAGAGTTATTTAATTATTTTTTGTAATTCTCTCGTGATCCAATTAAAAATTTGAGACTAATGATACTTAACCAAAATATAGACAAAAAATAGACTTCTATTAATCTCCAAACTGATAGGTTGCAAACAAATACTTAAGTTAATTCTACTTGTATTCCTACATCATACATGATTTTCAAAATTTGTGTTTGAAAACATAAATATTAACAATTCAAAATTTAAAATGTGTGGAACAACATTGAACTAAGGCCCCGTTTGGTGTAGCTGTTAAAACAGCTTATAGATTATAGCTTAACAGATTATAGATTATGACTTTAATCAGAAGTTGTTAATTTATTTGGTGTAGCTGTTGGATTATAGATTTAAGTTGCTGAGTAGTGTTTGTTACATAAGCTGTGAAATAGCTTTTTCAATTAATTTTTATTTTTTGTTTGTCTACATTTCTCATAAAAAATAATAATAATAATCTATAGTCCATTTGAGTCTTTTTCTATTTTTAAAAAAATAAAAAATAAAAAAATTTAAGAGTATAACCATAAATTAACATGTTCACAGCAGAAGCTGATAATCAGAAGCAAGGGTGAGCAGCTTCTCAGAATCAGCTTTTTTGAGTTAAAATAAGCTGTTAGAATCAGAAGCTGTTTGAAATAAGTTTAACCAAACAGTCCAAAATAACTTTTTCAAAGCTAAAAGCCATAAGTTGGCTCTGAAAAGCTGTAACAAACACCCCCTAAGTTTAAGTAAATTTTGAATTTTCTTTTCTTTTCTTTTCTAACTGTGAGTGTAGCTTTTTTGTGCAAACATACAAAATAAATCGTTTAATATATTAAGGAATGGGAATGATATGCAATATTTCCCACTAATAAGAATGTTTTTTCACCAAAGAAGCCAACCAAGATAAATGATGGTTTGATCTATTTTAGAGCTTTGAAAAGAATGAGCTTTGAGAGAACAAAGAAACACAAACTCTAACAACATTCTTGTCTTCCTATTGAGAAAAGTTGATCACTTAATTCTAGCATTTGAAAAGTTGTAGTGCCAACTCAATCCATGAAAACACACCTATTGAACAAAGTGGATAAGAACCCATTGTTCACATATATCTACATAATGATTTCAAAGCCTATGATGGTCTATAGATACATATAATTTGCTACATCAAGAGCTCTTTTTCCTTTCTTCTTTTTGTCTGCATTGCTCACCAATTCTACTCTTGTGGGTCCAATCTCATGAACAATTATCAGTCTTTGTTCTCTTTATTGAGACACTTGGAATTGTACCTAGTGTTCAATTTTCTCTTTCTAGGTGTTCATGTTTTGTTTTTGAGTTGATGAAACAAATAGTGGAGCCACCTATGTGTCTCATGTAAATCATTTTGTGTTCCAAAAGCTATGTAAACAAGTTGTCATTTGATTTGATGGAGCTGCGAATGACTTATCTATGGAGTTTTTGGCCCCCCACAAACAAATTTATTGGCCCATGGAGTCATATCTCCCTGGTAATGTCTTGCACTTTCTTCCTATAATTGAGCATAGCATGCAAAATTAAAAGTGTATACTAATATAGCTCAACTTTATTTATTTTTTCTTAGAAATCATGACCTACTATTTTATAGAGTTTGCCTAAATATTTTATTTAAATTTTTTTAACAATAATTTTGAACAAGTCATATAGCTCAATTTTTAAGATCTTATAAAGCTCAAGTTAGGGATTGAAGCCCCTTCCCCTCTCTAATTTCTAATTATCATGTCTTCTAAAAAATTCATATTAATAATTATCAAGTTATAGAGCTCAATTATTTCAGGAATTTTATTCTACATCTAAGTCTTAAGACTACTATATAATTTAAAAAAAAAAAATTAAAGTAAGTCATTTCAAGGGTGTCCCTTCCAAAAGTCTTTTCAAATTTTGTATGGAAAAACAAATGCATCCTTGAGTATGGTAAGCATTTGATAATGTCTATAATTATTGTTTTTCTATTTACAACAACAACAACAACAATAATAATAGTAATAATAATAAATTGTAACATGAGGCATAAGGAAAGATAAAATTGAAAAAAAATAAGATTAACATTTCAATTAATAGATAAAGGAATATGTCACAAAAGCAAATTGGTGAATGAGTGGCTTTCATATGGTTCTCTTCTTTGGTTGGAAATAACTTTTAAAAAATCAAAACTAATTAAATTAGTTTTTAATTTTTAATTAATTTATTTTTTTTAAAAGAAACTTTTGAGGGAAGAAAAAAACTCTCTAACCAATGGATAAGATCAAAAAGAACCCTATGTGCCTGTATTGAGCCTTGACAAAAGGCATATTGTCTTTGGCACCCACCACTAAACAGTCCACTAGAGACACTTAACCATTCTACTCCTTCACCATTTGAAAAACACACAAACACAAAAAAAGAGAAACAAAAAAGAAATCAAAAAGAAGAAAAGATAGAGCAAAGTGTTTGGCATGTACATTTTGGAGGACATTATTGATAGCCCTTTTAGCATCCCATGAGACACCTAAATTACTTCAAAATTCACAATTGTCATTCATAGTGGAATTAGTAATGATTGCTCAAAAATAAAAAATAAAAAGAGGGAAGAGGAGGAAAAAAGAAGTTAGGAGGCAAGAAATGTAGATCAATTTATAAGAATCTAATCTCTTCTTAGAAAAGTAAAAGCAACTTTTGTTAAACAAGAGATTAGGGAGATAGTGAAAGTAAACATTATTACCACATAATTTATCGTTAGTGCTACTATCAACCGGAAAACTCGGCTACTTTATATTTTTTATTTTCTTTATTTTTTTATTGATTGAAAATCTTTTCATAAATTTTAAACATTTGTAATCATTCGTAAACTATATATCAATTATAATTGACAATAAGATCACAAGAAGTCAAAAAAATTAATGACTTAGATAATCACTTTTTGGCTATTTAAAAAATAAATTCAAATAAAAAAAAAGTATTATTACTCATTTGCAATGACTAATTTTTTAATTTTTTTTCAAACTCATCAACTATCTTACTATTTTTTTCTTAAAATAAGAATATATATATATATATATATATCAAACTTTAAATGTCAATAGATATGAAAGTAATTATAAATATAAAAAATATTTACATAAATCTACCAATTAGCCTAAACCCAAGCCCTCGTATTAAAAAAGAAATAAATCACTACAAAAAATATCAAATTCTCTCCCATAAAAATTAAGTACTTGTTTGGCTAACATTTTGGGATTAAAAAAGTACAAAAAAACAAAATAAGTTATATAAACCGATAAGACAAAATATCACTTTTTATTCATAATCATTATATTTTTTCTCTTACAAAAGTCAAAAAATCTTAAAATAAAAACCAAATGAAACTAAAAAAATCAGGCTAAAAAAGCCTCAGGTTAAAAAGATTAACTATATTAACCAATGCCAAACGACCTCTTACGTGACCTTACATATAAATTATGTTGGCCTATTTTGGGAAGTGGGTTATAATCCGTTTCCCAGATTATAACTCACTTCTTCTCTTACAAAAAAATTGTTTATAAACTATTTATAAATAATTTTTTATTAAAAAACTGATTATAATCATCTTTTCAAAATAGCCCGTTATGGCATCACTTCATTTATATGTGCAACTTACAACTAATGTTTAGGAAGAATCCTAAACATGCATATCTTCTTCTAGTAGTAGGGACAATCCTAGCTTTATTGGCACCATCCTATCAATCATTTCATCATGAAAATTACTGTGATACCTTCTTTAATGATGATAAATGAATCTTCAAAACAAGAATCAAGTTTCATTATTAATGTGAAAAGAAAAACAAAAAAGCACAGCAGTAAAATTAAAGATTTTAAAAAAATTAATTAATTAATCCAAAAAGGCTAGTTAAACAACCGATTCTACTTTAGAAGCTTCATGATTAATCTTTTCAAGCGCGCACACTTTTTTTTTTTTGTTATTTTTACGGAGAATTTCAATTCAATGTAAATTTTTTTACAAAAAATTAAAGATTAGTGATAAATTTTATATACAAAAATAATTAAATTTATAAATTTTTTAGTAGTTATAGGTAATTTCCCATTGTTTTTAACCCAGTAATCAAAGTAAATAATAAGGCTTTATTGATTAAAGAGGCTTTATTGGTCAAAGAAGCTCTAAAAATTGACACTACCCCATATATAGCTCATTTGATTATTCTTTACTTCAATTTTAATTTTTTTTTTAATTTATTTTTGAATAAAAAAATAATGCTTCGAGATATTACGACATCTGTGAACCCAAGTCCGAGGTAACCAAACACATAAGTAATCTTCAAATCGATATCATATGCTTTTTATTTGAACTAACCAAATCGCCTGCCGCCCTTTCCTGTGGTGCTTCCTGCGACGTTCCAAAACGACATCGTTTTCAATTATTTTTTACTCTTTCTTATTTTGCTTTTCAACCTCTTTTCATTTTTGAATCCTAGCCCCTCAAAAAGACGAATAGAGAGGCGACGAACGGAGAGGACTGCGGGGGCGATGTGGTTTCCCAGCGAGGCGACGGAGGCGAGAGGAGGTGGCGGTAAGGCGAGGGAAGGCAACGAGAGACAAACTGAGAGGGCGATGGTGGTAAGGCAGCGACGAGATCCGTTTCTCTCTCTTTGGTCTTCATTATGATTTTTGTTACTGATATATTCTCTCCCTTTGGTCTTCATTATAACGAATAGTTTTCTTCTCTTTTATGTTATTAGTTTTTACATTTTATTATTCCATATTATCTGGACTGATTTCCAAGGAAAGAAACATGAAGGTGTTTGAATTTAGTTTGGCTGAGGGAATACACTACAGAAAAATGGACCACATGTTTCCGACACTTTTGGATTTGAAGCTTAAACAATACCCATAAGTCAGCAAGTGGCACAAATAAAAAATTAACACATACACAAATGGATTTGAAGCTTCCTTGCAGGTAAGCAAGTAGTTGGCCTGTAAAGAGCATCGTGTGGCTGCAATTTGCAATCTTTAGCAACACATCTAGACATGGACGCCATAGAAGATTGTATAGAAAGGAAAGACAAAGAATCGATGGAGGGGGTTTGCAATTTTGATACTGCAATTTGCAAATCATTGCAATTAATTGCTTGTTTTGATTTATTTTATTTGTTTTGAAATCTGGGTGGTATGATGTACTTAGTATTTGGTTTGAAATATGGATTTCTAAGATACACTACAAGTGCTTGTAAAAATGTTTGATTGTATTACCCAAAAGACAACCTAAGAGGGGGGTGAATTAGGTTTTTACAATTAAAAATTAATAATACTCTAATAAAAATTATGACTAGCACAATAGATAAATATAGTTAATGAAATAAAAATAATTAAAACAAGTGTTCTAACAACTATGTCAGTTAATGATTTTAGCACAGTGAAAATGTGAAATATAGCTACAGCAATTTAAATAAAATAAATAGATAAGGGAGAGAAAGACAAACAAATTTATAGTGGCTCGGCTTCAACTCGGCCTACGTCCACTCCTCAAGCTTCACTTGAGATTTTCCACTATGCTCTAGCTTCGCGGGGGTGCTAGCAACCTCTTTACAAATGGAACAATTCTCTACGGATTTTACACAGACTTTCTAAGTCGAGAACACTGAGTGTACTACACTCGTACAAGGTTGAAAAGAATGTATTTTTGCTTTCACAGAAACCTACAAGAATTATCTATCAAAGATAGATATAAAAATGAAACTCTGGTTTTTTTGTAAACCTCACACAGGAAATGTGGGCTTAAAGCTATACGTCTTAGTGTATAATTTTTGAAAGATGATGTAAACAAAAATTGAATAATACTCCTAAGAGAATTTTTCAAAGAATAGATATGGGTGATTATAGATCAAAGAATATTTTCTGATTTTTTATAACTTGTTTACATTAGAGGCTTTGGTATATCTAATGAAACTTATAGTCGTTTATAGCCGTTGTATTCATTTAAATTTATAGCCGTTGTACTTCATCATTACTAATTTGAATATCTTCTACTTGAACCTTTTGAACTGCTGTTGTGCTGGGCTGTTTGAACCTTTGTTTTTGAGCTGTTTGAACTCCTGATTTAATCAAATATTAAATACATTCTAACAACATTTAGGATAAAGATTTAGGTGAGAAATAATGGGACAAAATAAATTTTGATTCTATTTTTCTCTTTCAAATAAATTGAAATATAAAATCATCAAAATAAATATTGATTCTATTTTTTTCTTTCAAATAAATTAAAAACATAATTAAATAAATTATCAAAATAAATAAGTCTAACAGATTGAATATAGTTGTTTCACTTTGGTTAAGAAGTTTCTCACCATCTCTTATTAATTTTCTTCATATACTAGTGGAATTTTTTTGTTTTGTTGTGGTCTTGACTGTTGCAATGAAAGTGGTGGTGATGATGTTGCTACCAATGGAAATGTAATTAACTCTAATAGTGGAAAAAGAAATGGTGTACAATAATATTTTTAATTGAAAGGAGTAACAGACAAACATAACCAAAGTTTTGAACATAAACACAAATAGAAAGGGTTGGTTCCAGTGTTGGTCATGGTATCTACATACTGATTTTCTGCTCTGTGAATATGAGATATGGAGTTAAATCTCGAGTCTTCAAGTGGAGTTCACATTTAGCCCCATCTTGGATCAACTTGACTACTATTTCAAATTAAGATTATATCTCATTGAATATTTCCTATTCCATGTCAATTTTATGAAGAGTGAGCTGAAGAAAATATTAACAGGTTTTGTTATAGTAGTCAGAGGTAACAAGATAAAGAATTTCCATTACAGATAATAGAGATACAAATTTATGTCGAATAGGGCCAAATGTAATTTTACAGAAGATGTCTAGTACAAAAACTTACAAGGAGTAAAATTAACTTTGACGGCAAAAGCGTCAATCAAAATTGAAAGCGAATCTTCCAAACATTAACAGCCTTTTATTTCAAATTTGTTCATAAAAGCAAAGATTGGCAAATCCAACTCAATTAAAAAGCAATCTTGTGATCCTGGAACTCTCTTTTAGCAGTCAAAACTCCAAAAAGTGTTGGAAACTCGATTTTCTTGGCATTTACCAAACCAGAAGTGAATATAAAGTGTGAAGCTGCCAAGGCTTCATGACCACAAAGTTTAACCTGCAAGTAGACATAAAAAATTTAGTGTCCAGATTAAATTCACTACCATGGACTTAGCTATTGAAACACAATCCTCAATTACCACACTTTGTTATATATTGAGCATTAAACTAAAAATTTAAAAAAATAAAAAAATACACAAGATTAAGGGTAGAAAATAAAAGCTAGTTACAAAATCACATGAATGCTCATTGATGGAAAAGAAATTTTTTTTATGAGCGCAAAACAGATTTTTTTATTTTATTTTATTTTTTTATGGAAAACAAGTTTATAACATGATGCAAAACAACCAACATTTTACATGTACCACGATTCCATCTAGGGTTTTCGAAAGTTTTGATCATTTGAAAACTCTCTATCTTCTTTTTTGCTTTTTCTATTACAAATCAAAACAGATTTTTGCTTCAAATTGACCAAACCAAAACAGATTTTTGCTTCAAAACTTCAATTTTATATAAACCAATAATACCCAATAAATCAAATCACCTAAATCAACAACAAATCTAACCCAAGAAATCAACAACAAATCAAAAATCAGATTTTTGCTTCGTTTCAATGTTGTCTTCAATTCTGTCCATTTATCAATGATAAAATAGAGAATTTTATTCACAGAAAGCATTTTGGAACTTCAAATTGAAAGCAATCGCCTGCCGTCGTCGTCCTCCAACTCTACTCCTTTCGTTTCGTCTCTCTCCTCTCCTCTCCTCTCCTCTGTTCATGTTCTTCTTTAATGGTTAGGGTTCACATCGATGAAAGAGAAAGGAAAAAGAGGGAAAAAGGAAAAGAAGGGAAATATATATATATATACATATTCTTCCATTTTTCATCAAACCCATTTCATCGAAAATCAACAGCTAAACTCTAACCTAACAATCATATATATACGTATATATGTATATAACAGCAAGAAATGACAATGATGATGAAATGGACCTTGTCATGGCCACAATCTCGCATTGCCGCCATAGCGTCACTGCCGGACTCAGCGTCGCCACCCATCATCTGTCCTTCGCTGTCGTGTCCCTCCGCCATCTCTCTTCATCGTGTTCGCCTCTCCGTCTCTCTCAGTTCGTCTTTTCACTTCCGCACCTCTCTCTCTCTCTCTCTCTCTCTGTCTCGTGTCTCTCTTTCTCTTCTGTTAAGGCTAAACAGATGATAGAGAAACAGATGAAAGTGAAAAGTGAGGGAAACTCAAATTTTGAAAGGGGAGAAAAAAAACACTAAACAAAACGACGTCTTTTTCTCCAAAACAACGTCGTGTTGGAGAGCACCGCAGGAAAAGGCGGTAGATGATTTGGACTCGTAATCAAAGTAAATGATAAGGTTTTATTGATCAAAGAAGCTCTAAAAATTGACAATACCCCATATATGGCTCATTTGATTATTATTACTTTAATTTTATTTTATTTATTTATTTATTTATTTTTGAATAAAAAAATAATGTTTTGAGATATCACGACATCTGTGAATCCAAGTCCGAGATAACCAAACACATAAGTAATCTTCAAATTGATATCATATGTTTTTTGTTTGAGCTAACCATTAGTAACAAAGCATAAGAGAATAGAATCAAGTGATGAAAATTTAATATATCTATTTTTATTTATTTCTTTTTTTATGAATCACTCATTAGATGTGTAATTGAAAAGTAAAAAAATTAATATATTTTTTCTCAAGATTGTTTTAAAAAGTTGGTTAAAAGTTATTTTTTAAACTTTTTTTTTTAATTTTATTTAAAAAATATATAAAAAAATAGAGAAATAATATAAGTCAAAATAAGTTAAAATCCAAACGTGATCTAAATATAACCCATAATTAACCGGTTCAATCAACTTGGGATTAAACTAAATTTATATATCCAATTTGAGTCAAACCAATCCCTTTGACAATCCATCGTGTAAAAAAATATAAAATAAAATGATATCAATGCATTGCTAAGATTTTGGAATGATATTCAAAAATGATCATGGCAATAAATAATGATGCTAATAAACTATTTTCGTGATATTTCTAATGAACCATATGTACATGGCAGTAACATCAGAGAAATTACCTTCATATAAGAAGTAATTTACAATAATGAAAATCAGGTCTTTACTTCTCTCTCTCCTTTTTTTTTTTTTTATTCTTTTTTTTTTATTTTTCTAACAGGTGACAATAGCGAGCTTCTCCTCTTGATGAAACTTGACTTGCTTGGCAATGAACTCTTCTACGGTGCGATTGAATTCCTCATTACTCAATTCCTCCGATAAATTCACCGTCTCCGGCGGAACCTCGCCGGAATCCTCAACTCTCCTGCATTTCTCGGTCTCCGACCGCCGGAGCTTTCCGCAATTCTTCTTGGAATTCTCTCTCTTCAGCATTTCAGACTGACTCCTCCGAAGAACTTTCGCACACGAGACCGTTTCAGCGATCAATTCATTGCTCTTCGGAGTAACAGCGATCAATTCAGAGACGATCTGTTTCTCCTCGTAGACGATCTCCTTCGATTCCGGCACCGGAGGACAATTTTCCGGCCCGTAGTTGATTTCGTTCCCGATGTTCTTGATGAGTTCATCGTAGAGATCGGTTTCGGCATTGTTGATCGCCGGAGTTTTGCCTGATAACTGACCGGACTTGGCTAGGAGAGTGATGACGATGACGTTGCTGATTATGAAGATGAAGAGAGGACTAACGACGATTGCGATCAGTCGTCGGAAATACTCGCCGGAGATTTTGACTGCGAAAGGAAATCGAGCCGAAATCCAGGAGAGAAGCAAAAGAGCGAGGAATATCTCGAGGAGGCGAAACAATTTAGCTATGGTTCGGAGGCGATTGTACCTTAACATAGCTTTTGCCTTCTCCGCCTTCACATTATCGAAGTGGAAAGCGTCCATTTGCGAACAGAGAGAGAAATCTAAAGCGAAGTCGCAGTTCGATTTTCCTGGAATGTTGAGGGAAAATTTTCGAGACGGAAAAAAAATAAAGAGACAAATTGGGGAGAGAGAGCAGTTAAAGTGGAGTTGGGAGTGTTGGGAGAGAACTGAACTCAGAGAGTTGGCTGTGTTTATAAAGTGGAGGGACGATGGGTTATCATAATTATTTCAATTTTTGATAAGATAATAATTTAAGTTTTGAGTAAACTAAGTTATTTTAATAATTTTTTAATTTTTTATAAAAAGATATATAAAAAAATAAAGCGAGTAATTTAACAATTTATAATAATTTTTTGATTTTTTAGCTAAAATGTATAATTGACAAACGAAGTCTACTATAAATTGTAACATCACTCTCTTTATTTTTTTACACATTTTTTTATAAAAAGATATATAAAAAAATAAAGCGAGTAATTTAACAATTTATAATAATTTTTTGATTTTTTAGCTAAAATGTATAATTGACAAACGAAGTCTACTATAAATTGTAACATCACTCTCTTTATTTTTTTACACATTTTTTTATAAAAAGTAAAAAAATAACTAAAATAACATATTCCGAAACAAGGCCTAAATTCGAATTCATCAATTAGATTAAAAGTTAATTTTTATTTTTATTTTTAATTTTTTGATCTTTTGATCTTTTTATATATTTTTTTAAAAAAATTAAAAATTAATTTTTAACCTACTTCTTAAAATAGGACATGTCTTGATAAAGAGGCTGGTGGGCTGACCCGGTCCTTGGTAACGGGTTCAGTCTTGGGTTATGCTTCCCAACTCTTGTTATTGTTCGGATCTTTGAACTTATTTTTTAAAGTCTATGTTATTTGGAGAAATATCAAATTAATGATATTGTTTAAAAATAATTATAAATTAATAATAAATTTTATAAATATTAATAATTTTTTTCATGTATATATAATTATTTTTGTAAAGTTACATTGTTGTAATTGCTCCATGTTATTTTGTGAATTTATAATTTTAAAATGCAACTTTAAATTGAAATCATAATTTTCAAAACACAATGGGGCTATTTGGGAACTTGAGTTTGTGGCTTTTGTTTGTTAAAATAATTAATAAGATAAAATATCACAGTTAAATCATAATCATTTCATTTTTCTCTCACAATTATTAAATCAATTATAAAAAAATCAACTATCATCTTAAATACAATTTTTTTATCTAGGCTAAAATAGCCAAATAATCAAAAAATTTAATTAAAATAGTCAAGTTCCCAAACATGACCAATATATTTTGAAAATAGTCAAGTCATATTTTGAAAATATAATTTTAATGTCACGTTTGTTTAACGGATTAGGTTAGATGAGATTGCTAGTGAGAAAATAATTAGTGAAGAGATTGTTAATGTGAGAATTGTTAATGAGAGGATTAAGTAAAAGTGTATTTGTTAAGCCATCTCTAAGGTTCACTAGAATCATCACTAAATTTGAATTTGGTAAAAAATAACACCTTTTTTGTCTCCAATGGTGTCATTAAACTTGTATCAAATTGAGAACATCTCAAATCTTTCACTAATTTGAGGATGTCTTGCACCTTTCAGCAATTTATTGTGCATAGCCGTTGAGTGTGGACTCACCGGACGTCCTCCCGAATGACCATCTCAAGGCATAATTTGTGAAAAATTTACATTAACCGGTCGACTGTCCGGTTGACCTTCTAGTTGCCCACCTCTCTCTCTGGACCCCAAATCCCATCTTAGTTACTGTATCCTCAATCCTCTTGAGCAATTCTTTTGGGGAACAGTTGGATGTAAACTTAATCTTTCTTTCCGAAACATCCTAAAATAAGTCAAAAACAAATTTTTTGTTTAGATTTTGGAATAAAATTTGCTGGTATGAGGATATTGATAATGAGTTACAAAGCTAACAAGTTGTGTTATTGAGGTTGGCATCTCTTTCTCGAAGAAGCTAGAGAGATCAAGGCATGAGGACATTCCAATCAGCTGAAAAGTGTTGATAAGGGTGGATGAATCTGGATTTTTCTTTGCTTCAGATGGCTGCTTTACACCATAAGAGTTTGGCACAAAATCACTAAATAAAAATAGCCAAACAAGGATTGAAAAACAAAAGGAAATGGTATATCACTCTCAAGTTCATTCGTACCACGTCTGTGTCTGCATGCATTCTCTAGGCTTCATCCTTTTTGTGTACATTTTCTTCATCATCATGAGGATTAGTAGGAATGTAGTCTTGTTTGAACTATTCGTCTGCTTTAATCTCTGCCATTGTTATCCGAGTAGCAGGGTTGGAAACATTTTTCATCATTATATTTTATTTTCTTTACATTTCCTTTTAACTCATTTTTCTCAAGAAATTTTTCTTGTAAATTTTCCTTGCAACTTAATAGAGTTGCCTAAATCTAGCCGAAACAAATCAAAAAACATACCTCATTTTCTCAAGCTATCATTCATATCATTTTATTCTCTCAATTAAAAAATGTTACATTTTGTCAACTTAATCTAATGGGTTGGAGCATCTCATTCGGGAGTACACTACCTTTGTTGCAGAAAATTTTTTTTTTTTATTTACTCTTGCCGGTCGACTCGCCGAACGACCGACCAGTCAACCCCCTAGACGACCTGTGTTTTGATGACAGTCACAAATTCACTGTTTGAGTTACTCATATCAAATAGAGGAATTCGTACTTTTTTTTAACTCAAATTTGATGAAATATTTGGTAAATTGTTGGAGATGCCCTTAGGATGATAGTGTGGTAAATGATTAGTAATGGGATTGTTAAATTATTTTTATATAAAATAAATAAAAAATTATTTCTATATTAAAAGAAAATTAAAACAAATATTAAAATAAACAGGTACACTTGGTAAAAAATAAATTTTTTATATAAAATAGATTTAATCTGCTCACTATTTTTCTAATTCTATCCAAAATTCAACCAAGTTAATCTCCTTATTAAGAATGATTACTAAGCCCGTCGGACTATTACTTTCCAATGGTGTTACATGCACCAATTAATATGCACACTAATGTATCAACTAGTGTTATGTCATTATTACTGACCTCACCTATTATATAAATTACAAATACCTAAAACCTCTAAAATTATGTTACATCATCCGTTAGTATACTAGTTAGTACATTAATTAATATATATAGCATTATTCATTACTCCCCCTCCCAAAACACCACCAAACAAGTTGTGGGCCATAGCACTCCAATCCCCTCTCCCACAGGTAAACAAACATGGCCTAAAAGTTTACGATATTCATTTCCTAAAATGACATATGATATGCAATTATTATTTTATTTATATTATGTCAAATCATGAAAAATGACTTGGTTAAACAACTTAGGTCTCGTTTAAGACTAAGGCTTGGTTTGGCATCTGTAAAATAAGATAAAAAGTCAAAAAGTTACTCCCTCCGTCCCAAAATATTAGTCCCTTATTCCATTTTTCATTGTCCTAAAATATTAGTCCCTCTTCTAAAATCAACTACAAAAATAATATAAATTTCTTATTTTGCCCTTCTTTTAAATTAATAAACAATATAAAAAGTACAATTATGCATTGATATTCTCAAAAAATGTACTATCAAAAGGGTCATTTTGGAAAATCAACTTTTTTCAAATGCAATAATTGTACTACCAAAAAAAGTTGGATTCCCCAAAAGGGACCATTATTTTGGGACGGAGGGAGTACTAAAAAACTTAAAAAGTTATTACTATTCACCAAAAAAAAAATTCTAAAAAAATTATTTTTATACAAATTGTGAGACAACTCACTCTAGCATGAGTTGTCTTTGCCTGACTTTGGTGAGGACAAATTACACAGGCGGAGGCAAGCTTAAGGATGGTGCTGTTCGGCCCGTAAGAACCATCACGGGTTCCGTTTTGATAATCTGAACTGTTAAATGTGTAGAACTCGTCGAGTACTATATGCGTATAAAAAAATCATGTTGATTGAATATCGCTAACTATATGATCAAATTAGTTTTGTATAAAAAAATGGATGGTGTTATAGTTAACGGTTGAAAAAAAAATAATCCGATCAGATAGCTATCGATATCCGATCAGCGTGATTATTTATATCCATATAGTACTCGACGAGTAATACACATTGAATGGTTCCGATTAGCAAAACGGGACCCGTGGTGGGCCCCCACGGGCCGAACAGCACCGTTCAATTCAATACCCGAAAAAGAGAGAATCATCTCCTACCCTACACTCCGCACACCCTGCCCCTTATGCCTTCCGATCGTACGGTCTATTCCATCACAATCTTCTCTTATACACAAATTTATATAATTTTTTAATACACATTTTTTCATAAAAAGTTAAAAAATTATCCCAAACAACCATATATTTTTTCTTAACTTTTTAGTCCAAAAAGTTAAAAAGTGCACTCATTTAGAACATCCCAAACAATCCCTAAATATTTTAATCAAAAAAATTAAAAAATTATTATAAGTTGTAATATTATTTTTTTAATTTTTTATATATTTTTTTTATGAAAATTTAAAAATTATTAAAATAACATATTTTGAAACGAAATTTTAATTTAAAAATACAAAAAATAATATATTTTTTTTCTTGTTTCATAAATAAAATTTCATTCCCTCTACACTGCACCGTCTCTAGCCTCCATTATCTCCGACTACCACTTCCAATCACTTTCTCCAACAATTGCTGCCGACGAACTACCCTTGACAAGTCTCCCTACCACCCATACCTCTAGTTGCCCCCAATCACCTCTGACAAATACTTGTCTAGCCTAACCATCGACAACTAATATATCTAAAAATCACATCTTGACAGCACCCCCAACTTGTTTGCAAAATATCTAAAAATCACTTCTCAGACAACACCCCAACTTATTTGCGAAGGGATGTTTGGGAATTTGATTTTTAGTCACTTTTTTAGGTTTGTAATAAAAGTTAAAAGTTAATTTTTTTGTATTTTTTTTCATTTGAAAAGTTGGTTATTAGTCACTGGTGAAATTACAATTCTACTTCTCATGGGTCAAAATGTACTACATGAGTGAAGTTATAAATATTTTAAATTGAATGATGGTAGTTTAGTCATTTTATTGTGATTTGATATCATAAACAAATATTAATTAAAAAAGTCAAAAGTAATTTTTTATCAACTTCTCAAATCATTTGTCTAAAAAAATCAAAAATTTGATTAAAAGTTAAAAAATCACTTTTTACTATCTTCTCAAAATAGGCCAAATATGGGTTTGTTTGACATCTCTTATACTAGTATATATTTTTATATTTTTAAATTATATTATCTCTTTAATTTATATATATATATATATTTTATAAAAGGTTAAAAAATACACTTATTTAAATTATTCTAAAAAACATATATGTATATTACAAATGTTTTTTCTTTTATTTTTCTGTTTTGATTTGTATAAACATAAACATGTTTCATGTTTCATATATATATATATATATATATATTTATAACAAACAAAAATTCAACAATACCCTACTTTTTTTAGAAGATTTGATCAAAATTCTCTCATAATAAAATTTTAATACATTAAGGACAAGTATAAAAAAAATTCTTAAAAAGTCTAACACATACCACTATTATCAAAATATTAGTGAGTAATTTAATATTTTAAATTTTAAAATAATATAATTTTTTATCTATATGTAGATTTTTAATAAAATTAATATTTTTAAAATTTTCTCATCAAAATCTATAAAATAAGATTCATATTGACTATGAGATTCTTAAAAAATAATAAATAAATAAATACTATCGAAATTGATGTAAATAATAACATGTTATTATGATTCACAGTAACATTTTACTATTACAAAAAATAAAGTGTATACTAGATAAACCAACCAAAAATACACATATACAACATTTTAAAACTCGTACAAAATAAAATAAAAGTGTACCTAGTTAAAAGAATTTTGTGAGATATTATATATATATATATATGTATGTATAGGCAATATTATTCAAGAAAAAAATTACTATGTCCTTACTCAATTATGCACTTCTTCCTTAAAGGGTTTATGAAACAAAATAAATTAGATTGTCATTTTCATCAAATAAGGGTCAAATAAAGAAATTTTAACTAAATTTCTATCTTCTTTCTTTTCTTTTCTTTTATTTATTTTTTTTTTTTTAGGGGTTTTGAATTTGTCAGTAGTTTGGTTTGGTTAGTCATTTCCTCTCCTTCACTTCAGGTGAGTTTGTTTGTGGGGAATGGATCATCTCTGTATATTCTTATTCTACTAATCTGACGGTTTTTTTAACTCCAGCTCTAACTGAAGCTCAATGTTTAGGAATAAATTATTTTAGTAATTTTTTAATTTTTTACGAAAAGATGTGTAGAAAAGTAGAGAGCGATGTGATAATTTATAGTGACTTTTTGACTAAAACATGTAGTTATCAAACAAAGTCTAATATTGTTTATAGATGTTTCATGTGCATTTTTTCAATTAAAATTAAGTGTTTGTTTGGCATGTGCTAAAATAACATACGTTATTTTAGCTTATTATTCTATTTAGGTCACAATCATCTTATTTAGGTCATATCACCTCTCTACCATATCATTTCAAACCTAACCCATATTTCACAATTTAATCCATATTTTTTGGATTAAATTATATAAGTATACTTTTTATATAAATACACTTATTTAAATCACATCAATCAATATCTCTTCTCTATTTTTTTATACATTTTCTTATAAAAAATTAAAAAATATATTTATTTAAAACATCCCAAATCAACCTTTAAAAAAAAATCAATGTAATGTATTCAAACTGAGAGAGCGCCATTGCACTACGTTTTAAAATAGTAGGGATACACGTGCGGATGTGATTCCAATGTGAGCCATAAAAAAAAGTTTTGAGAGAGAGAGAGAGAGAAATGCATGTGGGAGGTGGGGGTTGTGATTCCAATGTGAGCCATAGAAAAAGATTTGAGAGAGAGAGAGAGAAAAAAGTGCATGTGGAGGTGTGGGAATGGACTTGAAAAATAAGACCAAAACTGTAAGTACAAAAAGCCCATTGTCTGGTGTGGAATCGGAGTCCGTAGAGTCCGTACCCGTTAGTAGGCTCTTCTGCTCAGCAGCAGTAGTAGTAGTATTTGGCGTGCTGTGTTTGTGTTTGTCTCGTGGCCCTGAAACTCACGCTACGCCAGACCCCTCTCTTACATTACATCAAATTACAAATACGTGGTCTTATCACAGTTTTGTCTAGTTATGTTATTTTTTAAAAACAATTTAGTGTGTTTAGTTTGAATTTTTAGAATTAAATTTTTTAAAAATTAAATTTTTTAATTTTTATGTTTTTTGTTTTTAGTAAATATTTTTAAAATTTTAATTTTTTTTTTTTCTTTTTTAGATGCACCTTATTTAGATGTATCCAAAAAGTAAAAAATTTGTGAAAAAATATTTTTAAAAATTAATAAATACATAAAAATACAAAAAATGTACCGAATTCTCGTATTTTTTTTTGTATTTTTGATATTTAGTGAATTTTTAAAAGGTTTCTTTCACAAATTTTTTAATTTTTAGGTATATTTATGTTAGGTATGTCTAAAAAGTAAAAAAAAAATTGCTTAAAATATTAAAAATTCAGTAAAAACAAAAAAAATACGAAAAATAAGAAAGTATAATTTTCTGAAAAGAGTTTTTTGAAAACTCTAACCAAGCATTACAATCTTTTTATTTTTTATCTTTTATCTTATGTTTGGAAAAAAAATACATTATCAAATGAATAAGGTAGATCTATTTTATATCGCTATGTTTGTCATGAATTTTTTTTAGTTATTTTAGCTATAAAAAGATAAAATAAATTAAAAAATTAATAAGATAAAATATCACATCTAAATTATAATTATTATTTTTTCTATCACAAAAATTAAAGAATTCATTTTAAATGAAATTTGTTAGTCCCAAACTAAAAAAAATAAAAATAAAAAACCAAAAAACTAACCCCAATACCAAACGAATGCTATATTACCATATATGTAATGTCGCAGTGAAATACTTTCCAATATAAACAACGCTCCGTTCACAGTAGGATAGGATGATAGGATGCTTGATGTACGTCGCCACTCTCCCTCTCTCCCAGTCTTTTACTCCCCTAGCATTGACAGAACTCCCTCCAATCACTATCTCTATCACCTTTCATACACACGTGACGGGTGGTGATTGAAAAAAAAAAAAAAAAAACTATTGGCCAATGGAAGGAAAAAAGGGTCAAGAGAGTGGAAGGAAAATAGGGTTTGAAACATTTTTCTTTACTCCCCAAATGCCAGAGACTCAAAACCCCTCTTCCTCACATCTGTGCCGTACACGTGGCCACCCTGTGCTATCTCCGCCATCAACTCCATTCTGGAATGTCACTGTCTCCACTCCACTTGCCCTTCCCTCTTCTTGTAATAGGACTACAAAATCTGTTCAGTACAGTACACTGCAGAGCAATCTCTAATCTTTACTTTTTTGACTTGCCCAGTCTCTCTCTCTCTCTCTCTCTCTCTCTCTCACTATCTCATTCATGAAACTATGCTTGAGGCAGATTTTTAAATATCCAGAAATTTTACATTTTCGGTAAAAAGAATACTTTTCAGTGTGTTTACTTTAAATTTTTTGAATTAAATTTTTTGAAAACTAAATTTTTTTTATTTTTCATATTTTTTTTATTTTTAGTGAATATTTTTAAAATTCTAAACATTTTTTTTTGACTTTTTTTATACATTTTACTTAGATGTATCTAAAAAATAAAAAATTTATGAAAAATATTTTAAAAAATTAACAAATATATAAAAATACAAAAAATATACTAAAAATTCTTGTTTTTTTTTTTTTTGTATTTTTTGTATTTATTGAATTTTTAAGAGATTTTTTTCACAAAAATTATACTTTTTATGTGTATTTATATTAAGTGTGTCTAAAAATTTTAAAAATTGCTTAAAATATTTTTAAAATTCAATAAAAATAAAAAAATACAAAAAACTAGAAAGTAGAATTTTCTGAAAACTATTTTCAGAAAAACGAAACCAAACAAGTTGTTTATTTTTATAATGGTTGGGGTTGTTTTGAAATAAACTAAATAAGTACACTTTTTAACTTTTTATGAAATATGAGTTGGGTATTAATTAGATTTGAAGTGATGTGTTAGAGAGGTGATGTGACTTAAATAAGATGATGTGACTTAAATAGGATAGTGACTTTTTAACTTTTTAAATTATGCCAAAACAAGCCTAAGTTTTGATTTAAAAAAATTCTGTGATTAATGCAACTTTTTTCTGTGTTAACACTAGTATAAAAAATAAAAAATAAAAAAATTCTATATATAGTACAATTATTTTAAGATTATTCCACTAATTTACAACTTTCTAGTTGATTTCTTTAGACACCATAGACTCTCTGTAAAAATTTCTATTAAATCATAAATCAACTAATGTTAATAAGACTAAATAAAAAATTTATTAAAAAATAAATCGTATTTGGTATTTTTCTCTTAAAAATACACTAAGCTTTCGTTTGGAATGTGAATTAACTTTTTGATTTTTTTGACTATTTAACCTAAGACTTAAAAGTCTCATTTGAGATAAACTTTTTGACTTTTTTGACTTTTGTAAGAAAAAAATAAAATAATTATAACTTGGATGTGACATTTTATCTTATTGACTTTTTAATCTATTTTGTCTTTTATAACTATTTTAACCCAAAAAATTTATGCCAAACATAGCCTAAAATGACTACTATTACAGAAGCTTGTGGGCATCATCAGATCATCAATCAAAATACATGTGTATATATATATATATTTTTTTTTGTTACAGAAAAATCCTCCCACTTGCCTGCAATACAAGGCAACACCCTTTGCAGAGATCACTAAGGTGTCCTGTTGTCCGTTCTGAGTTAGGAGTATAACTTGAAAACTCACCTCGACCTTTCAAGACAAACTTCATTTAAATGAGAACTCACACAGCAAAAAAGTATTGAACCCACGCCCATGGGTATTCAGGTCCACTAGAGCCTCAATTTCGGAGAGGATATATCTCCGGGCTCCATTTTATCATATAATTTCTGCACCTTGACTATATTCTCTTTCAATAAAAAAAATAAATATAAAACCTATATTCTCTTGAGGATATTGTTGTCAATTATCATATTATGCAAGTTTCATTGTTTAGATTATCTAAAAAGGAAGAAGAGCAAAAATTAAAAAAAAAATAAAAAAAAGAAGAAGATAACAACAAAGGATATAATGAAGGGTTGAATTTATCTCCCAACCAGTGGTCTGCACACACAATTCTAGAAAAAAATATATGTAATATTACAAGAATATTGACAAACAAAAATACACACATAGTATATGTCGCTCAAGTGGTAAATATCTTATTTATCAAACCTATGATATTGATTTCGAGTCACATCCTCCTCTTAATCTAAGATGCAACACCATCAGGAGCCATCATATATTAATAGTAAGATAGATACTGAACAATCTAATGAGCTACATCACTTGCTATTGCTAAATTTGGAGCTAAATGAAAAAGATTAAAGCATATCAAATGGTGTGCTAAAGTCAAAACCAATTTGGCTTCGCCATGGGAGCCCATATGCTATAATTTGACAATTCTGCTATAATAGGATAAGTGTCATTTTTTTTTTCCTCACAAAATGTCAAATAAAAAAGCTATTTGTGAGTCTCATAATGAGAGGAGACACTTTTGTCAATGCCATAATTTGGCAAGAGCGACGACACGCCACTTCAGATGATTTTACAAATTTTTGGTGGTTTAACACACCACTAGTGATGTTATCACCTCTCAAATTTTGGCTATTGGCAATGAACCGCATTTGAAGACAACAGTGGCAACCAAAACAGCTATAATCATCCCATAAAGAAGTTATTAGTCTTGACTACAGTTCCTCCAAAAAATAGAGAGAGAGAGAGAGAGAGATGACAAACAATAATTACTTCCAAAAAATATTCCACTTAGTGATTAAAATACCTGATTCCAGCAGCAGAGAAAATTGATGGCATGCTTTCGCATCACCCATAACTGCTATGTACTGTAACACAGTTGCAATCAGATTTACATTACAACACTTGGATTTGCCCCCCATAGCCATAATTCTTCAGAAGCCCTTCATCTTGCCGCCAATTCTCTTTGATCTTTACTTCAACCTGTTCAGTCAGTGAATTGTGTATAGGATCTTATTTTCCTACATAAAATTACTATGCTATATCTGCTTTATTGAATTTTCAGGATACATCAGCAGCCTAATTATTGGTTACTACAGCTAGCCATGAGTGTTTGCATCGATTAGTTGGGATAGCAGGACATTATATATAATAAGTTATTATCAGAATGGTTAAATAAGTTGGTACCTCCAAAAAAACTTTCTTTTGCAAGAAATCTTCAATGTCAAGCCGAGCAGCTGTTGCTAGTAGTTTCAAAGCTTTCCCTTCCTGCAGTAGTTCAGAACAACTGAAATCACAAACATACACACATGCAGATGTGCTTTCAGACCCAATTGTATTTTTTTGCATTTACCCTTGAGTGGATTCATTTTGTTACAAATGAAGCATTCTTTCGGAATTCTCTAACACGACAAAGTATTGCAGATGGCCTCTTGCACCACGTGGACCAACAACTTTATATATGTTCTTTGTCAACGCCTCAAGCAAGATGCAAAAGCATTGCATCATCAAGCCCAGCTCAAAGGCATAATAACAAAAAGTGCAGTAATTTGACGCTAGACACCTGACTAGGTTGGAACAGGCCCAGGGAGCCTGATGAGACAGGTTTGTCTCTGAAATGATTCACAGTTAATACCAATGAGTAAAGCTTGAACTTACCTTTCCAATGAGGATGATCTTTTGTGAGTTTTTCTCGACAACAATCTCAACTTGAATAAAATCTTTTGCGGTTGGTCTAGACTTGTAGGCTACTACATTGACCTGTCAGAATCAGATATTGATAACTTAAAATTTCTTCACTAGATTAAGTATCCAACAGAATCAAAAGCTCTACATATAATTTATATTTGTATAACTGTCTCTCACAAGTCAAAAGAACCTCAAGCTTTCTAAGGATATAAGTGTACCTGGCATGCATACGGAACTTCATCACGGTATTGCATAAAGATCTTTTCTCTGACTATTTCAGAAACAAAAAATCTTTCTGGGTGCTCACTAGCAATGTCCTGAAACCAAAATAAATGAACAGTAAGTTCTTACTTTCATGTTTTCAAAAAGTAACTTTCTTGCATGAACTCCCAACAAGAGAACTAGCTGACATAAAAAGAGGAGAGAGAGAGAGAGAGAGAGAGAATGTGCTCTGATAACCATTTTGCTCCAGCTTACATCCAACAATTGATAAATGGTTAGGTTGGTACGGAATGATAATCATAATGAGGCAAAAGTGCCATGGAAGATTATGATTCATTTTGAAGGGTTAAGGAAGACAACAAAAGAACAAAAAGTTAACCAGTTGCATACCTTAGGGTAATAAGCAGGCCCAACTGGAAGTTTTGATAGTATCCAATCCTTGACATCATCCACCCCATGACCATATTTGGCACTCACTGGTATGACCTCATCAACATCAGTGAATTTTTCATACCACTGTAAGGAATATGGCATTGATTTAGGATACATGATGATAGGGAAGTAGCATGTAAATGCCACCCTTGAGAACATCAGGAAAGGTCAGTCAATGTCCACAATACAGGGCATGAGACCAACTCATATGATGAAACTGTTCTATGCACTAAAAAGGCACACCAAAAAAGAATTCCAATTCAATCCTAATTGATCACAATTACTGTTGTATTATTATCTTCACAACAATTTTGTGTCCTTCCAAGTCATCAAGTAAGATATCTAACTACTTCAAAATTTAGCAAAGTCTTTTCAACAGGTTCTAGCCTGAGACATTATGCAGAGTCACAAACATACTGCTGTTGTTAAATCACAGAATTCACAAATTACTATTCATAGATTCCATTGGCCCTTGTATAAGCAAAAACAGAAGTACAGTCACACTGAAGCTAAGAACTCTGAAAATTACAAATCATATGAAAAATATTACAGGAAAAACCACATTATATTTGTTTTAATTACTATTTACCAATGATATCACAATCAGCCTACAATATGAGTATGCTCATTCATGCCACGTAGTAAAAGGTATTAACAAGTCCCAACCTCTAGCTTCTTCACAATTTCACCAGGTTTGATCAGGTCCCTCTTGTTCAAAACCAGCAAAGTAGGTGGTTTGTCTTTGAGGTTCCCCACACACTCTTCCAAGATCTCGTCTATCTAGAAACAAACCAACAAACAAATAATAAATAAAAAAATAGAAAACGGAAACAAATTTCCAAAATCAATTTCCCCAAATGAATAAGCAAACCTTTTGTGGTGCTTTACATGCATCAACAACAACCACTACGCAGTCTGCATTGATGGCAGCACGTCGGACATTCTTCATCATCATAGAATCCAACTTATGCATTTTCTTCTCAATTACACCAGGTGTATCATAAAGTATCATCTGTCAACAAAGCCCCTTGATTAGGTGAATCATCTTAAATGGCATAGTAAGATCTTTCTACACACACGGAGCACAAGGCGATATACCTCTTTGTGAACATCAAAATCAAATTTTATAAGGTTAAGAAACAAACAGCAATTCAGTGCCACAAGGAATCACAATTAGCCACAAATGTATATCCAATGGACCTAGCCACATCAAGGCATCATCTCTCAGAACCCCTGAAATCCCTACAAGGAACCTTCCATACACAACTAAACCTAATGGGTAAGATAAACTATAATAGCAAGTCAGAAGCAAAGTTCCCTACTAAACATGCACTCAAGCCTGTAGAAGCTCGGGCCAGAGAGGTAGATATTGTGAACGAGCAGCGGAGGGTGAAAGCCACCGTGAGTGAATTACAAAGGTTGTCAGAGGTGGAAGAGGAAGGGGTGGCAGCTAGGCATCAAGATGGTGATGTACCAATTTATTAGGCATAGTAATGTGTGCACTTGCTGAAAGAGATACATTAGTTATTTAAAGTTGTAAAATTGGAAGCCAAGCAATTGTTGAGGAGACACCACTTCCCTAGAGGACCACATGCTAAGATTCCCTCTCCGAACTGCTAGGTTAAAGCAGAGATGTTATTGATACCCCAAGCAAGTTGAGGCAAGGGCATTGTCTCCACCTCAACAAGCCCTTGTACTTACCCACCAAGCCACATTATGCCCACATCCCAGCTAGGATCATGACACAATCTAAGAGCCACACCATGAGCCACACCATGATCCTGCACTGAGCTACAAGGAGCTCCTCATGACTCGTTGGGATGCCAATCAAGGTACGGAGAGTAATCCTCCTGACTGAGGGTTGATCCCTGAAGGTCAAGTCATTCTCATCTACTTTGATGTCATTACAACCTATGTGGAGGCCCATCGATCCTAGACTCCAAGTACAAGTTTACCAAAGTTAATGCTATGCATTTATCCTTCTCGAAGCATTTGGTGCTTCAAAAAGGATAGGCCGCACTGCCCAACCCCTCCAACTTCAAACCTTGAAGTAAATCCAATAGATCTACAGAAGCATAATGCCTTACATCCCAATAAGAAAAACCACCCATCTTCACCTCTATAAGGCCTTGAGCTCTAGCAGACCCAAGCTTGAATTTAGACCTCCATAAACATTCAGCTTAATCCAGTTTTCCCGAGGAAGGCCCAAGCAATATTTCTCATAGGAAGCCCAAACACAATAGCAAAAGCAAGTGCAAGCTTAAAAGTTCTTCCAAATTCTTTTTTAAGTACAGAAGTTACTTAGCCATATTGGTAATTCCATACTTAAGTCAATTCATCCTGCACTACACCTTGGACATTCTGATTTTGTTCTTCATTTCTGTTATTTTGCAGGATAAGCTATCAGTGTATTAAAACTAGGCTGGTAGTCAGATCCTAGTCAAGATTTCCAGACATTTGTGAAAGAAAGTCTTATAATAAATTGTTCAGAACACTAGTAAATACAATAATTACTATATGTAAAAGACAACTAATAGTAATACTGTTTGTCCTAGTTATACCAAATGTGAAGGTCTTCTTTTAGGTTAGATGTATAACTGGAATGCTCTTTGATACAAGAATCGTCTAGTAAGCAAGTCACAATTCTATCTGCTTTGCTCAATAGTTATTTTAACAGCAAAATAGAGGCTAGTATTGTTTCCATACTATCATTGCCAATTTCTAGTCTTCTAAACACCAAAACCTAATGGTGGAAGCTTTTTAGAATGAGTGACGATGATTGAAGGAGGGGGTGCCAAGCCAATTTCTAGTCTTCCAAACACTAAAACCCAACGGTGGAAGCTTTTTAGAATGAGTGACGATGAATGAAGGAGGGGTCCCAATTTTTCTTAAATGTTATTGCTTAGTTGTTTGGTGAAACTTGAAAGCAAACCAAGAATATTAACAGCCACATTTTAGCCACAACTCACGAGCACATTTTACATAGAAAATATCAAACCTGATACTCTGGACCAGAACATATACCAAGGACTCGGTGTCTTGTAGTTTGAGGTTTGTCCGTAACAATTGAGAGCTTTTGTCCTATCATTTGGTTTGAAAGTGTGCTCTTTCCAACATTTGGCTTTCCGAGTACAGCCACATATCCTGCATTTTCCGCCTCAAAACATGACAGTTAGCTAAGCTAACACAGAAAAGTTAACAAAAGAATCATGGATAAGAGCATCTCCAATCCTTACTAATCTTTTTTCCATCAAATTTGAGAGAAAATTTGGTTAAGAGTTTAATCTAGTTGGAACACTCCAATCCTAGTATTTTTTTCATGAAATCTTTTTTGAATTTTTTTAAAAAAAAAAAAAACTTATCCTAAACACATGTTTTAACCATTTTATTTTTAAAATTCATCAAATTTGAGTAAAAGTATGAACGTTGGGAATTTGGTGAAAATTTTGTCTCTCCCTTGATTTGATAAAATACAAGTTTGATGAAATGATTGGAGCTCACGTTTAGTTCTTTATTCTTCAAATTTAAATTTGATGAAAGAATTGAAGTATTTGGAGATGCTCTATACTATACAAGCTTGGAAAAAGTGCTGTAGTATTTGTTAATTTTGATGGCTTCATTTGGTATCTCATTTCACTCATTAATTTTTTCCAGGCACGTTTTATTCTCCAAAAAACTTGTAAGTTTGAAAATCAAAGCAGCAAAAACAACAACAAAAATAACATTTATCTAGTAGCTATGTTGTAAGAATCAGAGAGAAATACGCGAGGGAAAGAGAAGTGAGAAAACGAACCGCTCCGATGGTTAGGGTCGGGGAGAGAATCGAGTTCCTCCATCTCGTAATCGTCGAGCAAGGCCATGTTCCTGTCCGGCTTCTCGCTCAATGACAAGAATCCTGAGTACGAAGCCTCGTCCTCATCCTCTTCTTCAATCAACGATGAAGAGCTCCTCCTCCTCCCCCTCGTCGCTGCAGCTACAGATTCAGCTAGGTCAAAATCATACTCTTCCTCCTCCTCCTCCTCCTCCTCCTCCTCCTCATCTTCATCATCTCCTTCTTCTTCTTGTGCAGATAGTTGGGGTCTTCGGTGATTATTGTCCAACAAGGGCTTTCTGTTCGTATGCCGATTCTCAGGTCTAATACGACTAGAATTACTAGTGCTGCTACTGGAAGTCGAAGTGGCCTTGACATGGAACTGTGTGTCGCGGAAGGGGAATTGGCGGCGGAGGAGAAGAGAATTGTCGAGGACGACTGTGTTGAAATGAGAGTAAGAACAGCCATGGATAGACCTTGGAAGATGCTGATGGTGATAGTGATGATGGTGGAGATGGATGCCAACCTCCATTCTTCCTTCTTGCGCTTCTTCCACTCCACTGCTGCTCTTTTGCAACTTCACTCACTACTACTCTGCTCCCTCTAGTCTATCCTAGTTTCCAATTTTTGTTTCAATTATTGATTGATTGGTGCTAGATAACAATTCATTGACGCTATTACCAAGGCAATTTTAGCTGATTTCAGATCTTCGCATCACTTTGTACCGCTTTTATTAAAATCTGGACCTAGTCAAATTTATTCATTTAACACAAAAATAACAACCCTGTTACATTTATCGGCTGAATTTGTATAGTACTTTTGTTTTACAACGCACACCCTTTGAGATTTATCACGATAGATTATTATAATTAAAAGACACAATCAAATATCTTTTTGAATATAATTAAGAAAAATGATTTGGTCCTCGAATCTGGGATGTCCCGAATCCCTCTAAGCCTAAAACGACGTCGTTTTGGGCTTAAGCTTTTTCTTTTTTTTTTTCCGTCATTTTCGACGCAAAGGAAGAAGAGGGAGGGGGAGAGAGAGAGAGAGAGAGCGCTCGTCGTCTTGCCGCCCGATCGTCGCCCGCCGTCGCTGGTCTGCTCGTCGCCGTCGCCTCGCTGCTCTGCCGTCGCCGTCGCTGCCCTGATCGTCGCCTCCGCCCCTCGTCGGCCTCCACCGCCTCCGCCCCCTCCTCCTTCATTTTTTAGGCCCCTCCAGTCCTCCCCTCCCCTCCCCTCCCCTCCCCTCCTTCGTCTTCTTCTTTCGTCTGCAGAAAAAAAAAAAAAAAAAAAAAAAAAAAAAAAAAAAAAAAATTCAGACGACGAAACGACGTCGTTTCGTCGATTAGGGGGATTCGGGGGAAAGGGATTTGAGATCCCAATCAAGATTCTATAATTAAATATATACATTTATATCTTCAAGTGTGAATTATAAAATTTTGCTCGTTAAAGAACTTAGCTTTTGCAAAACCTTTCTACTAATAATATATGTATTTTGCAGTACTAAAATGCCAAAATCACCATCTATGCTCTACACGCAGTTAGGGGTAAAACTTGGACGGACTCAACTTGAATAATCTGAACTCAACTTGAATTTTTTAGGACTTGGATAAGATAATTTTAAATTTGGTACAGACTTAAGCAAAAATTCATAAGCCCGAATTAAATTTAAACGGGCTTAAACAAAACATCAAACAATCCGAGCAATTCAAAATCCGAATTATACATATATAAATATATAAAGATATTAAATATATATATATATATATATAAATTATTTACCATTACATGATATTAAAGTAATTTAGATTATTAAATCATATTGAATATATATTATATATACAAATAACATAAAATCTTACTCTTTTTTTTTTTTTTTTCACTCATAAACTGTAAAGACTACTATAGTTACATCTCTCTTACATCATATAAATTATTTGTTTTGATGATATTAATAATTTTCTATATATATAAAAAAATATAAAGAGCACTGCTATGTCCCCCGAAAATTCAGCCCCCTAATCCCCCGAAAATTGAAACCAAGGCCAAAAAAAAAAAAAAAATTCTCCAAAACGACGTCGTTTTGGGGATTAGGGGGATTAGGGGGGACTTTTTTAGGGCTCCAAATCATTTTCCAAATGTAAATAGAGTTAAATTTTAATAATTTAATAATGTAACTACAAAAAAATAAAATAAAATAAATACAATTCGGATTTAACTTAAGTCGGGCTTGGGCATGTAACTTCGGGTTACAATTCGGGTTTGGGCAGATCTCAACACAACTTGAGCTAGGTTTGAACAACCTCCCAACCTGACCAACCCACCCGAATTGCACCCTACACGCAGCTAATAATACACTATGTGCATCTAATAATAAATTAAAGACTATGTTTAGATAAAGAATTTGAAGAAAAATTTGTGGAGAAGAAAAAAAGCAATTGTTCACTTTTTCTTTTTTACTTTCCACAAATCCCTCCGCCATTGCTCACAATTTTAATGGGAAAAACAAAAAAGGGAAATGAATCCTCAAAACTGAATTGATAAAAGAAATTGAGTGATACTCCGTAATTATCATGATGTGGTTTTTTATTTTTTTTTGAGCAGATCGTAACGTGTTACTTGCATACTTCAAACATCAGCAGACGATAAACAAAGTTTCTAAACTACAATCCAACCACAACACTCACTCAGGCATATTCTTAGAAACATTCAAGTTAGAATCATGCTCTTCGATCAAAAAACCTGAACAAATTTGGATTAATGAATCAGACTTGTCTGCTCTATAACCACACTACCACTGGAAGCAACTGTGAGGCAGTAGAGGTGAAGATTTTGTACCAAAAAGAATCAAAATAATAGAAGTGAAGATTGAAGAGCGTTGGAAAGGGAATAAATACATTAGAGACCTGATAGCGCTACCCTGCAAGCTGAACGACAAAATCATATTTCGTTACTTTCCCGAAATGAACAAATTTTTACTCCTTCATGCTTTATTACAATCCAAAACTTCAGCTTTACCATGCCCGGAAGCACTATCAGGTGGTCATTGCTTCCAGGTCAGTGACACGGACACCACAGACCTGTGGCACACAGAGAAACACAACATCAAAAATCTAAGGTCAAGAAAGTCCAACAAACCTGAATTATGAACCATGATGCAAAATAAACAACATATAATATAAGATAAAAATGCATTCTCTTGTTAGTAAACCTGATTCACGGTTTTGGTGGCACTCAGAGACCACCCCAGCTGATCTGATTCCATTCATTCTTGTGCTCATTTTAATTGCATGGAACCTCAATGGCACAGAAGAAGAGCACAAGAAAACCTGATTAAATCAACGATCCAATATATGATGGATTCATCACCTCATTCCAGATTGACAGCATAAGGTACAACCTTGAATAATTATTACAATGCAACTATACATCCTTGGAGTTAGGAAACTATGCAACCAACAAAAAAAAGTAATGTATTCGTATTCACAAGATGGCATATTAAACCTCTTGCTCACTTATTTTTTTTTTTCCTTCTATGACATTGTATTCAACTGCTTATTTGATCAGGAGCTCATCACTTGGCTGCTGCAGGGTCATGCTCTGGAGCAATGGATTTGCTGGTGGAAGATGCCGATCCTTTTCCAGTTGAAAGGTAAGACCATGCTAAGGCACCGGTGCCAAGTGTAATTGCAGCAGCAATTGAACCCCAAGCCCACCTCTGCCTTCTCTTCCTCCTTTGCCTAAGACGCCGTGCTGTCTCTACACAAGGTAAAAAAAATAGGGGAAAATTAGAGCTGTGTTGCCTGCATGCATGCAAGCCAAAGTAGTGCAAACCCTTACCTAAATATTTTGACATGCCTAAACTATGGTTAAAACTAAAAAAACATATGATAAAAATGACCGAAAATCTAAAAGTCAAACCCTCAGAGATAATAACTTCTCTTTATCTACTTAAAAGTAAGGTTTCTTACATTAACAAAAGTTTTAACAAAAAACAATAAAAATATACACTTCCACCTGCTTAATGTATATAAAATTTATTTGGTGCAGACTTCGTATCTAATCGTATCTCACTTATTTTCTTCTCAATTTCTTACAAAAATGTATTTCTAGAAAAGGGAAATCAAGAATGGATGAAAAAGGAAGGGGTGGAAATCAATATTTGCAGAATGGTAACAATTGCCCAACTATATGCCGAAATCCATAAGGCCTAACAAGCCAGACAAACAAGGCCACTCACTGCTTGCAGACATTACACACATCAGGGCAAGGCAAGGGAAAAATGTCCCACTTGGTCCAGCCTAGATGAGACAAAATGCCCCATATCCTTGACTGCACTAAGGTTCAGCCTACTGGAAATTTTTCCCTCACACACAAAAGGCAAATTCATTGAACTATTCTCACACCATGACAAGGCAGGCATGCTGGAATTTTTCTCCAAGACTGTCACAGAACCAACCATTCATTAGAGTACACTACTCTGATGAGAGGGGCATTTGAGCACACTATGATGTGAGGGGAATTTTTGTCATCGTCATGTAGCTCCACCTATGTTGCTAGCACCCATACTATTTATAAGCTGGACTACAACTCAGAAAAAAGAAATGAAAATTCAAAAAGGAAGATATGCAAATAATAATAATAAATAAATAAATAAAAATAAACAGAGAACATTTAGGAATATCACTAGAAGTAAACTTCTAAGACGGTAAAAAAAATAACCCTCCATAAAATTCATAAATAAGTGAAGAATCTAAATATCTCCCCATCCCCAAAAATAAAACAGGAGGGATTAAGAAGAAGAAGAAGAAGAAGAAACCTCACCTATAGCTTCCTGGTTCCTCTGGGACATCTCCCGATTCACAGACTCGTAGTAATGCAATCTGTCACATAACCTAGCTATCTCGAAGTTCTTTGACTCTAACTGGTCTTCCATCTCCATCTCAGCCTCAGCCTTTGCAGTACCCCTCCCAATGGAATGTGACACAAACCGAGCAAGATATACCTGACAACAAAGCTCTTCTGCATGATCAACACCCAGTTGTGCATCCTCGGCTGCAGCAATGGGATTTGCAGGGAGTGTCAACCCTACAAGAGACAACTGTTGCTGAATCCTCATCCATTGGGTTTGCAAATTATCTCGGGCTTCTTCTGCTTGCTTCCGCTTCTCTATCTCCATCAATAAACTCAACCTTATTTCACGCAATTCAGCTTGAACATCATGTGGAGAAGGCTGTGGCCCACTCTCAGTGGATAATTCTAAAGCAAGCAAGAAAAGCAGGTGAGCCACAATATTAAAACAGTAACAAAATTGTGAAGGTGTGCATAAACAATGAAATGGTTGATGGTAATGACAATGCTCAAGTGCTGCGTTCCACGCAGGATAATTATAAAGCAAGCAAGAAAAGCAGGTGAGTCACAATATTGCAAAGAAGTAACAAAATTATGATTGTGGTGATAGTCCTAATGCACCAGATATTCTGAAATTCCTAGGCTGCCTCAGTGGGGGTAATCGCTCTGTAGCCATATGGGTTCGTGGTGAGGAAGATGCTGGGTCGTCATTTCAAATAGTGGTGACGATCGGTCAGCGGCGGAACCAGATCTTTATTCCTGTGTCTGTCTTTGGGGATGGCTAGGTGGGGGTGGCATTGGTCATTGAAGGCTTTGGAATGATTAAGGGGACGGTACTACATCCTGGAGCTCCAAATCACTTGTCATCCACTTCTGCTACTTCGTCATTGGCTAATCGTCAGATTGCAGCGGTGGTTCACACTCAGGTGGAGGTTGATTGGTTTCGGTTGTTGGACACAGCTTTGGTGGGCAAGGTGGGGGGGCGAAGTGGTAAGGGCATGAGCTTTGCAGCTATATCGGACTGGGTAGGTCAGTGGTGGAGCCAAGTGGGGCCGGTGGAGGTTAGACTGCTAGGGGAGAAGGCTTTCTTGTTTGTCTTCCCAAATAGGAGTGAGGCGGAGGCGACGGTGTGTCGACGGTGGACAATGGGTGGCCTTGATCTTTTGTTGGAATGGTGGTCACCATTGGCTATGAGTACTTCGGGGAAGTTGGGTGGTGGGGCTTCCTGTTCATCTCCGTGGGAAAGCGGTGTATCGTGCTATTGGTGATCGGTGCGGTGGTTTTGTGGAGGCGGATGAATCCTCGGTGGATCTGGGTGGTATTCGACTGTGGGTGCGGCAGTCTGACCATATTCCGTCGCGAGTTTCCGTTTGTTGGGGGACGTGGCAATTCTCGTTGCCGGTATGGGTGGAGGAAGACTTGCTTGTAGAGCTGCGGTCGCCGGTGGCTGAAATTACAGGGGGATTTGGGTCGGATAAGGTAAAGGCAGATTTGTCACAGTTAGGTCGCGAAGTTCCAGGGATTTGGGGGAAGGAGGAGTATCTGAATAGATTTAGGGTGGCGCGTGGTCATTCGAATCTAGTGGGTCATGGTGTGGATCAATCACAGGGGCCTCAAAGGGGTCAGTTGGGCTTGGTGCAAGCCCAAGTCGCTGTGCGTACAACTATGGGCCGCAAAGCTTGGGCTGTGGCAAAGAATAAAGGAGTGCAGGGTTGGGCCTGTGAGACTAATGGGGCGAGTTCTTCAACTCATCACTTAAGCCCAAAGGGCCTGATTTGGGCACAATTGGGTTACCCCAAGTCAATTCCCCTATTGCTGGAGTGGGTCGGGTTGTCACGAGAAATGGATGTGTTGATATGGCAGCGGCGAATCCAGGAGAGCCGGGTTGGGTGGAGATGATCGTTGTTGATACACAACGTCGTTCGTCTAACACGCAGTTGGGTACGGAGTTGGTGGTCCATCGCGAATCCGTCGGTGACGATCTAGGGTCACGGCGGCTGGCGGAGGAGGGTGGACTTAGTTCTCAGGTGGCGAGCTCGGAAGCTGAAGATGGTGAGGTCGATCCAGCTATGGTGGCGCTTAAGGGTGTTTCTTGGGCAAATTGTGTTGAACAGAGTGAGCTTCCCAGTACTGATGGGCTAGCTTTGGTACTCCAACCCCTTGCGGTCAGAAGATTTGCTAGGACAACATCAAAACATGGTCCAGAACGGCGGTGGGTTGGATGGGCCGGAGGTTCCATCTTCTGAGGTAGTGTCGAATTGGGTGTTGGAGCGCATTGGGGAAGTCAGCCGTTGTCTGGGTTTGCCGTTTGAGGGCCATGAAGAGGAGGCTATGTGATTATTTGCAGCAGTAGAAGCATCTTGGCGGCAAGGGGCTCCTAGTTCAGGAGTGGGTACACCGTTTGTTTCCGCCGGTAAAAGGCACCGGGAGCTCAAGAACTTGGAGTGTACTGTTAATTATGATCATGGGAGGCAGAATGTCAGACAGGGAGCTAGAAGAGAGTGTGGGGGACCACTGTTGTTGGAATGAAGCTAAAAATTTTATCTTGGAATGTGTGGGGTTTGCATGATAAGGATAAAAGGGTGGCAGTGAAGACTCTGTTGCGTGGAGCCAAGGTGGATGTAGTGTGTCTACAAGAAACAAAGATGGAGGAGTTGAGATTGGAGTTGATTCGGGAGGTATGGAGGGGCCGGTTTGTGGAATGGGCATTTTTGCCATCTGTTGGGACGGCAGGGGGGGTTCTTCTTTGCTGGGATAAGAGGGTGGTGGTGAGAGAGGAGGAGGAGATGGGGAGTTTTTCGATGTCCTGTTTGTTTCGATGCGTGGAGGATGGTTTTCGGTGGACCTTCACTGGGGTGTATGGTTCGGTGCAGCATTTGGAGCAGGGAGGGTTTCTGGAGGAATTGGAGACTATGGCGTTTCGATGGGATGTTCCGTGGTGTGTCAGGGGAGATTTTAATGTTATTAGATGGCCATTAGAGAGGTCGGGGACCAATCGGGTCTCGGGGTCCATGAGGTCTTTTTGTTCTTTGATTGATACTTTGCAGTTGGTTTGACTTACCTATTCAGGGAGGCAGCTTCACTTGGTCAAATGGGCAGAGGATGTCTCGTATTGATCGTTTTTTGGTAACTGGGGGATGGGAGGAGCATTTTTCGGAGGCTGTCCAGTTACGTCTTCCTCGCCCAGTGTCTGATCATTGGCCTATTGTGCTTGATAGTGGGGGAATTCGTTGTGGTCCTACGCCATTTCGATTTGAGAATATGTGGCTGCAAACAAAGAGTTTTTTGGATGTGGCGCGTGGTTGGTGGAATAGTTATGTCATTTCTGGTTCTTCTAGCAGTGTGCTGGCCTATAAATTGAAATTGCTCAAGGGGATTTGAAGATTTGGAATAAGGAATTGTTTGGCCGATTAGAGGGTCAAAAAGCGGAGGTGGTGTCTTCACTCCGGGCCCTTGATGAGTTAGAGGCGCAAGGGGGTTTGTCCACTACTGATAGTGTTCGGAAGGAAGCGGCCAAAGAGGACTTTGTTCGTATTTTTCGCATGGAGGAGGTGTCCTTTAGACAAAAATCTAAATGTTTGTGGTTGAAGGATGGGGTTCGAAATATGAAATTTTTTCATCAGATGGCGAATGCACATCGGCGGGTTAATCAAATTATTAGGATGTGGGTGGATGGCTGAGAGCTTTGTGCGGATCTGGAGATTCGAGAAGGGATTGTGGGTTTCTATCAAAATTTGTTTTGACAACAAGAGAGGGAGTGGTGGCCAAGCTTGGAAGGGGTTCAGTTTGATATAATTTCGGGGGGAGGATAAGGAGCGTTTGGTGTGTACTTTTACGGAGGATGAGGTGTTTGGGATTTTGCTGGCCATGAGTGGTGACAAAGCTCCAGGTCCAGATGGCTTCTCATTGGCTTTTTTCTAGCATTGTTGGAGTGTGGTGAAGAGGGATGTGATGGCAACTTTAGAGGCTTTCTACCGATCTGGCCAATTTGAAAAAAGTTTTAATGCGAATTTTTTGGCTTTGATCCCAAAGAAAGGGGGGGCTGAGAATGTTCGTGACTTTCGGCCTATTAGCTTGTTAGGCAGTGTGTATAAAATATTAGCTAAAGTTCTAGCCAATAGACTTAGAGGGGTTTTAAAGGCTGTGGTGTCTGAGTCTCAGAATGCGTTTGTAGGAGGCAGGCAAATTTTGGATGCTGTGTTAGTTGCCAATGAGTGTGTGGATTCTCGGATTCGACAACAACAACCCGGTTTGATTTGCAAATTGGATATTGAGAAGGCATATGACAACGTTAATTGGGATTTCCTCTTGTACTTGGTGCCGTTAGATTAAGTTATGTGTTTCGACTGTGCGGATGTCTGTCTTGATTAATGGATCTCCAACAGGGTTTTTTCCGACGTATCGGGGCCTTCGGCAGGGGGATTCGTTGTCACCTCTGTTATTTATTTTAGTGATGAAGGTGTTGAGTAGATTGTTAGATAGAGCTGTGCGTGAGGGTCTCCTGGGGGGCTTTGTTGTGGGATCGTTGTCTGGGGCGTCTCTTGTTGTATCTCATTTATTATATGTGGATGACGCTCTGATTTTCTACGGGGCTGATGTGGAGCAGGTGGGTCATTTGTGGTGTGTTTTGTTATGTTTGACGTTGATTAAGAGTGTGTTGAGCAGTATTCCGACCTACTTCATGTCGGTCCATGTTATTCCTATATCAGTGGCACATCGGTTGGAGAAGCTTCAGAGGGATTTTCTGTGGGGTAGTAGTGCTGATGAATTTAGGTATCATCTGGTTGAGTGGGGGAGGATTTGTCAACCTCAGTAAGCAAGGGGGTTGGGAGTGAGACAGTTGGTGACTTTTAATAAAGCTTTGTTAGGAAAATGGTTGTGGCGGTTTGCCTTGGAGGCGGACAGGTTCTAGCGAAGGGTGGTGGCTTCTAAATATGGGGTGGGGAGGGGGAATTGGATTTTGGGGGATGTGCTCACTACGCATGGCTGTGGGCTTTGGAAAGGGATTTGGTTGGGTCGGGAGGAGTTTTGCAAGTGGGTAAGGTTTAGGGTGGGCAATGGATTGCAGGTGCAGTTTTGGAAGGAGAGGTGGTGTGGGGGGGGAGTCTCTGGAAGTCCATTTTCCGTTGATTTTTCATATTGTTGTTGATCGGGAGGTGACAGTGGCATCTTATTTAGGGGGTGGAGATATGGTGGTGTGGGACATTCAGTTGCGGCGTGCGGTGCATGATTGGGAGGTTGCTCAGTTGGTGGAGTTGTGGGGTGTTTTATATGGGTTGGGAATTACTTGGGGGGGAGGGGGGGTGGAGGGACAAGATGTTATGGAGTGGACTGGGGTGGGGGCAAAGAGGCAGTTTTCAATTGCATCTTTCTATAAGGGTTTGGTAGGGGATGATGGGTTTGCTTTTCCTTGGAGTAGTGTTTGGATACCGGATGTTCCGTCTAAGGTGATCTTCTTTATGTGGACGGCGGCTTTAGGACGAAATCTTACTTTAGACAACTTAATGCGGCGTGGTCATGTTTTAGTGAATCGGTGTTGCATGTGTTGTCATGCTGCTAAGTCAGTGGATCATTTGTTTCTTCATTGTTTGGTGGCTTCCCAGTTGTGGGGTTTCATTTGTTCTCTTTTTGGGATTGCTTGGGTTCGACCGAAGGGGGTGTTGGATATGCTTTGGGCGTGGAGGGGTGTTAGGTTTGGGCATCGCCGGCAGCGGGTTTGGGTGTTGGCGCCGTTTTGTTTGATGTGGCTTGTTTGGTTGGAGCGGAATCGGCGTACTTTCTTAGACGTTGCTCATGGGGTTGCTTGGTTACAAAATCGTCTTTTAGTAGTTATGTATAGTTGGTTGGAAAGGAAGGTTGATCCGGACATATTTATTTTTTTGGATTTTCTGGATTTTCTAGAAGATGTGATTGGTTAGCTTTGTTTATGGTTGGTTTCCCCTGATTAGGGATGGCATTTCTGTATTTGTTTGCATCAGCTTGATGCGTTAATTGGTTTTATTTATCAAAAAAAAAAATGATAATACCAATGCTTAAATTATCCAAGTCATGAAAGTAATATTTGAAGGGACAATGGGGGATTGGACAGTAAAGTAAAGACATTTCAAATATGGCAATACATTATTTGAACCTATGCATATCTTTGGTGAATATTGTGTCTTCAATTATAGTTTTATACCTCTACTGACAGGCAACCCGGGAAAAAGAAAAAAAAAGAAAAGAGAAGATGGCACACAAAGATATGTAAAAATATTAATAATACCAGAAGCAGCAAAGAGAGAACAAAATACATATTATATTGGAAGTAAAGAACAAGTACCTTCCCAAGCATCATAAAACTCAGCCATTGGTGTAGCGAGATGCAAAGACGGTTCCACCCCACTATTGTACTCTCCTTCAGTGTTGCTTGTAACACTCACCAAGTCCTGTGGATCAAGGAAATCGTCAACCTCACCACCTTCTTCCAAATTGAGCGCAATTGTCTTCATTGAACCATGTTTCACGGCTGAACCATTTTGTGTCACCAAACTGTCTCCCAAATCACTGGTACCAAGTTCCCCATCACAAATGCCATTCACATGCTCCTCTTCAATAGGGCTAGAAACATTAACAGTAAAAGTAACATCCCTGGACAAATCAGTAGCCTTCTTTTCTGCATTTTTTGTGTTTTCATCTATCTTCTCTGCATCTAGAGCTTGCTTGCGAGCAGCAACATCATCCTCAGAGTAACTCTTGAGAAGACGTGGCCCACGCCTCTTGTGATTGATGATATAGGGTGATGGAGGGAATGAAGATGGAGAATCAGGAAGTGGTTTTGACTCGGGGGTGGCATAAAGAGCTGGAGTTATCTGAGTCCAATGATTCTTCTTATCTATCATCGTCATTGACGCACTATTTCTCCTATCGAGCCTAGAGTTAGGAGTATTCATTCCGCTCTCTATCTTCACATTAGGAATATTGTTTCTCCTCTCCAATTTCGAATCAGGAATATTCTTTGCAGTTGTCATGGATTTCGAAGCACCTGGTTCAATCAACCTATCCAAAGCTATTGCTGTAAACGTCGGCATAACTCTGCATCATCAAAAAAATTCAACTAATTTTAAAGAATTTCCATCTTAATCATACACAAAACCATGCCATGCATAACTAATTAGCAGCAGTGAAAAGTTATAGGAAAAAATAATAAATAAATAAATACATAAATAAATTATTTCAATGATTGAATTTTGGGTAATTGAGACCCACAAAGCCTAGTCTGATGCGAATCAAAAACAACCAAAATCATGTACTTCAGAATTCCATTTCCATTTCCGTTCCACACCCTTCTCATAAAAAAAGCAAACAAATATCAAAATCAAAGCACATGAATCAAATTCAAAAAGAAACAAATAAAGGCGTGGAACTGAAGCTATTGAAATTTGAAACCAAATTCAAATCCGAAAAAACAAGACTGGATCCAAATTCGAAACCCTCGGCACCTATACAAAGATCCTAATCAGCTCCTACGCCAAAACACGAAACAGAGAAATCCAAAAACCTCCTATACCCAATTCGAACCTCAATTATCAATCGAACAGCTAAAAATTCAACGAAAACACCTAAGAAAAAAAATAACTTTTACATAAATCAACAATTCATATAAACACGCACGCACACACACACAGAGAAAACAACAGGGCAGCCAAAGCATATATATGAATATTTGTGAAGAATAGATTACCTGAGGATGTGAAGGAAGATGAAGAGCGAGATCCTTAAAGCGAGGAAGGATCAGAGATGAATCGATGCGTGAATAGCATCGTCTTCGTTCTTCGTCGTCGTAGGTGCGGAATCACTGGGTTTTTTTTTGTTTTTGTTTTTGTGTGTGTTGCTGGATGATTCAAGACCTCTTCTATACATCTCCCTGACCCTTGGAAAAGGCACAACAACAGCTCAAACCCACCTAGATTAGTTTTTTTTTTTTAAAATTTTTGTATCGTAACGAAACCGCACTTGTGCTCAAATAGGCATGTTATTCTAATATATTATTTTATTTAAGGCATAATTATTTTATCAGATTAGATCACTTTAAATTTAATTTATATTTTACATTTTTTCATAAAAAAACTCAAAAAATATACTAATACAGTACCTCCCAAACAATCCCTAAACTTGGTTCTCATGCTTCCACCGCCTTACCACCTCAAATATTTCATATCTTTTTTCTTTCTTTTTTTCTTTCTTTTTTTCTCTTTTTTTATTTTATTATTATTTTTTTTTTATGAAGAGTTTTTAGACCTCTCTCGGCATGATTTTACTAAAAAAACAAATTAAATTGGGTAAAATTCCACGACCTCTCTTTAGGTTTGGTAAAATTTAGGATCCAATTGATCAATCGGAGTAAACTTAGTTTAGTCCAAGATATTTTAGAAGTTGGATAATAAATTTTTTTAATGTGGTTTCAATTTTGACAGAAATTTAAAAATTGAATACAATTTAACCAAAGATATTGAACAAAATTGAAAGGCGTGGATCAAAGTGAAATTTTATTTAAATTAGAAGGACATATGGTTTAATTTATCCTTTATTTATTTCTAAAAGTTACCTCAAATGAATTTCAATGAAATCAATAATAATTTGACTTTTTATACAATCATTTAGTAGTATATATAAACTTATTGATTAAAGTTCGAGCTAACTTAAAATTAATAAATTTTTAAATTTTTTTTGGTGTGTGTGGATATTTTTTAAAATATATTTAAAATTAATTTCAAACAAAATTTTAGTATTTAGTTACTAATCAAGTTAAAATAACTTATTTTATTTTTTCATATTTTTACCGTTGATTCTTTAATACTTTGGGCCTTTTCCACATTTTAAAAGTATTCACACCAACCTCTTCAAATTTTTAGTCAAATTAAAGTTATTTTACTATTTTAGTTAGTTACCTCTTAGTATCTACTGCATCAAACACTCTATTCTAACTTAATCTTATTAACATATTATTTTCTTATTATGTTTGTTAATCTTTCTTTTTTTATTAAATTGATAAGTTATCAGCCAAATAATTCTTAAAAAATGTAAAAAAAAATAATAAAAAAAAAATCCATTGACCGGTTGACCGGCTGGATGTCCCGGTAACACTAATCTAGCGATGAACAGTACCTCGCTTGTTGTAGCGAGATACTGTAGCAAACATAAATTTTGACGAGCTGCAAACGAGTTTGATGAACTTGATTTTTTGAAATTTATTAGCTAAAAAATGATTTTATCGAGTTTGATGAGAACGTTCTAATGGTATTTAATGCATAGCTAGGTTTTTTTCTGTTTTTTTTTTTGAACGAACAAAGAAAAAAAATAAAATAAAATAAAATCATTCTCTAAGCCTACTTGGTTTGTTAGGTCACTTAGCTAACCCAATTTTGATAGGGTTTGGGTTGAGTGAGTAGGGATGCCAAAATGCTCTATTCCTCGAGTCTTGACTCCTCTCAATCTTAATAGGATAGATTCGGAAGTAGTTAAATAAGGTAGGGTCGAATTTAGAGAAATTTTTAAAAAATTCAATTGAGTTAAGGGTAAAGGGAGAGTATTATTTTTTTTAATCCGAATACTACCCGGCCTACAAATATAATGATAAATAAATAAATAATAATATTACATATATATGTGATATGTGCAATATATTGTTGAATTTTTATAGAATATATATAATATCTATATAATGAATTATTGAGTTTCTATTATGTTATAATATAATTTTAATAAATGTACAATATATTATATATTTTTTTAATTATAAATATTATTTTTTAGTTTTAATTATTGAGTTTTAATATTAGTGTTAAATTTTTTATTGTGTTATGGATCGGGTAGGATCAAGTTGGGTTACATTTGCGAATTTGGGTGGGGTGGGGGAGAGTATCATAAGGGTAAGATCAGGAATAGTGGCAAGCGGCAAAAATAGGAGCGGAGTAGGGGGCCCTAACCTATATCCTACCCCTTGTCATTCATAAGGGTGAGTTTTGTACAAGGATTCACTTCGAGCTTATGAAAAAGATCCAAACAATTTATTTTGAACATACTCAAAAGATTTATTTTATAAAAAATTAAATCAATCAAATATGAATTTCATAGGCCAAAACCCCAATAAAGAGCCCAATTGGCTGACAAAATCCATGTTGATAGCTCTTTTTTGTAGAGAACATTTTAAAAAGATCTTGCAAAAAATAATCCTTTTTTTTATAGTAATAATCAGGGATTTTTTTTAGGGCCTTGGTATTAAGATTTTATAACATAAAAAGCATCTAATATTTTTATAATGTCTAAAGTCCCTCAACATTGATCCAAAGAAAATTCGATCTAAAAAATTTCTCTGGACTTCCTAGAGAACTTTTTCCTAGAGAATTTCTCTCTGGAGAAATTCTGAGAAGGCTAGAGAATTTCTCTAGATTCCAATCTAGGGAATTTCTCTAGTTTTCGCAAGAATTTCTCTGCGTTTAAATCAGAAAATTTCTCTGTCTTCTCAATCACGATGTGCAATACACAAAATCGATCACCTAAATAAACAACAAGAACAACCAATATATATATATAGAGAGAGAGAGAGAGAGAGAAAGAGACTGACTGAAAGAAGAATTTCTCTAGGTTCAAACCAGAGAAATTTAGAAAAAATTGAAATTTCCCTAGCTTAGTTCATAAATTTCTCTGGGTTTTCAAATTTTCTTTGTGTTTTAACCAAATTTTATGTGTTTATAAAATTTCTCTGCAAATATGGCCAAAGAAATTTTACTGACCACTTCTCACAAGCATAACAACAAACACATTCAGTGCATAATCAAACAGACTGGAAATATACAAATCTCATTGTTAATTTCTTTGACAAGCTGAATATACAAATCTGAAAAACAACCGAGTTGATATATATATATATATATGAACATAACCAACAACAAATGAATACCGAATTAGAAGAAACCACAGCACTGTTTGGTTGATGGAAAATGGAGTACATAGACAACGTATCTCTCATAGATCTGATGCGAATGGGCAACTTTTCTTCCTTTCTACATTGTGCTTTGTCCATTCATACACTATGCTTCGTCCATTCTCGCCTTATGATCGAACACCAGCCTTCCACGCCTGTCAAGCCCATCGCAGGTGAGAGTTGGATGTCAGCAAGACAAATCGATAGAGAGAGAGAAAGAGTAGAGAGAGAAAGAGAAAACTCCGGTTCATAAACGAACCCGATGAGCTCCAACTCATTGAGCTCAAACAAGAGGTTCATCGATACGATCTTTCAAACAAGAGGTTCGTCGGAGGCGGTAATGGAGATGTGGTAACGGCGAAAAAAGTAGCGGCAGCAATGAGGAATAGAGGAGAAAATGAGAGAAAAGCAGCGACGAAGATAAGAATGCAGAGATGAGAGAAAGAGGAGAAAAAGAGAGAGAAACAACGACAGAAATAAGAGAGAGAAAGAGAGAGTAGAGAGAGGTGAGGGACCTTAACCATCACAAAATCATATTGTGGATCTCTCATTTTACTAAAAATGGGAGAGGAACTTTAGACTAATTTTCTCAGTAATAATCAGATTCTAACAATTTATTAAGATTGAAAATATTTTTTTCACATCAATGTTACCATATTTTTATTATTTTTATTAATACATTAATTTTAAAAACATAACTAACCATGACAAATTATATTTTAAAAAATAATATTTTTCGTCAAAAGTTATTTTCTACCTACCCAAACGGTGGATTAAATAAGATTATACATGCCAAAAAATTGACCCCTTTGATGTGCGACCATGATATTTTGTTTTTGTTTCAAAAGATCTACTTATGTTTCGAAGCATTTACCAAAAGGAAATGAAAATAAAAAATAAAAAAAAGATGGAATAAAAAAATCTAATTTTTTGAGCACCAAATCAAACACTCAAAATTCTCACAAAACCAAATCACAAGTGAAATACTTTAAGTTTTACTAGCAGTAGTGGTGCATCCAGTGGAGTCAAACTCAAACTGTTTTACTTGGAAACACTCGTTGAAGGGCTTATTCTCAATAAAGTCTGTTTACGCTTGTCTCCAACAACAGAACACCACCACTGCTCCTCAAGACGGTTGGAAGTTATTGTAGGCCCTAATCGTTAGAAGCATTTTGCTAAGCTTGCTAGAACTGATCGCCTTCTCACAAATGTCATGAAATTTAAACCCCAACTGCGCAATGATCCTTCTTGCTCTATTTGCTCCCAACTCGAGGAAACAACTCTACATGCTCTACGGAACTGTTCACGGGCCAAGAAAATTTGGCAAGAGCTCATTCTCTTCTCTCACTGGCTGCTTTTCTTTTGTTTACCTATGATACAGTGGGTTAACTTTAATTTGGACAAGCCTCCTTGGGCTAGCATAGGTGCTTGTGATTGGGGATTGCTCTTTATGGCTACCATATCTTCTGTTTGGCATTGGTGCAACCAGCAGTTGCATGATCCTGACATTAAGAAACCGTTTCGGTCGGCTGATTATATTAAGGAAAGTATACGAGACTTTCAATTGAATCGGGATAGATCTTTGTATGTCAAATGCTTTTCTACCATCACCATTGCTTGGACTCTTCTCCCCAGTGGTTGGGTGAAAGTTAATATCGATGGGGTTGTTTCTCACCGGAATGGACAAGCTGCTTGTGAAGGTCTGATTCGGTCTACTCAAGGGGACTGGATTACGAGCTTCATGCACCATGTGGGTTGTGAAGGTATGAGAGGTGATCACACCATAATATGGTGGATCCTCTCACACTGAATCAAATCTTTATATTGTGATACAGTCTTCCCGCAAGAAGAAGCAACTGGAAGTTAGAAGTTTGAAGTTTAAATGAAGAGACAGAATGTTTGGATATATGGTGACTATTGAGTTTGATTTCAATGGTTATAACCGTTGATTAACAACCACCATATATACTATAAATATATGGACAGAACATGGGTTCTATTTACTCGATTTTCTCTCTGTTTTTTCTCTTCTAGATTGTATTCTTCTGTGTGATTAAACACCCTCACGGGAACCTCGATCCATTGCCATTGTTAAGATTATCTTACAGTGGTATCAGAGTAGGTTTACACATTATCGCAGATGTCGAAATATAGTCCGGAAGAACGAAAAGTTTTCGAACTCTTTTTACCAAAAATTCAAAAAATAATAGATCGACAATCTTCGGCATTGGTGAATTCATTTTGTTTATTTAATCATCACCAACGTGTTGTATTCTCAGAAAACTATCCAAAGAAAATAACCATTGGTGGTGCTATTGTTCCGAACCTTGCCGAAAGTGAAGCCGAATTGTACCGTTGGAAGCAATTTTATAAAATATTTTTCGGTTCAAATTGCATCTCCAAATTGGCACCATCTTGTTCTTCACAGAATTTTGATCATAGCGGTAAAATTCATTGTGAAAAAAGGCAAAAATTTGATCCACAAAATTCAAAATTCAGTGTTTGGTCACCGACTTCCGTCACCGAAGAAGATAACTAGAACCAGAAAGACGTTGAAGTAGCCTCTGTTTTGAACATTCAAGAATTTAGGCCAAAAACAAAACCAATTAAAAGGGGCCCAAAAATAAGAGTTACAGCAAGGAAATCAATACCTTTGGGCCTAAAGATTAAAAAGAATTTTATTAGGCCAAACCAAGGTCAGCCCAAAGAAAACCAGTCGCAGCCTAAACTAGCGACGCAGCCAGCCCAGTGCGCAGACCAGCCCAGGCCGGCAACCCAGCCATCCCAGCGCGCAGACCCGCATGCCAACCCAGTCCCGTGCGACCCGCGCCCGACTGCCCAGTGCGCTGATCCGCGTTCCAGCCCAGGTCCGCGCCCAGATCCGCGCCTTGACCTACCGGTTCAGCCCCAGTTGGCCCAAACCGGTTCAGCCCAGCCCTTGGACCGGCAGCAGCCTGGTCCAAACAATTTTTTGGCTCGTTCTCACTCATTTCAAGGCCATTTTCAGTCATTCAAAAGCCAAAAGTTCCAGAATTTTTCTAAGAATTTTTCTGTGGGTACTTGTACTACATTTTCAAAAGAAAAAAAATTCAAGGATGAGGCTATCCAAGGGTGTTACCAAGGAAATCATCCAAAGAAACATTGTTTAAAAGGCACCGTTATGTCCCTTGGGCTCGCAACTATTATTACAATACTCATAAGCAAAGTATTGGATTTAAAAGGCCATTGGGTTTTCATCATTTTTCTTACCCAAGGCAACAGAACCGTTCTATTCCTTCACATCATCTTCATTACAGGGGCCAATTCAACAACAACTACAAGGCTTATCCTTTTTAAGACCTGTTGTTGTCTTTAATTTTGCTTATTTTTATTTTTTATTTTAGTATTGTAATATTCACATTTGAATTTTCATAGTAACACATTTTGTTTTTAATATGGCTATTAAAAATACCATGGATTCTTCAAGAATCGAGATGCTTAATGGAAATAATTTCCGAGCATGGAAACGCCACATTTCTTATCTTCTTACACATGAAAAAACATTGCACACTTTATCCATTTCTAAACCAAATGATGATTCTAATTGGTTCCAAAATAAATGGATAGAAGATGATACAATAGCAAAGGCAACTATGTTACATAATATGAAAGATAACATTATTCCGCTTTTTGAAGAACATGAAACTACATGACAATTAATGGAAGCACTAGAAAGTAAGTATGGAGTTCGATCGGATACTCAAATTCAATTGCTCTTGGACAAATATAATAACACTCGTATGAGTGATAATGATAGTGTTGGTGATCATGTTAATCAAATGGAATTAATTGCTAAAGAATTATCCAACGCTGGTCATTCTTTGTCAGACAAGATGCAAGTAACTACCATACTTAATAGTCTTCCATTGTCTTGGGATCATGTTATCACATCTCTAACTCATAGCGGACGAGAGATTTCAATGGTAACATTGCTTGTATTCTTAGTTTTGGAAGAAGAAAGAATGAAGCGTAGGCGTAAAGAAGGATTGTCTTCTAACTTGTTAATGGCACGATCTTCACCACAACCACAGAATAACATCCATACACCATTCAACAAGAAAAAGACGACTTCTTTCAAGAAAAAATGGAAAAAGGGATTTCAGAAAGGATAGAAGAAACAACAAGAATGGCAAAAACAACAACATCATAAGCATCAAATTAGTCCATGTTACAAGTGCGGTCAAAAAGGTCATATCAAAGCCACTTGTCCTCAGAAGAAGTAGAAAAATGATCATAATCCTGTTGCAATGACAGTTTCTGAAGCAATGGTGCTTAAACCTTCATCAAATTCATGGTGAATTGATTCTGCTGCAACTAGGCATATTGTGCAAAATAAAGACACGTTCGTGGAATTTACTAATAAGTAGATTGGTGAACACAGGACCTACATGAGCAACAACTCATATAGTGATGTTTTGGGCATCGGCAACTGTCAATTCTCTATTAATGGAACTTTCATTATGCTTCATGATGTTCTTTATGTACCCAGCATTCGTCGAAATTTAATTTCAGTTCCAATTTTAACCCAAAAGGGTTTTGAGATTAATTTTAAGTTTAACACAGTATTGATTAAGAAAGGGAATGTATTAGTGAAAGGTGTAAGAGTGAATAATATGTACTCTCTTCCCATTGATAATAATAAAGTATGTATTTCTTATTATTTGTCTGTTTCTACAAGTAATAGTTCTTATTTATGGCATTTAAGGTTAGGTCACACTAATAAAAATAAAATGTCTCGAATGTTTAAAAGTGGTTTATTTCCTAAAGTATGTTTCGATGATTTTGATATATGTGAACCATGTATCAAAGGCAAAATGACTAGCAAGCCATTTTTTAAACATTGGAAATCATCGGAATTACTCGAAATAATTCATTTGGACATTTGTGACCCTTTAAGAACTAAAACTCATCGAGGCATGGAATACTTTATTACTTTCACTGATGATTATTCAAGATATGGACATATCTACCTTCTTAAACACAAATCAGAGGCAATTGACAAGTTTAAGGAATATAAATTAGAGATACAAAAGCAACTTGGTCGGTCCATTAAACACTTGAATAATGATAGAGATGGCGAATATGAAGCTATGGATTCTTTCTGCAAGAACAATGGTATAAAACATTTGTTTACAATGCCATACACACCACAACAAAATGGGATTGCCGAAAGACGAAATCCTACTCTAATGGAAATGACTAGGTCTATGATGGCTCATGCTGATCTTCCTATTCATTTTTGGGGAAAAACTTTGTCTACCGCTGCATACATTTTAAATTGAGTCGAAACAAAATCCAAACCTCTAACTCCTTACGAATGCTGGTATGGTACTAAACCTAATATTCACAATCTCAAAGTTTGGGGATGTAAAGCACATGTACTTATTCCCAAACCTTTAAGGGATAAATTGGGAAGTAAAACTTAGGAATGCAAGTTTATTGGTTATGTTGAAAATGGGAGTGGTTATCATTTTTATCATCTAGAACGTGGATTAATAGAAAGTAGAGATGCTATTTTTCTTGAATCCACTGATCTTGTTACTCCTCTTGAACAAATTGAATTGCTTTCCGAAGTATCTCAGGATTCTTCTATTCCTTCTTTGTCACACGATCCACATATTCTCCCACAACCATCTAATAGTGGGAGGAAACGCAAATTACATGACAATGCTTTACTTGATTCGAATATTGAGATAAGTGGAAGTAAGAGAGCAAGACGTCTGTCTACGTTTTTGGAAGATCATTATGTTTTTCAAATTGAAGAACTTAATAACTTAATAGATGATCCTATTACTTATAATGAAGCAATGAGTAGCAGTGATGCTACACAATGGCTTGAGGCAATAAATGAAGAACTTGACTCGATCAAGAAAAATGATGTTTGGGAATTAACTGATCTCCCGAATGGAAGAAAAGTCATTGGTTATGGAAGTTTGGAGAAATACAAGGCCAGGTTAGTAGCCAAAGGATTCACTCAACAACCTGGAATAGACTTCGTAGATACATATTCTCCTGTTGCCAAATTTGCCTCTATAAGAATTCTAATAGCGATAGTAGACGGGATGGATTTGGAATTGCATCAATTAGATGTTAAAACTGTTTTTCTCAATGGAGAATTAAAAGAGGAAATTTATATGATTCAACCTGATGGTTTCCAGAACCAAGGCAACGAGGATAAAGTCTGCAAGTTGAAGAAATCTCTATATGGACTTAAACAATCTTCAAGACAATGGTACTTGAAATTCCACCAAGTCATTTTAGAAATGGGCTATGTTGTGAGTCCATTAGATCACTATGTTTATATCTGGAAAAATGATGACGAGTTAGCAATATTGTCTTTATACGTGGATGACATATTGTTAGCAGGAAATTGTCCAGATATGATTATAAAAATCAAAACTTTCTTGGCATCTAGATTTGAAATGAAAGACATGGGTCTTGCAACCTATGTTCTAGGAATTAGAATTTCAAGAGATAGAAATTCAAAATTATTATATCTAGATCAAGAGAAATATCTAGACAAGGGGCTCACAAGATTTAATATGAATAATTGTAATTCTTTAAGCACGCTTGTTTGCAAGGGACAAAGTCTTAGTAAAAGTATGAGTCCTCAAACTAAGTCTGACGTTGAGGAAATGAGAAATGTCTCGTATGCTCAGGCAGTAGGCAGCCTAATGTATGCTATGACAAGCACAAGACCTGACATATGTCATGCAGTCGGATTGGTAAGTCGATTTCAATCCAATCCAGGTAAGGAACATTGGCAAGCAGTCAAAAGAATATTCAGATATTTAAAAGGCACTAAGAATTTGAAATTATGTTTTGGTTTGTGTGATCTAGACATAAAAGGATACACTGACACGGATTTTGCAGGAGATGTAGATGACATAAAATCTACTAGTGGTCATGTGTTCTTGTTTGGTGGAACAGTAGTTTCTTAGTTAAGTAAGAAATAAAGTTGTGTTACAAAGTACACTATGGAAGCTGAATACGTAGCTTGCAGCACAGTTGTGATTAATGTGGTCTGGATAAAACATTTTGTTGACAGTTTACAATTAGATATACCTGCCAAACCGGTCAATATGTTTTGTGACAATCAGTCCGCCATCTCATTAATAAAAAGTGGAGCAAATAGCTCTAAGGGAAAACATATTAATGTAAGTTACCACTATATTCAGGACATAGTGGAGAGATGTGAAATTAAAGTCAACTATATATCCTCAAAAGAGATGGCGGCTGACCCTATGACCAAAGGGTTGTCTCTGGAAAAATTCAGAGAACGTATAGCTAATATGGGATTGAAAAATGACTAGCTAGGTGGTTTAGCAACTTATATAAGAGCATAATTGGATGACTTTCGGGACGCCTAGATAACCGATATTTTGCGACTCTATCTTGCATGGAAACATGTGTTTGGTCAAGTAACAAGATAGAGGAACTGACAAGGTACAGATATCATAATTAGTATGAAATATAAAGTCCATAATATGCAACGTGCTAACTAGATGATATTGTCTGCTTGATCAGCAAAAAGTCATTGATAAGGTGTGTTAAGGAAAACCTTCAGGAAAACCTTAAAGGAAGTACTTAACAATAATTTCAGTGCAGGTCGACACATGAAAAATGTGCGCGGCTGAAGTCGTCAATGGTTATTGGGTATGGACTATGAACCCATCACTGAAAATTGATGTCATTCACTTGAAATATAGTGAATTGAAGTCATCTGGAGTGTGTTGTCAATGGGAGTACACATTTGTACAGATGCGGTCAGATTGGTGGCGAAAACATGTGCACGTATGGCCAAGTCACAATCGGACGTCGATCTATGAGGTAATTTCATAAATGAAAGTTGGCATGAGGCAAAATTTTGGTACCAAGGTAAACATGTTCAACTCAGGTTTTATCACCAATATTATAATGTGATCAAGTGGGAGATAAAGGTATGAGAGGTGATCACACCATAATATAGTGGATCCTCTCACACTGAATCAAATCTTTATATGGTAATACAGTCTTCCCGCAGGAAGAAGCAACTGGAAGTTGGAAGTTTGAAGTTTAAATGAAGAGACACAAAGTTTGGATATATGGTGACTATTGAGTTTAATTTCAATGGTTATAACCGTTGATCAACAGCCACCATATATACTATAAATATATGGACAGAACATGAGTTCTATTTACTCGATTTTCTCTTTGTTTTTTCTCTTCTAGATTGTATTCTTTTACGTGATTAAACACCCTCACGGGAACCTCGATCCATTGTCATTGTTAAGATTATCTTACAGGCTATTCGTCTATTCTTGTTGAGGAGCTATGGGCCATCTGCCAAGGATTACATATGATGTGGGCTCACGAACACCGTAGTGTTATCATTGAAACGGATTCTGCCGAAGCAATTCATGCTATTCAAGAGAGTAACATTGCCCACCACCACTTCAATCTCTGTCAGAAGACTAGGAAACTATTGACAAAGGATTGGCAGTGTGAGCTATAGCAAATTTGGCGTAAAGCGAATGTATGTGCAGACCTTATTGAGAAGAATGCTTTAAATCTACAAGGCCTGCATGAAGCTATGCTAGATGCCCCGCCTTGGTTGACAGTGGTTCTGGAGAGTGATAAACATGGTTTGTCTCTCCAGGGTTACTAGGATGTAGTCTTTGTTTCTTTGGCTTTGGCCCAATTATTACCACAAAAAGGGGTTTGTTCCTCTAGGGTTATTAGGGTGTAGTCTTTGTTTCTTTGGCTTCGGCTCGATTATTACCACCAAACAAAAAAAAAAAAATAAATTATAAATACACCCCCTGAGATTTGCTTAAAATACGAATTCTCCCTTATGATTTGAAAAATTACAAATACCTTACTGTCAGAATTTTTTATTTAACAGAATTGATTGAAAAAATGAAATTTCTAATTGTTCACCTATACAATAATAAAATTATCTAAATTATTAATTGAAATAAAATTTTAACATTATTAAAAACTGTTAATTAACTTGATGATTTATTAATAAAATGATCTATTTGTTATGAAATTAAAAACCTCAGGAGACATAATATAATTTTTAGAACTATAAGGAGTAATTTATAATTTAAATACATCTCGAGGTGTTTGTAATTTACCCAAAAAAAGAAAAAAACCAAACAAACAAACAAACTAACCACAAGTACCCACAAAAACAAAAACAAAAACAAAAAAGAAAAAGGAATAAATAACAATTAAACCTTCATTTGTAGTAAATTACAGGCATATTAGCATTCACATCCCATACACCTCCTTCCTTCACATACTCCAAATATCTAGCTACTTCCGGCTTAGCCGTCGCTTTCTTCCTCCGGCGGCGCCTGTCGAATAATCCGAACCACGGGTGAATCTTACTAACCTTCTTCGCTTGCTTCGCCGGAAAATTCGCTGGAAAATTGAACTCCGAAGTCAATTTCGTCGACGATGAACCGAACAGCTTAGCTGGCAAGCTTGTGACTCTATTCAACTTCGCCTCTAAAAGACCGCCGGAGGACTCATCCACCATCCGCTCATATCCACCACCGCCACCGCCACCGCCACCGCCACGTGTGCTTAGAGCTCTAAACATGGCTTCAAAGATTTGAGAATGCCCTGAACTTGCAGTGCTAAAATGAAGGGGATTTAGTTATCACTTTGATATATATATATACAGGGTTTGATTTAGTCGTGTTTGGCATGCTGCTTGGTGATTCTTCTGAAGGTTTCACACGGCTCTGAGGCATGAATGCAGTAGGTAGTGTCGGTAGTGTGGGCCTTTGTTGTTTGACTTTCTTAGTCGGCAAAACCACCACGAGTTATCCTATTTTAGTATTATTTTTTTAAACAAAAAAATTAAATAATATAATATATTTTTAAAAAAATAATTTTAATTTTAATTTTAAATCAAAATTAAAATTAAAATATAATTTTAATTATTGATTTTGATAATATTAATTCTATCGTTCGATAAAATTATTATTTGAATACTTATATATATATATTAATTTTAATTAAATTATTTGTGTATTTTATAATTATAATTTTATTTTATTATAAAAGTGCAATTATCATATAATAATTTTGTATGATATATATTAAATTATAAAATAATAAAATAAATACTCATTTTGATATTAATAATAATATTTAAATTAGAAGAAGAATTAGTAATATAAAATTAAAAGTAATTCTAACTATTTAATTTTTTTTATATTTATTTAGAAAACAAAAATATGTAGAAATAGAAATTATATAAAATTTATTAAAAAAATTAAATGTAAATATGTTGTAATTGGATTATCATATAATAATTTTATATGATATATATATATATATGGGTGTTTTGAGAAAATAGTTAAAAGCTGACCTTTTTTTTTTTTTTTTTGACTTTTTGACTTTTTTTTGTAAGAAATGAAGTAGGTTAAAAATTGGGAAGTGACTTTAACTCTCTTCCCAAAATAAGGCATAATCATAAGATTGTAAAATAAAAGGAAAATTAGTCTAAAATCACTCTCCCATTTTTAGTAATGAAAGAGATCCACAATATTATTTTTTGATGTTTAAGGTCCCTAAATCCACACTCATATATCAGATTAGGGAAATTTGACGCTCTCTCTCTTTTTGATCTTTATTCTATCCAAACCAAACATTCTATCTTTGTGCACATTCCTCTCTCTTTGCTCCTTTCTCCTCTTTCAGTCTTCATCTCCGATGCCACCAAGCTATGGCAACTAGGGTCGCGAGAGTTGCTGACTTAGCATCGTCTCTGATCGGAATTGTGGGTTGTGGCTACGTATCCAAAATCAGGTGGGTGTCGTCTTTGTCGGAGGCCTCTCTAAAGCCCAATAAGAAGATCACCAATCGTCTCTTCGGCGTTATCAACGTCGTCAATGACCGTAAACTCCCTTCGAAGCTTCGTGGCCAACGTAACGCCGTCAGGTATGTCAATTACCTTCCGTTTGCCTAAATCGAAACACTTACTTTCTAATGCAAAACCCTAAATTCAAACAATCGTATAATAGTCCGACTTTCTTCAATCAATTGCAATTGCAATTGCAAGTTCGTTTCTCTTTGCACTGCCATCACAAACTTCGCATGTCTTCAAGCCTCCAAATCTTTCATGTAGCGGCAAAAAATCAATTGATTACTGCTTGCATTAGTCCAAGCCAAGAAGTTGTCGGTGGTGAAGATTCTAAAATGGCTTCGGTTGAAGATGAAGAAACAGAGGTGGTTGAGTCAAAAAAAAAAGAGCTCGTGGTGAATGACAATATTTGGAATCAAATGGTAGAAATTATGAAGTACCAAAACATCAGAGAAATTCTCTAGGGAAGGTCAGAGAAATTTGGAAAGTCTAGAAAAATTCTCTGTGAAGTGGAATTTCTATCAATTGTTTGGGAAATTTCTATCATTTTCTCTGAATGAATTCAATAAATTTTTGTTGTACTCATATGGGGGAGTTTGTTGCTTGTTTGATTTTTATTGAATGTTGCAGATTGATTTGGAGAGTGGGAATCAAAGTTCGATTGCTTGGATTGATGTTCATGGTAAGTGATTTTCCCCAAGACCTTTGTCGATGGCAGTGGAGAATTTGCAAACATTTCCAGAGATCTAAAGATTGAAGTCAAAAATGTGTCTTCTTTGAATCCGAATATTGAAATTTCAAATGTCACCGAGGACTTGGCCTAACAAGTTTTCTGGTTCTGAAGCTTATGAAATTGGTATCTATTTGACTCTATTTTTGGTGTTTGAGTAATTCAATTTTCTCTGGATTGAAATTTTCTCTAGTTGTTCAATTTTCTTTAGATTGAACTTTTCTCTGATTGTTCAATTTTCTCTGGATTGAAATGTTCAATCTATGTTTATGCGCTCCAAATATTTGATTATTTCTCTTCAATCCCTCTCTCCTCATCCCCACCAAATTTTTCTAGTTTAAACCAGAGAAATTCTTTGGTATGGATTGAATTTCTTTGGTTTGGACCACATAAATTCTCTGGTTTGGAAATCTATAGTTTGTTTGTGTATATTTCATGATTTCAATGCTCACCAACCAAACCATGATGTGCAATGGTTTGGTTTGAGTAAATTTTAAACTCATTATGAGATTACAAGCGTTTGAGATTTGAAGGATTTTGACTTGTTTGCAATATATGTTAAAAGAGTTTGAATCCAGTGAAATTTCAATTTTCTCTGCCCTATTTGGAATTTTCTCTGTGATATGTCCAGAGAAATTCTCTGGATCGAATTTTTTCTAGATCGATGTTGAGGGACCTTAGACATTATGAAAATATTGAGTGTCCTTTATGCTATAAAATCTTAATACCATGGACCTTAAAAAAAATCCCCTAAAATAAACACTCTTAATTAAATTAAACTATCAACTATATAAAAGAAATTTAACAACAACTATCTAAAAAAAATCACATAAAAACATCTAAACCCCCAAAAAAATAAAATAATGAAAACATCCAAACAATAGATACATTTTAGTGTGTCAAATGATTAATCATCCGCAATATGATATCAAAACATAAGAGAATTTACTATTTAACAATTGAAAAAATAACTCTAGTAGTAAATCCAAACTTTTGAGGTTTCTCAAGAATATTATTGTTGTGCAGGTTTTTCTTCCTGTGAGTTGTGATTATATAAAACAATGTAGAAAATGAAGTATAATTTCATATATATAATTATTATAAAATTTAAATGATAAATTCATAATATATAATTGATATTAGGTATAGAATAATGCACAGGAATATAAGAAGAAGGGGAAAAAAAAAAGCAATTTAGCATTAAAAAAAATCCTTATACCCTAGAAAAAATTAAGAAGAAAAATGTGAAATGCAAAATTTGTATTGGGTTTGTAGATTATCTCAATTTATCATGAAAAATATATAGAAAAGAAATATTTGTCAAATAGAGTCAATATAAAATAGATAAAATTAGTATAATTTAAATTAGGTTTCGGTTTGGGTGAAACTCTATATGTAATTAAGAAAATACATACTAACGTGGTTCTCTTAGGAAAAAAAAAAAAACCCTTATAATGTGCCACTAAGCATAAAAAAAAATTGCTCTTAATAATACATATATAAATATGATTACTCTGTAATCTTTATATTTTGTTTCTTGTGCAATTTTGATAATTGTAATTTTAATTAGTTTGATTTTGATTTTAAATTTTAAAAAAAAAATTACATGACATTATAAATGTTAATAATTATAATTATAATTTTTTCATAAATATGTAATAATTCTTAAAAGTTAGCCCTGATGAGTAATTTCCCTTAAATTTATGATTTTATCTGAATTTTTGGTCTAATTGATTATATCTAGTAGAATTCTGTAATGAAAAATACATACATAAGTGATTTGTATCATACTTTAAGAAGAAAAATTATAAATTTATTCATCTTAGCGAGTTAATTTCAACTAATTCAGTAATCACTTTTTGTCAAGATCACTAACGATATTATCAATAAGACTAAATTGACATAAAATTTAAAATTTAGAGTCAAAATTTAACTAATTGAAAATGTAGGGACTAATTTAAAATTTTCAATTTTTTTTTTTTTGGCCATTCACCACTTCAAATAAGGACTAGATAGGCAGCTTTGCTAAACCAAGGGATGGAGGGATACATGGTTAAGCTAATAATCAGTAACAATGACGACGGGAAAGGCGAGGACAGGGAAAATGGGACAAGGGAAGTAAATAGAAACTAGAAGCATCCGTCACCCAATAATCAATTTTTCAACTTATTTACTTTTTCTCATAAACAGTCTAATACAAATTCCCGAAATAACAAGAGATAGGCAGCTTAACAAGCTACTCCAAACAGGTCCGTAGTCCTTCAGTCTGCTTTAACTTCGGCATGGCAAACAGACTGAATCTGCTTAGCTTACTATTAACATTTAAGTTGTGTTTGAATCTTGAATTTGAAGAGAAATTTGTGGAGGGAATGAAAAAAGTGAATGAAATAGAAATTAATTTTGTCATTTTTTCCTTTATAGTTTTCCTGTTAATTTGATTCAAATTACATGCCTTAGGTCACACTTCTAAAAAAAAAAACATGTTCCGAGCACAAAAACATAAATTGTATTCATTGACTTCTCAGAAGAAAATTTCATGAAGCTGTGCATGTTTAAACACAACCAACCACATGGTGTATTAGTTTAACAGGTTCATCAGTCAAAGGTGGCTGCCATAGTTTGAAAGAAGACAAGATCAGTTTTAAGTGCTGAAGTGCATGTATGATGTCCAAATATTGTACTGATTTCAGTAAGTCAATTCCAGAATCAAGTGAAAGCTGATATGGAAAGCTGACCTTGATGACAAATGAAGTTTTGATGAAGCAAAATCAATGGTGGTGCTACTGTTTTCACCATGACCACCCCCAAATGGACCTTGAATCAACCAATCCTGAAGTAACACAATTCATTTTCTGATGCTGAAAACTGTTGAAGGTTTGACATTTAATTTTTCTAAACTCGATAGGCCAGTTTAATTCTCATTGCTGCTGGCAATGGCGACCCAGCTACTCCCTGCTTCCTTAGCAATCCCTCTATCTTTCATAATGCTTCTCAGCAAGTCAACCGAATCCCACCTTCCAATGGCCGCATAGAAATTCGACAACGCTATGTAATTCGCAGGCTTAGTTGGTTCCCACTCAAAGAGCTGCTTAGCAGCAAATTCACCCCTAGTGACATCCTGGTTAAGTGTACAAGCATTCAATAGCGCTGCCCATACAGCAGCAGTAGGCTTAATACCGTTGTCAACCATATCATGAAAAAGTCGCCACGCTTCTTCAATCCGACCTGCCCTACCTAATATATCTATAAAACAGGCATAGTGCTCTGGACCTGGATCCACACCGTACTTTTCTTGAAACAAAGCAAAACATTCCTGGCCTTGTTCCACGAGACCTGAATGCCCACATGCAGATAAAACAGCAAGTAATGTCACAGAATTAGGCACAACACGATTACCCTCTTCCCCCATTTTCTTGAACAGCTCAAGAGATTCACACCCATGTCCGTGACTGCCATATGCATCTATCATGCTTGTCCAAGAAACTACATCACTTTGAGGCATTTGATCGAATACCAAACGGGCATTCAAAATCTTCCCACATTTTGCATACATGTCCAGTAATATATTGCACAACTGGGTACTAGAGACGAAGCCCTGACGGATAGCCATGCCGTGTATCTGCTTCCCAATCCACAAATCTGAATTCTCAGAGCACGCAACGAGGGCACTGGTTAGCGCGATTACATTAGGTTTCATAGCACTCATAATCGACATAGCGACATCATATTTTCGATTCTGAATGCACCCAGTAATCAATGAATTAAGCATTATATCATCCGCTTGGCGATTCAATTTACAATAAACTTTCATTGCTTCATCGATGTATCCCACACCCGAGTAAAAATCAATCAGAGCCGTACTCAGCACTACCAAATCACGGCCCATTACAATCACCAGTGCATGAACTTGCTTACCCTGTCGCTTTGCATTCAAAGAGGCACAAGCTTTAAGCACAGAACACAACGAGAACTCGCTAAATTCCACTCTTTCCTTCCTCATTGCCTCAAATACACGCAGCGCTTTCACAGGGAAACCATGGCGCAGAAAGCTCGATAGCATTGCGTTCCAAGCAACCACATCCTTGAAACCCATCTCATCAAAGACACGAACCGAGTCACCCAATTGGCCATACTTGGAGTACATGTCAATCAACGCAGTTTTCGTAACAATTCCCGAGTCAGAACCCAGTTTGATCATCAAACCATGGACTTGTTGGCCGCGATTGGAGTTCGACAAAGACGAACAGGCGCCCAAGACAGGCGTAAAAGTGTAGGCATTGAGGTCGGAACGAATGCGATGAATGTGAACGAATAGATTCCATGCCGTGAGAGGGTCATTGTTGCGAACATACGAGGCGATAAGAGAGTTGAGAGAATAGAGGTCTCCGTGGGGCGTTTTGTCGAACAGGTGGTGAGCGTGGACATTGCGGTATTGATGCTTCGTTATTATTGCAGCGTCCTTTAAAAATCGGTTGTGAAGTTTTTTGGCGGGTAAAAAACAGATAAAACGACTAAACGTGGACATTAACTAAGATTTGGATGTCCTGGAATTGAAGGGATAGTACAAGTAATAAAAAGCATAGTTGTAATCGTATCATTACTTTATAAGAAATTAACTAACCATTTTAAAGAGGGGTTTTTTTTTGGTCCTTTTTATAGGACATTCCATTTAATAAAGAAACGAAGAAAAAATTACACTGCCCTCATGTAAAGTTCAACAAAAATAAGATGTGCTTGTTTGGTTTGTGTTTCGGAGATGAATTTTGGAAAAAAAAATTTCAAAAATTATTTGGTTTGAGTTTTTTTCAAAAAAATTTCAAAAACATTTTATCTCTTTTACACATCAATCAATCACTTTTTCTCTCTTCTCTCTCCTCTCTCCTCTCTCCTCTCTCATTCTCAATCACTTTTTCTTTCACACACATCTACTCAATTCTTCCAAAATATCAAATCAACTCAAACTTCCACAAAAAATTTCTCTCTCAAAATATACAACCAAACAAACTAAAAAAATTTCTAAAACAACTCTCTTAAATTTTTTTCAAAAACAACTCTCCCAAAAACAAACCAAACAAGCCCGATAAGTCTCACAACTTTAATATAATTATATTGTACCCCTTCATTTTTAGGGTGTGTTTGATTGGGGGATAAAGGGGGGGAATTATTTACTATTGGGATTGTAATCCGGGGGAAACTCTTTATCCGACGTTTGTTTTTTTTTTAGTTCGCCAGACATAGAGTCCGGCCGGATTCCTTATCCCCTATATGGGGGACTATTGTATCCTAGGAGGGGTATAGGACAATTTTCGGGAGACTATTCACTGTTAGGATTAGGTGATGAAATAACCATTTTGACCCTCTACTATTTAATTATGTATTATATTTAGTAAAATTTAATAAAATTTAAATGTCTCAATTTAAAAATAAAATAATTTTGTTTAACTTTTTATTGATTTTTTATTTATTTAATTTTTTAAAATAATTTTTTATAGATATTTTATTGATGTTTTATTTTAAAATTTTGTTTATAATTTATTTAATTTCATTATTTAAATTTTAATAGATGTTTTATTTAATTTCATTATTTAATTATTATTATTTTTAAAAATAAATTTATTTAAAATTTTAATTAAAAAAATAACATATATTTTTGCTGATATTTTATTTATTTAATTTAAAAAAAATAAATTTATTTAATTTAAAAAATAATAATTTTATTTAATTGTGTAAAAAATAAAATAAAATAAAATTTTATTTAATCTAGCTAAAAAATTAAAATATTAAAGATATATTTAATATTGCTATTACTTAGTAAACAATTAAAAAAGGGTAACATAGTCATTTGTTCATTTATCATATCCAGTTCGTCCAACTAAACGTTGGATTCATTGAAAATAGTCATTTCCAGACATCTAATCCCATGAAAAAATAAACACGGGATACATATTCAATCCAACCAAATAGTCTGAGGGATTCACAGTCCTAGGACTCAAGTCCGATTGATTCTAATCCCCCCTTATCCAGTCCATCCAATCAAACACACTCTTAGAGGGATAAGGGGGGAACTATTTACTATGCGGATTGTAATTCGAGGGAAGCATCCAATCCGCCGTTTGTTTTTTTTTTAGTCCACCGGACATGGAGTCCGGCCGGACTCCTTATCCCCTATATAAGAGACTATTGTATCCTAGGGGGGTATAAGACAATTTTTGGAAGACTATCCACTGTTGGGATTAGGTGGTAAAATGACCATTTTGATCTTCTACTATTTAATTATGTATTATATTTAATAAAATTCAATAAAATTTAAATGTCTCAATTTAAAAATAAAATAATTTTATTTAACTTTTTATTGATGTTTTATTTATTTAATTTGTTTTAAATATTTTTTATAGATATTTTATTAATGTTTTATTTTAAAATTTTGTTTATATTTTATTTAATTTCATTATTTAAATTTAATAGATTTTTTTTATTTAATTTCATTGTTTAATCATTATTATTTTTAAAAACAAATTTATTTAAAATTTTAATTAAAAAAGTAACATATATTTTTATTGATATTTTATTTATTTTATTTTTAAAAAACAAATTTATTTAATTGTGTAAAAAATAAAATAAAATAAATTTTTATTTAATCTAGCTAAAAATAATTAAAATATTAAAGATATGTTTAATATTGCTATTACTTAATAAACAATTAAAAAATGATAAAATAGTCTTTTGTTCATTTATCATATCCAGTCTGTCTAACCAAACGTTGGATTCACTAAAAAAACAAACACAGGATACATATCCAATCTAACCAACGGAAATGCCTCGGACCCCCAGTAAATGCTACTGGGGTGACCCCCCAGTGCCACGTGACACTGTGTGATTGGAGGAAAGAAAAAAAAAAAAAAAAAACAGAAACTGGCCAGTGGGGGTGCCCCACGTCACTGGGGGTCGACCCCCACTGGGGGTGCATAGCAGGGTTGATCTAACCAAATAGTCCGGGAAATTCACAGTCCCAGAACTCAAGTCCGATGGATTCTAATCCCCTTATCCAGTTCGTCCAATCAAACACACCTAGCCATATTATATAATTGTTCAGATAATTTTTAATATAACTGTTTTATAACTTTAAAAATAATAATAATAATGTTTGGATAAACATGACGTTAAAGAACCGAGGTTATTTTTTAGTTTACATAATTGCCTGTAATTTTCTTTTTGAGAGAGAGAGAGATTGGGTTGGTAATACAAAATCTAATTAGAATGCCGAATGGATGATGAATTTCACTTACTCGTTCATTTGAGATATGTACAGAGATCGCATGAATTATAATTTTATTTGCATTTGCATTACATTTCATTTGAATTTGGAATAATTTAAGCTTAATTTCAAATTTAACTTTCCAATTTCTCTTCTCTTTCAACCCTCCAATGGGTTAATCAATAGAGCAGTTGTCAACACATTAGTAACGGAGCACATGTAATGTAATGAACATTTCAAACTAAAGTGAACATTAACGTTTAGGTCATAGGCAACATGTCTTCAACTAAAATAAATCAATAGCTCTATCTATTTTAATTCTATCCATTAATCACCAAACCAGATGTGTTATATTGTACATGTACTTGAATTCAAGGACACTGCAAACAGGAATGCAATAACAATGATAAACAGACATGGGATTTCAATTCCAACCCTTCATTACTGCCGACTGCACTGTCTTCCCGGCAATATATATATATATATATATGAATTATCCGAATCTCAAATCCTCTGGTAAATCATCATAGCATGAAAGAGAACAGACCTCTATTTTAATCTGTTAAAGGGTCTGCAGCGATGAAGCGAAAGAGATAAACCTTCTTCTTTCACCAACATTTCTTCCCCGGCAATCTTGAAGCTTGAGCTTACCTTCGGAACCTAACGAAAGAACTAAAAATATTTGACAGACGTAGAGATATTTACTAGCTACAAGTACAAATTACATAATGTGCTGCAATGGCCATCTACCGCTCCTCTGAGTTGAATCTGTTCCAAGCTTCCTGAACACACATAAAACATAAAACAATAAATAGAAAAGTACAGCAACGATTATCAAGAACTGTTAGTTACTTACTTCAGACCAAACTTGAGTAATTTGTTTGGATGTAATTTGAGTTAAATGACGCTCATGGCAAAGATCAGTCCATTACCTTGGGGGTTAAAGGAGGGACAAAGTTACTGTAACATTAAAGGTCCATCTCATACCGTCATAACTGAAGCTTGAACTTGGCTAGTACTCTTTTCGTTCCATTTTATTTATTTATTTATTTTTGGGGGGTTAATCGGATTGTAATAAGTGAATAATGATTAATTAACCAAAGAATCATTTTTACTATTCAAATTTTATGCCAAAACTGGGCTTCATGTGCATAAGACATTTCATCAGGTAAATTATCGTATCAACGCATTACTTGGATACGACCTCCATTTTTACAAAACTAGCATGTATGGAGAAGTAGTAAGTACAATTATAGTATAATCTCAATTACCAAGGTATTCATGTAGTTAAATAAACTATAATTTTAATCATAGATGTATAGTACAAAGTTTAAGACATACTATTGAGGTGTACCAAAATGCCAATACAAGAAAACTATATCAAGCTCAACAGTAACATTTTTGTAGTAGTAACTTGGGAACAAGCATCCATTTATCAAGCTAGAGAGAGAGAGAGAGAGAGAGAGATAATTATATGCTCACTTTCACCTATATGTAGCATGGAGAAAGGCTTTATTTCATAGTTTTTTAGAGCATAGTCATTGATCAAATTGGTAAAAGAAAGCGAAGCCAGTAAAATACCTTCAGAAGATCAAAAACCTTTTCACATATATACTTTTGCTGAACACTTGCACCACGTTGTTGTAATTTGTCAGGGTGAACACATAGAGTGGCTTTCCTGTAAGCTTTCTTAACAGCCGCAGAAGTTATAACTTCAGTCAAGGGAATTGGCTGCCAACCACTATCAGGCCCAAGGATCTGTGGATGATGAAAATGTAATTTAGAGCACAAGTAAATGGAAAATTACAGAGAAAGGAATCAGTCAGTGTAACCAAGCAAGGATGAGGATCAATATTCTAATACTGAACTACGTCGATCTCGATCATCTATTGAACTACAAATATGAACAAGGAAGAGAAATGAAAGACTCTGACTGCATCTATTAGCAGATAATAATTGATATATTGATGCAGAATATGGACCTTGGTCAGGCCACATCTCCATGTATTAGTTTTCAGGGGCAGGATATTCAAAAAATATTCTGTGCCAGCAGCAAAATCCTCACTCTGGCCAATAGTTCAATGCAGATGAAGTAGAATGAGAAAGAGTAATTTCATTTCGTTCTATGCCTTCTTCATACTAACATACTGTGCCGATTTCCTTGATGTCTGATCTAAACATATTCAAGAAAGTGATCGATTTTTGCTGGGCAACCAGAAGAATTAAGCACTCGGGAATATATAGCAACTAAATTGATAGGATTCCCACTGGCATGGCTTGTAGCTAAAAAAATTCTATGCCTTCTTCATACTGACATACTGTGCCGATTTCCTTGATGTCTGATCTAAACATATTCAAGAAAGTGATCAACTTTTGCTGGGCAACCAGAAGAATTAAGCACTTGGGAATATATAGCAACTAAATTGATAGGATTCCCACTGGCATGGCTTGTAGCTAAAAAAATTGACACTAACTTTACAAAGACTTCTACCCAAAATTATATTTTCACTTTTTATTTAAGTACATGTCATAGCTAAAAACACTTTAATAGCGCTCCCAATGCACTGAATGCTGTATAAATGCAAATGAAACACACAATGCATGTTTATGTGAAAGAAGGATTAAGGTTAATACATATTGCAATGTCGAAAGTAATGCACGCAGGTTCGCTTCTTTCCCACTCGACCATCTCTTCACTTCAGCATCAAGAGCTTCGGCCAATCTCTGCAAGCATATATTGATATGAGCCATGGAAATGCAAAGGTAACTCATAGTTCTGAAAATTACACTTATGAAAAGATGTTTACATTTCTCTCTGCTTGCTCTCTTTGAGCAAGAAGATCACGCATGTTCTTCTCTGCTAGAGCTTTTGCCTGAAAAGGTGACAGGTATAGTTTTGGTTCATAATGTTAGATGCAGATATAACTTTACCAATTCTATGGAAGGATGAAAAACAAAATAGAAAAATTAGACACATACAGCACGTTCAGCAGTTCTTCGATGCCTCTCTAACCTTGCTTTACACCTCTGAGCTGATTCACCTTCAACTCCTACAAATCTCTCAAGTGTTATGGGAAGCTTCTTACAGAAAAAATATATCACAATTATAAGCAAAGCAGAAAAGCGTTGAAGGTTGATGAAAAAGTAGATTTAGTAAAACGGCAAAACTCCATATTGTACAGAAAATCATTGTTGGTGGTGTCCTACAAGATTCCACATGCAAGTAAATTATTTCTAATGTTTCACATATCACGTACCACCATGAACTGAAGAATATGAATAAATGGGACCGATGGAAGACCCAACGTCCTGAGATTGCACATCCTGCCATTTACCATCTGTTAATAGGCTGTTAGGCAAGCACTTCATAAATCACATCATTGAAGGGTATACTCACAGAAAACGAAGAGCTTTGTCTCATTCCACCATTTTTGTAAGAAGCAGAGGACTTATCAGCCACTGATCTTTCAACACATTCTCGAGCCTCAAAAGCAGCCTTCTCAGCCATGACTTTTTGGAAAGCACGCTGTCGAGCCTCCGCAGTTGCTCTCTCTACTGCAGCACGCTCTGCCCTGAGCCTGGCCTCCATAGATGTCTTCTCCGCTAATGACCTTTCTCTAGCCTCGGCACATGCCTTCTCTAGTCTTTCTCGGGCCTCTGTCATTGCTCTTTGTCGAACTTCAGCAGTTGCCCGCTCCACAGCAGCCCTTACTGCCCTGTCATGAGCTTCAGAAAATGCCCTTTCGCGAGCTTCAAGAGTAGCTCTATCAACAGCCATCAGGTCCTTTTCTCTTTCTCTCTCTCTTTCCCTCTCTTCGTCTATCTTTCTTAGGCGGTCATTTTCCTGCTCTCTTTCTCTTTTCATCCTTTCTTGTTTCTCTCTCTCTTCTGATGTGAGGATACCATTAAGTTTCTTCTCTTTTCTTTCTGTGTTCTGGCTTGTGCTAACCTTCTGAGCTGTGCTCTGTGCATGTCTTTTTCTCTCAAACACAGTTGGCTGATCAGCTCCCATTTTCCTTCCCTTTTCAATCAACTCTCTTACCACTTGTGATGACATGAATTTGTCTTTGCTTTCCTCCTTGTCAAATGTCACTTGAACCTCTTTGACATTATTTCCCCTCTCTCCCATGTGTGTTTGTCCAATGCCAATACCAATGCCAGCTTCAACTGACTCTTTCAGGGTGTCATGCAGATCGAGTGATTCTGTGGCATCTTTCACTCTGGTTTGGTCCTTTTCATGTTGTGAGTCACTTTGACCCATGCCAGATGAGATGGATTGCTCTTCAAACAGCACATTCACCACTTCCACTGCTTCCACTTGCCCCTCACTATCCATGGATTCAGCCTTCATGTTTCTATCCTCTTCAAATGAAAGGGCCCCTTCGGTCTTTTTCATTTTTACACTGTTTTTATCCTGTCTGCAGACTGCTTGATCGGGTTGTAGGTTCTCATAGTCATCCAGCTTACACACCCCATCAGATGCCTTGAAATTCACCTGTGTGTGCACACAAGTTCCTTGATCAGGATGTAGTTTCCTTTCATTTTCATCCCTTTCATTTTGCTCATGATCTCTGCTGCGTCCCTTCAGTTCTTCCCAATATCCAGCATCTTCAGTCATCTTCTGAGTTTTTCCACAATCATTAGCCTCTTCCGATATTTTCTCAATTTCTTTATGCTTGAAAGCCTCTTTTGACCTCTTCTCACTTTCTTGTCTTTCATGTGCTTCTTGTAGTCGTTTCTTGCTAACTTCTTGTTCCGAGGCCTCTTCAAGGCTCTTCTCATTCTCTTCCCTTTCACAAGCCTCATTTAATCTCTCCTCATTTTCCTCTGTGTCATGAGCCCCTTTTTTATTTTTGCCATTTTCTTCCTGCCGAAGAGCACCGCTCAGTTTCTTCTCAATCTCTTCCTGCCTAAGATTCTCTACAAGCCTCTTCTCATTTGCATCTCGTTCACAAGCCAATTTTTGCCTTTTCTTATTCTCTTCCTGCTCAAGAGCCATTTTCAGTCTCTTTTCAATCTCTTCCAGCTCCAGAGCCTCTTTCAATCTCTTCTTGTTCTCTTCCTGCTCAAGAGCCTCTTTAAGTCTCTTCTCATTTTCTTCTCTTTCACAAGCCTCTTTAAATCTCTTCTCATTATCTTCTCTTTCATGAGCCTCTTTTTGTCTCTTTTCTTTCTCCTCCCTTTCACAAACCTCTTTTTGTCTCTTTTCTTTCTCTTCTCTTTCATGGGCCTCTTTTTGTCTCTTTTCAGTCTCTTCCTGCTCCAGAGCCTCTTTCAATCTCTTCTTATTCTCTTCCTGCTCAAGAGCCTCTTTAAGTCTCTTCTCATTTTCTTCTCTTTCATGAGCCTCTTTATGTCTCTTCTGATTCTCTTCCTCTTCGAGTCTCTTCTCATTTTCTTCTCTTTCACGGGCCTCTTTAAGTCTCTTCTCATTTTCTTCTCTTTCACGGGCCTCTTTAAGTCTCTTCTCATTTTCTTCTCTTTCACGAACCTCTTCAAGTCTCTTCTGATTCTCTTCCTCTTCAAGTCTCTTCTCATTTTCTTCTCTTTCAAGGGCCTCTTTAAGTCTCTTCTCATTTTCTTCTCTTTCACGAGCCTCTTTAAGTCTCTTCTCTTTCTCTTCTCTTTCACAGGCCTCTTTTTCTCTCTTTTCAGTCTCTTCCCGCTCCAGAGCCTCTTTCAATCTCTTCTCATTTTTCTTGGCCTCTTCCCGCTCCAGAGCCTCTTTCAATATCTTCTGATTCTCTTCCTCTTTAAGTCTCTTCTTATTTTCTTCTCTTTCACGAGCCTCTTTAAGTCTCTTCTCATTATCTTCTCTTTCACGAGCTTCTCTTTGTCTCTTTTCTTTCTCTTCTCTTTCACTAGCCTCTTTTTGTTGCTTCTTCTTTTCTTCCCGGTCTACAGCCTCCATTAGTCTTCTCTCAATTTCTGCTTGCTCAGTGGCCTCTTTGAGTCTTTTCTCATATCTTTCCCTCTCAAGAGTTTCTTTTAGTCTCCTTTCACGAGCATCCTCATGTCTTTTTTCATCTTCTATTCTTTCAGCAGCCTCTTTTCGTTTCTTTTCAACTTCCACTTCATTCTCTTTCTGCTGAACTTCTGGCAGGTTCTGACTCTCTTTGCTTTGATCAGCTTCAGTTTGTATCTTCTCAATGTCTCCATGCTGTTGGACCATTCTCGTCTTCTTCCCATTTTCTTCCTGTTTACAAACCTTTTGATTCGCTTTTACTTTCTTCTCATGCTCCTCTTGGATGTTTGATTCTTTTGTTGCTTTTGATCTCCCCTTGTTTCCATCCCATTCACGAGCCTCCCTGTCATCTTTTATTTTCCTATTGTCATCTTCTTGCTGTTGAAATGCTGGAGTTGCTTTTTTCTCTGGTCCACGCTCACAGAACTGTGTATTTTGCACCGAAACCCTTTCATCCTTTACCTGCTCAAAGATCTTTCTGGATTTATCTGTTTCTACCACTTCATAAAATTGTGTTGCTTCTCTCCATTCAACAGGTTCCTCAGTTTTATAATATTCTTGAGCTGACCTATACTCCTTCCCATACTTTTTATCTGCAGATACTTTAGCCACATTTATATGGTTTTCCCATTCAATTGAATCTGAAACAACTCGTCCTGTCTTCATTACTTTCTGCATTTCCTCCATAGCAAAACTTGTCATTCCACTACAATCACTTTGACAAGTTCCATGCACTCTCTCATCTTTACAATAGCTGGATCCATCAAATGTCTTGCTTGCTTTTCCCTCCCTATCTTTTGCATCATTCTTCAACCCAAGCTTTGTACGGGTTTGAAGACCCTCCTTTCTCTCCATTATTTTTGCACTTCTTAGTTTTGCTTGAGCTTTTTCCATTGCCTCTTTCATTACTGCAGCAGACACCGAAGTAGATGAGCTTGCATCTACCTCCACATCAAAAAACCGTGGAGAGCTGTCACCTGCCGTCTCTCCAAATGAAAAACTTTTCGAAGCTTTGAGCTTTGATTTCTGTCTATCAGAATCTCCATCTTTTGCAGCTAAACCAGGAGGTGGCCTCGAGGGTGGTGGCAACCGAGAGGGTTGAGTTCTTAAGCCGATATCATATACAGTTAAAATTTCCTCATTTACAGAAGATGCAGTTTTGCCATAACCCACAGGTTTGAGATCAGTTCCCGAACTCTGTATGCCAAAATTACTGCTTGATGGGTGTGACATAGTTTTCCTGAATTGCTTTCCTTCTCTTAGTCCCCCACTAAAATCAACATTTGGGATGAGATCATCAGCTTTCTGCAAAGGCATATTCCTTTTTTGTGAAGGAGGGGTTTCATTAACTACGAAACTGAATCCTGGAACAGCATGTAGTTGAGTTACATGAGCCATCCCATTTGACATATCTTCCTTGCTTCTTTGACTAGCCTTATCATATGATATATTGAACTGCTTAATGCCATCACATGACGGGTAAAATTCTTCATTTGACAAGCTTTGATTCCTTTCTGAACAAGCAGAAGGGTCTGACGCATCTGACAAATATCCGCTCTGAGCTGGAGTCCTACAACAAGGAAAAAGACAAAACGCATTGCGTGATCAAAGTTCTAAAATTGCTATAACAGAAGCAATCAAGAAATATTTTTTTGATCTCCTTGTATTAAACAATAATGGGACCTATAAAATGAAATATGTTCAATAGCAGCAAATTGCAACAGAATCATCAATGCTGCGTCAAAGAGTTCCTTATATATATATATATATATGTATGGATTAAAGAAAAGAGGAACTACAATGAATAATCATAATTCAATTTAAACATTTACCAATCTCATATTACAACTAAAACCTTTACCAGAAGTAATTCCTAAAATATGAGATACTATTCAATTAAATGCTTTCAACCCTCTTTATTAAAATTTAGATCATTTTTCTCTACACTACCTCTCTTCTAATGAATATCATTTTTCTCTACGAATCCCCTCACATTTGTGGGGAGTGAGCTTAATTGCAAGAACCTCCTACTACGAATCACAAATTCGCTCTAGAACCGCAATTTCAATTCAAAGCAGCAATTGAGTTAGAAAGAACCTTGTTCCCAGAATCCCAAAGAAACAAAATAAAAGCTGGCAACCCTCATATTATAAAATCTAGAAAGTAGAAAATAAAATTAACTCATATCTAGTACTTCATATTTATTTAATATATTTTACATTTACAAAAAACAATTTGTAGTTGATACTTTTTATATTTATTCATATTTTGACATATATATATATATATATATAACAACTAAGCAACAAATATATATATTTCTCACAATATATTAAATATATAAACCTTAAGACTCTTCTATGCGCCCCACTCCCTCGGCCTCGTTGCCATTCTGCCCGCCCCCACCCTTGTCCTTGCTTCCACTTCATGTGACTGAGGTCATGAACAGGTACATCCATTAGAAACAGTCACTTGGAAACTGACAATAACAGTTAATTCCGTGATGAAGAGATGGTCCCCTAACCCAGGCTTTGAACAAGCCTGTGTGTCTCCATAAAAGGAATTATCAAGTCAAGCCATAAGATATCTCTCTGAAATAAGCCAACAGAGGGATTTTCTGATTTTCCTCTTCCAAGTATTTGAACAAACATGGCTATAGTCTATAGAGAAGTTTCCGTTCCTCCCCTACTTATGTTATGGGTAAATATCTAAAATTGACACATTGCCCTCTTGAGAAACCTGTTGAATCCCAATTCTAAAGATAACCAAAGTTTTGCACGATTATCTTCAGAAATAGAGTTTTCACAAAGAAGCCATATAAAAGTCTCAGAACACAAACTAATTACCAAGATAAATCCCCATAATACGCAATCCAAACACATGACAAACTCATTGTATTTCTTTTTCTTTATCTCAAAACACAGAAGCTAAATCTCGTACACCCTACAGAAACCCCAAAGTGACTCGTGGTTTCAGTCACAATACGCGAACATTAGCTCAAAAATCAGTTACGAAAAATTGCAAAAACCTGTATATTTTGTTCTACAATTAACAAATGTTCAACCAAGTGACCGTAGAGTAACCAAGACAAAGAAATAGGAAGAACCAAACAACAAGAGATAAACAATTATTTGCACAATTTCAGCATAAAATGAGGAAAAAAATTGAAGGCAAAAAGCAACAAAAGACATACCAAGCTTCATCAGAGGAATCATAAGCAGTCTTGGAATGGTTGAACAATTCATCGAACGAGACTGCGAAATCTAGGCCCTCGAAACCGCCGAACACTTGAGAGTAGTCAAAATGGGAGGTCCGGATATCGAAGGAGAATTCGGCTTCGTCGACAGCGGGAAGATCGAGAATCGGAATAGAGGAAGGTCGAGAGGCGTGAAAGCTTCCGAAAATCTCAGAGTAGTCTTCGATGCGAGGAGAGAAAGTGGGGATTCCGAACTTCGGAGGACCTCCGAAGACGTCGTCGTAGACGGTGTGAGTTGAGAAGCCATTGGCATTGGCATTGTTGTAGAGTTTCTTCGAAACAGAGTGAGACAATTTTTCCATCAAAATGGAGCTTCGAGCTTCTGCTTCTCTCTCTCTACCTTCTTCCGAGTTGTGTGCAGACAGAGAAAGAGTACGACGAGAGAGTTACTCGACGGGGAGAAAGGGGCATAATTTTGGATAATTATTCTATTCGAACACCGTACTCTATTTCAGTAATTAATTATTAGGAAATTCTAATATACTACGCCTTTGTTTCGGGTTCTTTTGGATTGGGTTGATTTTTTAGTTTTTTTTTTTATTTTTTGTGAGAAAAATAATGTAATGATTATTAGTTGAATATGATGTTTTTGTCTTATTGGACTAAAAAAATTATTTTAACTTTTTGTGACTAAAATAATTCAAAACCCAACCCAATCCTTCTTCCCAAACGAAGCCGAAGTGAGTTTGCTTTTTTATTTTTTAGAATTTTAAATTTTTTTGTTATTTTAGTTTGGATTAAAAAGTCTCATTTAATATGGGCTTTTAAAATTTTTGGCTTTTATGATAAAAAAAAGTGAAATGGTTACTTAAATAATAAAACTTCGTAGCTTGAAAAAAATGGGACTCAAATGGCCCGACCTCTCTCTCTCTCTCTTTTTTCTCTCTCTCTCCTCCTCTACCTTAGTCTTCTTCTTTTTTTTCTTTCTAAACTACAACGGTGATGGCGGCTTGTAATAGTGGGCTCTCTCTCTATCTCTCTTATATATATAGATAGATCTGTGTATACAGAGATCTAACCAGCGCAGAGCTGTATAGATCTGTTCTCTTTCTCTCTTCTTCCTCCTCCCTTTCTTCCTTTGTTCTTCTCTCTTTTTCTTTTTGTTTCTTTCTTTCTCCTCTGTTTTTTTTTCTTGTTTGATTTTTTTGATTTTTCTCTCCTCTCTGCTATATCTCTTTCCTTTCCTCTCCTCTATCTCTTTTTTTTTTTTATTCTGAGTTATGGTAGAAGAAAAGAAAAAAAAAATAAAGGAAGAACATATTTGAACACAGAGAAAGACAAGGAAGAAGAAAAGAAAAGAAAAAGACGGGGGGAAAAAAAGTGCAAAAACGACGTCGTCTTGACACCTTAAGCCATTCGAGCCTTAATGAAATCGAGCTACCTAGTGGCATTATTAGTTAAATGTAATATTTTGTTTTATTGACTTTTTAGCCTTTTTTCCCCCTTTTGTGGCTATTTTAGCTCCAACCGTTTGGCAAGAGCTTTTGTGGCTATTTTAGCCACAAAAGACAAAATAGACTATTTTAGCCACAACAAACAAAACATCACATCCAACTAATAATCATTACACTCTTCTCTCACAAAAAGAGCCAAAAAAGCCAAAAAGCTAAAAAGTCTTTCTCAAATCAAGCTTTTTAGCCTAGGCTAAAATAACCAAAAAGTCAAAAAACCAATCCACTTCCCAAACGGAGGCATAGCTTATGCATCCTAATTTTTCCAAGTTATTCCAATTTTTTTTGTTATGATTAATTTTCTTTTTTAGTTATGACTCATGAGATCTTTAATTATATCTTATATTGCATGTAGTTATGATATTTTTTTTAATTATGATTCAGAAAATATAAAATTATGCCATTTTTTAATTATAAAGTGCATATAATACACATCCTTTAAGAGGTGTGTACCATAATATTTTCCTTAATTGTTTAAACAAAAATTTTATTCGATAGTTGATATTCAAATATTTGTATTTTGTTTAAAAGTAAACATTTAAGTATTTGTATTTTTGTTTTATTTGAGAAGTTGGCTATTTTAATTGAATATTTAATTTTTTGCTATTTTAGCCTTCTTTGGGGATGTGGGTTGATTTTTTGACTATTTTAACCTAGAGCTAAAAAATCTCGTTTGATATGGATTTTTTTTTTTTTTTTTTTAACTTTTGCGAGAGAAAAAATAAAATAATTATTGTTTAGATGTGACATTTTATTTTATTGATTTTTTAAACTATTTTGTTTTTTTGTGACTATTTTAGTTCAAAAAATTCATGCGAAACATAGCCTTTGCTAAAATAGTTATGTTTGGAAAATTGTTTGATTTTTTTTTTTTTTGTTGATTTAATGGTAGTAAGAGAAAAACGTAAATGTTTTGTTTTAACAAGTAGGTTAAAAGCTGATTTTTTGACTTTTTTAAAAAAACGTGTAAAAAAAATAAAGAGATGATGTGATTCAAAATAAATTAAAAGTCAAAAAGTTACTTTTTATCCACATGTAACATTTTGTCTTATTAGCTATTCTAATTTATTTTATTATTTAGTGGGTTATTTTAGTCCAATTATCTTTCCAAATATCCCATTTGTTAAGTTGATATTCGAATGATATAAATGATATGCATCGAGATAAAATATAATGTGGCAATAGAATTATCCTGGAAATTTAAGTGGAAATATTCTTAAAATGACTAAAGACGACTCCTTGTTTTTTTACTTCAAAATTTGTATTTATGTCTTGTTGGTAATTGAACAAAATAGTCAATCAAAAAATTGTCAAATAATTCTCATTACTTTATATAAAACGTTAAAAAACAAATAAAAATATTAATTTCCAACAAATCCTTAGAAGGGATTTGTCTGTTTATTTTAGAACTTTTTTTCTTCTTTTCTTTTTTTAATTTTTGTAATTGAAAATATGTGATGTATTTGGTAATTATCAAAAAGTTAATTTTTATTTTGAAAAAAAAAATTCTGTGATCTTTTTAAAATTTTGCTTTTTGTTGAGATTTTACCATATTACTATTTTGAAATCCTTATTAACACAATTAAAACACGGAATGGAATTTCTCAAGGTACAGAAGGTACAGAAAGGTGACCACCGGGGGTGGTGCCCTGATGGTGAATGCTTCCCATTCCCCAGGCTTGCCCCAGGTTCGAATCTTGTGGTGGGGGAGGGGGGGGCGAACAAAGGTTGCTTTGCAACTGGTTCTCTGCAGGGAGCTCGCTTTGTACTCCGATCGAAATCTGAGCTTGTCTGTGGCCTGTAGGTTGCGCTCCATTGGTGCTTCGGTGGTGGGTCTCTTCTTATGGGTTGAGTCAAATTAGGCTGACAACCAGCTGCTCCGGAGCTTGGGCCTACGAATGCCGTGATGACACCTCAGAGCATCCTTTTTTCTTGTTCAAAAAAAAAAAAAAAAGTACAGAAGAAGGTGAAATTGTTTTTTAGCCAAATCAACTAAACTTTTTATTTAAAACTTTTTTAACTAAAAAATTACTTATTTTTATAAATTCAATTTTAAAATATGTCATTGGGGGTGTTTGGCGGAGATTATAGAAGCAATTTATAATTTATTTTAATTTAGAAATTTGTGACAAAGTATTTGGTACAGCTCCTAGTTATAATTTATTAAACAAAAATAACTTAAATAAATTTAAAAAATAATTTTTCAAAAGCTGATATATAGATGCTTTTAACTTCTATTTTCTAATTATAAATTTTTAATCTAAAATAATCTTTACCGACCACCCCCATTCATTCATTAATAACTTCATGATTTTTTTTTATAATAATCGCTCATCAAGTTCTTGAAATGACATTAATATTCTTGATTATTTTTAAGGATGTACGTGGTCCAGATTGGTTCGATTCTGAAAAATCTAAGAACCGAACTGATCCTAATGGTTCTGTAATTTTGAGAATCAGACCAGACCATTACACTTGTAAAATCGGACCAGAACCAAACCGAAAAAACAGTTCGGTTTCGATTTGGTTCACGGTTCCAAAAATTTCTATTTACAAGAATAAATTGTTAATATTATCAAAATAATTACTCAAACTAATTATATTTAACTCATGATAAAAACTAATAATATTAAGACATTACTCAACATTACATATCTATACCATCCTAATATCATTAAAATTATAAAAAACCAATTAATAAAAATAAAACTTGATATTATATATATATATATATATATCTTTTAAAATTCGGTTTGGTTCGGTTCAAACCGCGATTTTTTCATAAAATTCATTAATCGAACAGTTTTTATGGTTCTCATATTTCTTAATCCGAAACCAAACCAATTTTTAATAGAACCGTACCGAACCGAACTGAACCGAATCGAACCGTAAGATTCAGTCTGGTTCGGTCCGGATTATCGATTTGAACGGATTTTTGAACAGCCTTAATTATTATTTGTTAGATAAACATTGTTGATAAAAAAAAAAAATTAAAAAATTAATCCTTTTCAACAATTTTTTTTTATATCTCATTTTCATTTTCCCTAATAAAATCTTTGTCACTCTCTCTCAACTAGGATCTTAGCCATCTTTCTTTTACACACGTTGTCATCTTTAATAGCCATTGATAAACAACAAATTCATATCAAAATTGTCTGTTCCTCCAATCAAAATTATCGTCAATAATTAACTATCCCATCGAAACATCAATCCATCTCTAAAAAGAATTTGAAAGTGTCACACATAATGCCACAATCATCGATAGTAACGTATAAAAAATTGAATTGAGATTTTATAATTCATCAAAAAAAAAATAAAAAATTAAGGATTCAAAATAAGAAATTAAAAGGCAGATAATCAATTATCGAGGCACATATTGTCACAATCATCAATAGTAACGTACGAAAAATTGAATTGAGATTTTATAGTCCATCAAAAAAAAAAATTAAGAATTCAAAATAAAAGAAATTAAAAGGCACATATTGTTGTTATCAATTATCGGCAACATCACATTTGTGCATTAATGCTTAACTTTTATTAAAAATCACCATTTATGACAATTTTATGGGTTTGGGGTGGCTGTTGCGCACGATGAGCAGCAGCCACTATTGTGCAGTCAATGGAGTTTTTTTGAGGTCTCACTTCGACGATTCGAACCGTTGACTTTTTAAGAGATATTGAGTATAATATATTTAAAAAAATTCCAATTAATCAGACATTGGTATCCCTTTCATCAAGACATATTATATCTAAAAAATTGAATACTAAATTTAATTTTAAGTATAAATCTAAATACAAGCATGACTTGACAAAAGAGATACCGATATCCGATTAACTTAAATTTTTGTAGATATATTTTACCCAATGTCTTCTAAAAAGTAAATAATTCGAATAATTGGGATAAAGCCTGAAAAAGGCTACATTAACCATGTAACAATGACTGTTGCACATGAGATGTATTTCCATAAGGTCGAGCTCAAGGATCTTTTCATGAGCTTTCGTTTTGATTAGTCCACCTAAAGTAATGAAATATCACACACAAGCGATATAGACTTCTTTTTAATGAGATTGTTCCACTAATAAAAAATAAAAAATGGGCTCTCACATATCAATCAAACAACCTAAATAAAATTGGGTTAATGGAGAGACTCACCTTTGGCATTATCATCCAAATTTGAGATGATTGGTTATTGCAGTCGTGATTGGTTTTTTTTTTTTTTTTTTTTTTTTGTGTGTGTGTGTGTTTTTTTATACCAACATACAAATTTCACAAATAATAAGTTTTAGTATTTGAAATTGGATATATATTAAAACAAGAAATAGAAATTCATTAAAAATATTAGAAGGAATTCAAATGTCACTTCTCTAAGTAAGAATAATTTTTGAATTTTATACTATTGTACTACCCTTAATAGAAGAAAATTAAATAATTAAAAGGAAGACCTGAGATTGAGAATAAATAATCAATTTATACATTTGTCAAGAATTATTCCTACTCTTTTAGTTGAAAGTAAGATAGGAGTAACCAATTGAGATAACTCAATTGATTTCATTGATTGATGTATTAGCCACATAAAATCTATACCAATCGATAATTAAAATGTGGTGTACTAAGGCCAAGTTTGTCAAGTTGTCAAAAGGTTAAAAAGTCAAAAAGTTACTCAAAAAGTTAAAAAGTTATCACTATTTATCAAAAGTCAAAAATTACGGCTATACAACTCCCAATCTTAATTTTTCCCTACACACTAATTTATACAATTTTTTAATACATATTTTTTCATAAAAAGTCAAAAAGTTAACCTAAACATCTATATTTTTTTCTTCAATTTTTAAGTCCAAAAAAACAAAAAGTACACTTATTTAGAACACCCTAAATAACCCCTAAATATTTTTCGCCACACACGGGATTAAAATTATTTTTATTTTTTCAAGGCTAACAAATACTAATGGGTCAACATCTTCTTAGCTTTATGTCACATGGAGGAGAAGAAAAAGTGAGATCCCTTTTCTAGTTGTTTTAGAAAATAGATTAAAAGTTAATTTTTAAATCACGTGCAGAAGGTGAAATTGTTTTTTAGCCAAATCAACTAAACTTTTTATTTTAAACTTTTTAAACCAAAAAATTACTTATTTTTATAGATTCAATTTTAAAATATGTCATTTGGGGTGTTTGGTAGAGATTATAGAAGCAGTTTATAATTTATTTTAATTTAGAAATTTGTGACAAAGTATTTGGTACAGCTCCTAGTTATAATTTATTAGACAAAAATAACTTAAATAAATTTTAAAAAATAATTTTTCAAAAGCTGACTGATATATAAATGCTTTTAACTTCTATTTTTCAATTATCAATTTTTAATTTAAAATAATCTCCACCGACCACCCCTATTCATTCATTAATAACTTCATGATTTTTTTTTTAATGATCGCCCATCAAGTTCTTCAAATGACATTAATATCCTTGATTGTTATTCGTTAGATAAACATTGTTGATAAAAAAAAAAAAAAAATCCTTTTCAACAATTTTTTTTTATATCTCATTTTCATTTTCCCTAATAAAATCTTTATCACTCTCTCTCAACTAGGATCTTAGCCATCTTTCTTTTTACACACGTTGTCATCTTTAATAGCCATTGATAAACAACAAATTCATATCAAAATGAGTAATGGATCATGAAAAAAATATTATGAAATGTATCACAAAATTTTTTCATCTTTTGATTAGTGTTGATTAATGTGTGATATTTTATTGTGTGTATAATCTAAAAATAGAGAATCTATCAAAATTGTCTGTTTCTCCAATCAAAATTATCGTCAATAATTAACTATCCCATCGAAACATCAATCCATCTCTAGTGCAGATCTTCCTCATTTAAACTGAATTAAAATGAGGGTATATTACCTACCAAAAAATAATTAAAGGTTTAGGAAAAGAATTTGAAAGTGTCACACATAATGCCTCAATCATCAATAGTAACGTATAAAAAATTGAATTGAGATTTTATAATTCATCAAAAAAATAAAATAAAATTAAGGATTCAAAATAAGAAATTAAAAGGCAGAAAATCAATTATCGAGGCACATATTGTCACAATCATCAATAGTAACGTACGAAAAATTGAATTGAGATTTTATAGTCCATCAAAAAAAAAAATAAATAAATAAATAAAGAATTCAAAATAAAAAAAAATTAAAAGGCACATATTGTCGTAATCAATTATCGACAACATCACAATATCTTTTGGTGCATTAATGTTTAGTTTTTATTAAAAATCATCATTTATGATATTTTTATGGGTTTAGGGTGGCTGTTGCGCACCATGAGCAGCAACCACTATTGTGTAGCCAATGGAGTTTTTTTGATGTCTCATTTCGACGATTCAAACCGTTGACTTTTTAGGAGATATTGAGTAGAATATATTTGAAAAAATTTCAATTAATCGGACATTAGTATCCCTTTCATCAAGACATATTATATCTAAAAAATTGAATACTAAATTTAATTTTAAGTATAAATCTGAACACAAGTATGACTTGACAAAAGAGATACCAATATCTGATTAACTTAAATTTTTGTAGGTATATTTTACGCAATGTCTTCTAAAAAGTAAATAATTCGAATTGTTGGGATAAAGCCTGAAAAAGGCTACATTAACCATGTAACAATGACTGCTGCGCATGAGATGTATTTCCATAAGGTCGAGCTCAAGGATCTTTTCATGAGCTTTCGTTTTGATTAGTCCACTAAGTAATGAAATATCACACACAAGCGATATAGACTTCTTTTTAATGAGATTGTTCCACTAATAAAAAATAAAAAATGGGCTCTCACATATCAATCAAACAACCTAAATAAAATTGGGTTAATGGAGAGACTCACCTTTGGCATTATCATCCAAGTTTGAGATGATTGGTTATTGCAGTCGTGATTGGTTCTTTTTTTTTTTTTTTTTTTTTGTGTGTGTGTGTGTGTTTTTCTATACCAACATACAAATTTCACAAACAATAAGTTTTAGTATTTGAAATTGGATATATATTAAAACAAGAAACAGAAATTCATTAAAAATATTAGAAGGAATTCAAATGTCACTTCTCTAATTCTCTAAGTAAGAATAATTTTTGAATTTTATACTATTGTACTACCCTTAATAGAAGAAAATTAAATAATTAAAAAGAAGACCTGAGATAGAGAATAAATAATCAATTTATATATTTGTCAAGAATTATTCCTACTCTTTCAGTTGAAAGTAAGATAGGAGTAACCAATTGAGATAACTCAATTGATTTCATTGATTGATGTATTAGCCACATAAAATCTATACCAATCGATAATTAAAATGTGGTGTACTAAATATTTTTTGCCACACATGGGATTAAATTATTTTTATTTTTTCAAGGCTAACAAATACTAATGGGTCAACATCTTCTTAGCTTTATGTCACAAGAAGGAGAAGAAAAAGTGAGATCCCTTTTCTAGTTGTTTTAGAAAATAGGTTAAAAGTTAATTTTTAAATTTTTAAAACTTTCTCAACGTACAGAAGGTGAAATTGTTTTTTAGCCAAATCAACTAAACTTTTTATTTTAAACTTTTTAAACCAAAAAATTACTTATTTTTATAGATTCAATTTTAAAATATGTCAATGGGGGTGTTTGGTAGAGATTATAGAAGCAATTTATAATTTATTTTAATTTATAAATTTGTGACAAAGTGTTTGGTACAGCTCCTAGTTATAACTTATTAGACAAAAATAACTTAAATAAATTTAAAAAAATAATTTTTCAAAAGCTGACTGATATATAAGTGCTTTTAACTTTTATTTTTTAATTATCAATTTTTAATTTAAAATAATCTTCACCGACCACCCCTATTCATTCATTAATAACTTCATGATTTTTTTTTTAATGATCGCTCATCAAGTTTTTCAAATGACATTAATATCCTTGATTATTATTTGTTAGATAAACATTGTTGATAAAAAAAAAAATTTTAAAAAAAGAAAAAATTATTGATAAATCCCATTTATAAGTGTTTTAACTCAAGAAGTCCATGAAATTTTTTTTTAACCCATTTAGTCCCATGTATGTATAGTTTTATTCCATAAAGTCATTTTTCTTGATTTACACTATTTTCTTGGACACTTATGCCCTTATATTTAATTTTCATACCCTTATAAATATTTTTTGAATGGTTATCAATTTTATGATGTGAACATTCATATTTTAAAATTCACATTGGTAGGAATGTAAAATTGGCCCGTGGACGGCCCGAAACCCGTCTACGAGCCGGGGGCAGGCCCGGCCCGTTGACAATGTGAATATTCACATTGACATGTTAACATTCACATTAATAGGAGTGTAAAATTGGCCTGCGTCCCGTGGCGGCGCAAAACCCGCCTGCGGCCCATGGGCGGCTCGGGGCGGGCCCGGTCCGAGCCGTTGACAATGTGAATATTCACGTTGACATGTTAACATTCACATTGATAAGAGTATAAAATTGGTCCGCGGCCCATAGGCGGCCAAAAGCCCGCCCGCGGCCCGGGGCGGGCCCGGCCCGGCTCGTTGACAATGTGAATATTCACATTGACATGTTAACATTCACATTGATAAGAGTATAAAATTGGCCAGCGTCCCGTTGGCGGCCAAAAGCCCGCCCGCGGCCCGGGGCGGGCCCGGCCCGGCCCGTTGACAATGTGAATATTCACATTGACATGTTAACATTCACATTGATAGGAGTGTAAAATTAACCCGCGCCCCGTGGTTGCCCGAAACCCGCCCACGGGGTGGGCCCGGCCCGTTGACAATGTGAATATTCACATTGACATGTGAATATTCACATTGATAAGAGTATAAAATTGGCCCGCGCCCCGTGGCTGCCCAAAACCCGCCCACAGCCCGTAGGCAGCCCGGGGCGGGCCTGGCCCTGCCTGTTGACAATGTGAATATTCACATTGACATGTTAACATTCACATTGATAAGAGTATAAAATTGGTCCGTGCCCCGTGGCTGCCCGAAACCCGCTTACAGCCCGTGGGCGGCCCGTGGCGGGCTCGCCCCGGCCTGTTGACAATGTGAATATTCACATGGACATATTAACATTCACATTGATAATAGTATAAAATTAGCCCGCGGCCCATGGGCGGCCAGAAGCCCGCCCGCAGCCCGGGGCGGGCCCGGCCCGGCCCATTGACAATGTGAATATTCACATTGACATGTTAACATTCATATTAATAAGAGTGTAAAATTGGCCCGCAGCCCGTGGGCGGCCCGAAGCCCGACCGCAGCTCAGGGCGGCCGTGACAATGTGAATATTCACATTGACATGTTAACATTAACATTAATAGGAGTGTAAAATTTGCCCACTGCCCGAAGCTCGCCCGCGGCCTAGGGTAGGCCCAGCCCGGCCTGTTGACAATGTGAATATTCACATTGAAATGTTAACATGCACATTGATAGGAATGTAGAATTGGCCCGCCGCCCGTGGGCTGCTCGAAACCCGCCCACGGGCCGGGGCAGGCTCGTTTGGGTCCGGGCCCGAGCATGTCCGAGACCCTAGGCTAGGGCCTAGGCCATCACTTTGAAGCCCAGCCCCGGCCCATCGGTCCGTTTAAGGCCCATTCAAGGCTCGGTCCGAGGCCCAGCCTGCCTGAGGCACAATGTCTTTTTTTGTGGAAAATAATAAAATTTTGGTAGAAAAAATTAAAAAGAATTAAAAAAAAATGGCCAGGCCCGCCCAAGCCCGGCCTAAGCTCGAGCCTAGGCCTAGGCCCACCGGCCCGACTCGAGGCTGTCGTCTTCGGGTCGCGGGCCAATTTTACACTCCTATCAATGTGAATGTTAATATGTCAATGTGAATATTCACATTGTCACGGGCCGGGCTAGGCCCGCGCCCGGGCAACGGGCGGGCTTCGGGCCATCCACGGGTCGTGGGCCAATTTTACACTCTTATCAATGTGAATGTTAATATGTCAATGTGAATATTTACATTGTCACGGGCCGGGCCGGGCTCGCCCTGGGCCGCCCATGAGACGCGAGTCAATTTTACACTCTTATCAATGTGAATGTTAACATGTCAATGTGAATATTCACATTATCAACGGGCCGGGCCCGCCCCGAGGCCGCGGGCCAATTTTACAGTCCTATCAATGTGAATGTTAATATGTCAATGTGAATATTCACATTGTCACGGGCCGGACTGGGCTCGCCCCGGGCCGCCCACATGCCGCGGGCTAATTTTACACTCCTATCAATGTGAATGTTAACATGTCAATGTGAATATTCACATTGTACATGGGCCGGGCCCCTACACATTGACGATATGAACATTCACATTGACGGTGTGAACATTCACATTAGGGGTATTTTGGTAATTATGTCACCCATAGGACTTATTGAAACATAAGAAAATAATATGAACTAAATAGAACATAAGTAGATGAAAATGGTATTTTGGTCTTCTTATCTCAAATAGGACCTAATAGAATAGTCAAAAAGAATATGAATTGGATGGAACATAAGTAATTAAAGATGGATTTATGAAAAAAGCTCCAAAAAAAAAAATTAATCAGTGTGTTTGGTTTGAGTTTTCTGGATTAAATTTTTTGAAAACTGACTTTTTTGGTTTTCGTATTTTTTTTGTTTTTAGTGAATATTTTTTAAATTTTAAACATTTTTTTTTTATTTTTTTAGATGCCCTTACTTAGATGTATCTAAAAAGTAAAAAATTTGTGAAAAATATTTTAAAAAATTAATAAATACATAAAAATACAAAAAATGTACTGAATTCTTGTATTTTTTTTATTTATATTTTTGGTATTTAGGCCAAGTTTGGCATCCCATAAATAATCCATCTTTTTATCTTTTTTTCATTACATTACCTCTCTACTTTTTTGCACATCTTTTCGTAAAAAGACAAAAAATACACTTATTTAGATTATTCCAAACAACCCCTAGTGAATTTTTTAAAGATTTTTTTTACAATTTTTTTACTTTTTAGGTGTATTTATGTTAGATGTGTCTAAAAAGTAAAAAAATTACTTAAAATATTAAAAAAAATCAGTAAAAACAAAAAAATACGAAATATAAGAAAGTAGAATTTCTTAAAAAGTATTTTTTGAAAAGTGAAAACAAACAAGGTATCCTTTTCAACAATTTTTTTTTATATCTCATTTTCATTTTCCCTAATAAAATCTTTATCACTCTCTCTCAACTAGGATCTTAGCCATCTTTCTTTTTACACACGTTGTCATCTTTAATAGCCATTGATAAACAACAAATTCATATCAAAATGAGTAATATTAAGGATTATGAAAAAAATATCATAAAATGTATCATGAAATTTTTTTATCATTTGATTAGTGTTGATTAATGTGTAGTATTTTATTCTGTATATAATTCAAATGTGGAGAATCTATCAAAATTGTCTATTTCTCCAATCAAAATTATCGTCAATAATTAACTATCCCATCGAAACATCAATCCATCTCTAGTGCAGATCTTCCTCATTTAAACTGAATTGAAATGAGGGTATATAACCTACCAAAAAATAATTAAAGGTTTAGGAAAAGAATTTGAAAGTGTCACACATAATGCCTCAATCATCAATAGTAACGTATAAAAAATTGAATTGAGATTTTATAATTCATCAAAAAAAAATAATAATTAAGGATTCAAAATAAGAAATTAAAAGGCAGAAAATCAATTATCGAGGCACATATTGTCACAATCATCAATAGTAACGTACGAAAAATTGAATTGAGATTTTATAGTCCATCAAAATAAATAAATAAATAAAGAATTCAAAATAAAAAAAATTAAAAGGCACATATTGTCGTAATCAATTATCGACAACATCACAATATCTTTTGGTGCATTAATGTTTAATTTTTATTAAAAATCATCATTTATGATATTTTTATGGGTTTGGGATGGCTATTGCGCACCATGAGCAGCAACCACTATTGTGCAGCCAATGGAGTTTTTTTGATGTCTCATTTCGACGATTCGAATCGTTGACTTTTTAAGAGATATTGAATAGAATATATTTGAAAAAATTTCAATTAATTGGACATTGGTATCCCTTTCATCAAGACATATTATATCTAAAAAATTGAATACTAAATTTAATTTTAAGTATAAATTTGAACACAAGTATGACTTGACAAAAGAGATATCAATATCTTATTAACTTAAATTTTTATAGGTATATTTTACGCGATGTCTTTTAAAAAGTAAATAATTCGAATTGTTGGGATAAAGCCTGAAAAAGGCCCCATTAACCCTGTAACAATGACTGCTGCGCATGAGATGTATTTCCATAAGGTCAAGCTCAAGGATCTTTTCATGAGCTTTCGTGTTGATTAGTCCACTAAGTAATGAAATATCACACACAAGCGATATGGACTTCTTTTTAATGAGATTGTTCCACTAATAAAAAATAAAAAATAAAAAATGGGCTCTCACATATCAATCAAACAACCTAAATAAAATTGGGTTAATGGAGAGACTCACCTTTGGCATTATCATCCAAATTTGAAATGATTGGTTATTGCAGTCGTGATTGGTTCTTTTTCTTTTCTTCTTTTTTTTTTTTTTTTTTTTTTGGGTGTGTGTGTTTTTCTATACCAGCATACAAATTTCACAAATAATAATTTTTATTATTTTAAATTGGATATATATTAAAACAAGAAATAGAAATTCATTAAAAATATTAGAAGGAATTCAAATGTCACTTCTCTAATTCTCTAAGTAAGAATAATTTTTGAATTTTATACTATTATACTACCCTTAATAGGAGAAAATTAAATAATTAAAAAGAAGACCTGAGATAGAGAATAAATAATCAATTTATATAATTGTCAAGAATTATTCCTACTCTTTCAGTTGAAAGTAAGATAGGAGTAACCAATTGAGATAACTCAATTGATTTCATTGATTGATGTATTAGCCACATAAAATCTATACCAATCGATAATTAAAATGTGGTGTACTAAATATTTTTCGCCACACATGGGATTAAATTATTTTTATTTTTTCAAGGCTAACAAATACTAATGGGTCAACATCTTCTTAGCTTTATGTCACAAGAAGGAGAAGAAAAAGTGAGATCCCTTTTCTAGTTGCTTTGAAAAATAAGTTAAAAGTTAATTTTTTAATTTTAAAAAAATATATATATAAAAAAATAAAAAAATAATGTGACTCAAAATAAATTAAAAATCAAAAGCTATTTTTAAGCTCGTTCTCAAAAGAGGCCAATGTATTCACCTTATCCATTCCGTTTGGACGTTAGAAAACCAAGCTTCATCAAAGAATGAAGGCTGTGTGAGGTTGAAACAAGTTAGGTGCAACCATTTAAAATTTTACCATAATGTCATAATGTCATTAGAAAAGATGGGGAAAGTATCAATAGGTCATAATAATTAAATTTAATTTTCATCAAATTCTATTAAAAATAAGTTTTGGTAAAATTATCGCTAAAAATAATTTTTTGTTACAATTTTTTATATATGTCGCTAAAAATTAACAATTAGTGACTTTTTTGGTCATATTTTTATGAATTATCGCTAAAACTTATAATTAGTAACATTTTTTATGACAAATTTTTTTCATAAAATTTATTAAACAATAAATTCACTTATTAAAACCTACGCGTAAGTACCAAGATTTGGACAGATATAAAAAAACATGCATTCCTTTTGGATTTTGGGAAATATTAATTTGGACAGTGACCGACAGTACTGGATTCCAATGTGTTGTGTGGGTTTAAAAAAAAAAGAAAAAAGGCTAATGGTCACTCCATGCTCATGAGCTTGGTAGGGCCAATGATTTGGACATGGTGCCAGTTTGTTGGTTGCACCTCAAAATTTTATTTTTCTTGCTATTAATTTGTAATTTGAAATAACTGTCATCATAAGAATTATAGTGACCAAAAAAATAAAATTATTGTGACATGGAAATTAAATATATAAAATAGCAGAACAAATTCATATGAAAAAAAAACCCTGAGATTACTTCATAACTCGTGTACCTCACTAAGAGGTCACGGATTTAGCTATTTTTTTCTTCTGATATGACAAGCAAAATATTTATTTTCAACAAATAAAGCATGAATTTTTGTATAAAACATACTAATATGTGAATTTATTCCTATTCTCCTTGCAAAGAGAAAAAAATTAAAAAAAAAAAAGAAGAAGAAGAAAAGAAAACAGTTAAATTTAAGTTGATAAACTAATCATAGCAAATCAAAAAAAATTTCTTTTAAGATCTGGCATATCAAATCAATTTAAATGTTTATGATCTATTTTAAGAAGATAGTTAAAAGTTAATTTTTGGTTTTTTTGATTTTTTTTTTTAAAATATGAGAGATTATGTGACTTAAAATAGGTTAAAAACTGAATTTTGACTTTTTTAGCTCTTCCAAAAAGAGCAACTATAGTTGGCTAGGCAAAACTAATGTCAAAGCATCTGGTTTCTTTTAAGTCTAGTTAAGTAGGGCGGGTGTCGTCTCTCCCAAGTCTTATTTTAGTAATTTGAATTGTTTATTTTATAAATATTTATGTGTAGATTAATTATAAAATAAGTAAAATTAATTCGATAATCGTAGCTTAATAATTTTATTAGAATTAGGTAAAAAATGGACAATTTATTTCAAAATCATATTTCTTGTCTATTTTTTAAAACATATATAATAAAATCAAATAATCATAATTGTTGAATCAATAAATTTTTTTTATTATGATTTACATGACGGAGCAAATAAAATGCCGAATAACCTAAATTACTAAGATAAGACTTATAATAAAATTGTTCGAGATTTGTCTAATTTACATAGATTGAAGCTTTGCATGATTGCAATGGTACCCACCCTAAAAAAATATTTTACCCACTCAAAAAAAAAAAAAATCATGAGTTTCAAAATTAGTCGATGTATGTGTAAATTAATCTAGACACTTAGTGATGGAAAAAAAAATTCAGGAGCTCAACTTGACCATACTGATGCCTCATTTGGCAACTTTAATTTTAGTCGAAAAGTCAAAAAGTCACTATAAATTATCACATCACTCTTTCTACTTTTCTGTATATATTTTCGTAAAAAAATAAAAAATTACTAACATAATATGTTCCCAATCAAGGCCTGAGGCCTATTTTAAAAAGTAAATTAAAAGATGATTTTTTAATTTTTTTTATTATAAAAAAATATAAAAATTAATGTAATTTGACCTAAAAAAATTAATAAATCAATAAATTCACTTTTGACTTCTCTCACTGAAAACAAGATCTAATCTCAATATTAGACCAAATCATTACAATATATTAAAATTAGTTTTTTAAATCCAGCAATAATATAAATTTGTTTGTTGAGCAAACGTCATGATTCAAATCGCATCAACTGTCAAAAACACATCAACTAGGGATTCAGGCTGCACATGAAAGTGTTGAAAATAATTCATGAATTCTGCAATAAACAGTAAATACAATAATAACATATGAATGAATATCTAAAATTTAAAAAGAAAAAATTACACCTCAATCCTGTCTTTTAAAAATAATTACAGATTAATGAAAAATTTTAAAATTTTAATAATTAAAATTTATAAACTTTACCGCTAATTTAAATATTTTTTTTTTTTCAAATTTACACTGAATTATTGCTTCCCTAATTAAAAACAAGAACAAGGTTTTAGATATCTGTTGGCCGTAAAAGGGAAAGAGAGAATGGTTTTTTCTCAGCATCCAAACTGTTAACTTGGCCAAACAAATCATGATTAGAATCTTCTTTTCATTACTAATTAATTGGCACTTGTTCCCCTTGTAACCTGCCAACATCTACATGTGAAACAACAGCAGATTTTACCTTTTTATGGTTTGATTTTTTGTTTTTTAATGTTTCAAAGATTCAAAGAAATGTTGGCAATAATAAAAAAAGACAAGATTCAAATTCATACAATCTTGTGTTGTATCTTCTTCTTTTTTTTCATTTTTGGTCAGAAAGTGGTCCAGTTGTTCATCTTCTTAATCACTCTCGTTCACCTGGTCATAACCAATGGCATTAGGCCACATCACTTGTAAAGGGATAAGAACTTGTACAATTTTACTGTAAACATTCATGTTGATTTCTTTTTGTAAAGAGTAATTCTTTTTGTTTTTATAGTTGTGTATCTGTTCAATAACATATAGTTGTATGTTTATATCGTCAAAAAATAATAATAAATAAATTATAAAATATTGTTAGTTGAGTACATAATTACATGATATTTCATATCTCTCTTTCATGAGTTGAGTAATCATTCAATAATCTTGTACTATTCTTTTCATGCTTAGTTTTTTTATATCGTCAGTCTGTCTCACATTTAGATGAGACACAAAATTGTGTATTAAGTAACTTAATAGTCAATATATAAAAATTTTCGTGACATCCTTTATAAACATGAATTCTTGTATCCTAAGGTCTCATTGTATATTAAGTAACTTGATAGTCAACATATAAAAATTTTCGTGACATCCTTTATAAACATGAATTCTTGTACCCTAATGTCTCTTTTGACATGCAGGTTAAAAATCAATTTATTGGCTTTTTTAATTCGCTTTATTTCTCTATTTTTTTTTACATGTTTTAAAAAATTAATTTTTAACTTACTTCTCAAAATAGGCTACCTTGTTTGGTATAGTTTATAGAAGATGCTATAGTTACTTTTATAAAAATATGTGCCAATATAAAATCTATGGTACAATTTTTACTTATAACTTGTGAAGTAAAATTAACTTAAATAAATTTTTAAAAAATGTTTATTAAAAGCTTAGGAAAGGGAGGATTTTAGGTAGTGTTTGGTTGACTTTTTCAAACTCAACTTTGTTTTTAAATCATGAATTGGATCAAAACTCATAACCAAACAATTTTTTAAAATACAACTCAAAATTACTTTCAAAACTCATCTCTTTTTTTTATTATTATTATTAATCAATCAATCAATTAATTATTATTTTTTCTCTCATTTCTACTCTTACATTCTATATATCAATCAATGAAATAAAAAAAAATTACAAATCATCTCAAAACTATTTTCAAAACTCATAATCAAACAAATTTTCTCTTTTCAAATCATGATTCTAAAACTTAAAACTCAAACTATAGCTCCACACTCAAATCATAATTTTAAAATTAAACCAAATGAACCCTTAATTTCTATTTTATGATTATTAACTTTGAACTTGTAAAAGTCACAACAAACAGAATATTTATTATCAGATGCATAAAAATAAAAATAAAAATAAAATAATTCACTGTCTTATGTTTTCACTGGGTGATATTATATAAACAAAAAATTAAATAAAAAAATTTATACAAAATGACATGAGCACAGTGATTTTTCATTTAAATAAAAATTGACATTATAATTTAGGACTATTTTGAGAAGATGGTTAAAAGCCATCTTTCAACTTTTAATCCATTTTAAATCACATCATCTTTCATATTTTTTCAAAAAAAGTTTAAAAAATCAAAAAAATTAACTTTTAGGCACCGTTTGGGAAGAAGATTTTCAAACTTTTTTGGCTATTTTAGCTATAAAAAACAAAATAGGCTATTTTAGCCACAACAAACAAAACATCACATCCAACCTATAATCATTACACTATTCTCTCACAAAAAAAGTCAAAAAAGCAAAAAAACCCTTCCCAAACCAAGCTTTTTAGCCCAGGCTAAAATAGCTAAAAAAGCCAAAAAATCAAAAAACCAACCCACTTCCCAAACGGAGGCTTAACCATCTTTTCAAAACAACTATTAGAATCACTAAATAATTTTTTTCTTATAAACTGCTAATAAAAAAAGAGAATTACATGTAGGTAGGGATTAAAAAAAAAAATTATAAACAGGTACAAGTATATTTGTAATAGGATGTAAATAAAAGATTATGGATTACACCTCTTTATATACTAGTAATTTTTTTCTTTTAATTGTTATCTGCATGTAATTTTTTATAAAAAAAGAAGAAAGAAAAGAGAGCTATTGTGGGTGTTTGGAAAGTGAGTTTTTATGTATTCCCTGCGTCCCAAAATATTAGTCCCTTATTCTATTTTTCATTGTTCCAAAATATTAGTCCCTCTTCAAAAATCAAGTACAAAAATAATATAAATTTCTTATTTTGCCCTTCTTTTAAATTAATAAACAATATAAAAAGTACAATTATGACATTGATATTCTCAAAAAAATGTACTATCAAAAGGATAATTTTGAAAAATTAACATTTTTCAAATGCAATAATTGTATTACCAAAAAAAGTTAGATTCCCCAAAAGGGACCATTATTTTGGGACGGAGGGAGCATGTTTTTTTAGTTGTACGATATTATTGGAGAAATTTTTTTTGTGTTTGGAAAGATAGTTGAATTTTTTTTGTGGTTGGATGTGATGTTTGTAAGAAAAAAAATGAAATGATTATGGAGTTAAATATGACATTTTATTTAAATTTATTTTTTTGATTTTACAAAAATGAAAAAAATCAAAAAGAATCTAACACAGACAAACTTTCCAAGCACAACCATTGTGATGTGAGGTCCATTGTGTTGGCTACTTTATGGAAGTTACATCTTGGCAAAAGTTAAAAAGGCATATAATCATCATCGTCCTTGCAATTGATTATAAGTTTTTTAATCTTGCAGTTTACGAATCTTATATTAATGAAGTTGTTTTAATCGTGTATGTTACGAGTCTGTCAGTAGTACATATATAAATGATTGCATTTGCTTGTCAGGAAATGTTAAAAAAAAGGGAATTATATACTGTGGTAGAAGGAAAAACAAAAATTCCAGTATATAGGATGCATAAGTAATACTTGTATTTTTATAATTTTTTATTTATATTTTATTATAGATATATTTGTACTTTCATATTATCATATAATTTTCCCTTAACAAAATACACGTCAGCAAGCGTGTTGCCATTTGTCTGGCTCTCATTGCCCCCCACATCACACCACAACAGCAAATGTTATTGGTTCAAAATCATTGCCCATTAGTGATGATGATGATTATTAGGATTTGTTTAGGATGGCTTAAATAAGTGTATTTTTTGTCTTTTTATAAAAAGATGTGTAAAAAAATAGAGAGATGATATGATGAAAAAAAGATAAAAAGATAGATTATTTTGTGTATGCCAAACTTGACTTTACTAATAAAATACTACTTTTTCTTTCTTGCTTGTTCTGGTTGATCATCTCTCACCCTGCATGTTATGGGACCTGGGGATGCTGTGGTTAAGTCACAGTAGTAATTTGTTGTAAGTTTGTGGAATAGTGACGTATTCAAGAAATTAGTTAGAGAGAATATTTATTAATTATAATTTTTTATTTTACAAAAAAATTATAAGTAATATTAAGATAATTATAATTTTATGAAATAAATTTAAATATAAAAAATTACATATTCATTATTGATAAGAACAAATCAAAATTCTATAATAGTGTGAAATAGTTTGGTGTGGGATGATGATGTAAGTTTGTAATTTTAGTACAAAAATTATTGATCAAAATTCTTAATTTTAAAAAATAAAAACACATCATTTATAGCACAAATTATTACAAAATCTATTTAATTTTTATTTGACAGAAAAATATTAAAGAGATGACATTACTTATAAATGATGTGTTTTAAATTAAAATTATTAAACAGTCTTAGAGTACCATAGAGTACCATATGGTGTTGCCTATGTGAAGCTCAAAGTATAGAAAATTACAAATCACACTAAGTGCTATGTCAACTACTTGAAAATAATGAGTTCATTATATCTAATCTATAATATTTTTCGCTACACTATTGATTTAAACTACTACATAAATAATACCACATAGTGTTCCTAAAATATCAAATAACTACTTGTTGTGAACAATACAATAAACATTTAACCAAAGAACATGTTCAGAAAAAAATAGAATACATTTTATACATGACAATAGCAACAAAAAAAAAAAAAAAAAATTCAAAACTGAGCGGGGCATGTGACCCCCTGGCCTTGTTGTGCCTCCACCCCTGTTTGTGGAGGTTTTTTTTCGAGTATTTTTGAATGATTCGAATCGTTATATTGTAGGGTTCGTCGAATATATTATTCATATCAAAAATCAAGTTAATCAAAAATCTGTAACCGCATGATCAGATTCAAATTGTTTTATTAAAATTATCAAGATAATGTCAACCGTTTGTTTTTTTAAAAACAAATGTGCTCTTGTTATAAAGGTATAGATTTCCAATCAATTTGATTTTTTGCATTGATGATCTATTCAACAAACTCTACAATATGAATAGTTCAGATCATCAAAAAAGACTCAGAAAAAGCGTCCACAGGCTCACAGTAGATCGCTGCTGTGACTTCATCACAACAGCATCCCCAAATCCGCATGTGTTATGTCTTGTTTACAGTGTTTTCAGAAAAATATTTACATGATTATGAAAAAGTTTATGATCTAATATTTTAATACTTATAATATTTATCATTAATATGTAATTATTTTTTTAAACTTGGATTGAATTAATATTTCCCCTAAAAAATATAATAATATTTGTCACCAAATAAATTTCATTATTTTCTTATGTTGTGTTGGATTCATGAATTTTAAATTTTTTTCCTTGCATTTTCAAATGTCTATCCAAAATTCATGAGCAAAACACATGTTAGTAAATTATACTGATATCACTTGTGATTTAGAAAAAATACAATAAGTTTAGAATTTTGACATAATTATATTCAGGGATGGACCCAATATGCTAATATAGAGGGGGGTGAATATATACACTAACAAAAAATTTAAAAGCAAAATACAAATTGCAATATCGGTTTCTAACAACATAAAAGGTGAAAAATTACTTGAAAATTGTATATAAATAAACATGTTTTCTTATAGTCATGCTGATTTATAAAAAATAATAATTGTAAGACAATTTATTGATAGTAGTTGTGTGAAACTAATTTTGTTGTTATATTTTGTGTAAATCATTAAATTTTATGCTTTAAACTCCATGTCTCATGAATATAGAGAAATCAATCGTGCACCATTTAATATTTATTAAAATCTAGAGGGGTGAATCTTTATACTTGGAAAATAATTAATAATCAATACAAGTTTATAAAGGGTTTTTTTTTTAAAAAAAAAAAATCGTAGGGGGCAATCGCTCCCTCGTGCCCCACTAAATTCATCATTGATTATTAATTCACAAAACTTAGTTCCCTTTTCATTAATAATTTGTTATCATCTTTTTTATATTGAAATTATATTTTTCGTTATTTATTCATATGTATTCACACTATCTATCTATCTGTCTATCTATATCTATCTATACTATATATTAAGTAAAAGGGGGTTTTTAACCCCCAAGACCTGTGGGAGATTCAATATCTCAATCTAAATTTTCTAAATTTTTTATTTTAAAAAAAAAAACTCAGTATTTATTGATTTGGTCAAAATTCTCTGATCAACATTTATTAACTTTTTCCAATCTACATGTCTTTCCACATGCCTGCATTTATTGATTTGGTTAAAATCTCCTGATCAGCATTTAAAATCCCCCTATACAAATAATTATAGATACAATCCGTGTATAGATACTGCAGTGCCATTTTCAACTTCTCCCATATACTATGGTTAGTGATAAGATTGTTAAATTATTTTTATAAAAAATCTTAAAAAACATAATTTATATATTAAAAAAAATCTAAAACAAATATAAATATCTACAATTATCTTGTGCATAGCATCGGTGATGGGCCAGTATTATATAAGGAAAATAGGGTTTCTAACCCACAAGTCTTGTGAGAGCTCCAATATCCCAATCTTAATTTTCTAATTTTTTGATTTAAAAAAAAAAAACCTTAGCATTTATTAACTTTTCCTAACCCACAAGCCTTTTCGACTTCTCTCATAATTACTGTAGCACCATTTTCAACTTCTCCCATACACTATAGTTAGTAATGAGATTGTTAAATTATTTTTATAAAAAAAATTTTTTTAAAAAAATTTATATTAAAAAATATCTAAAACAAATATAAATATCTATATCTATTTATCTATTTATATATTATATAAGGAAAATGAGATTTCTAATGAAAAGTTTCTTAAGAGTTTCTGTGGTGGCCGAATAAATGGCAAGGATGGGAGAGGTATATCTTAAGAGCTATACTCTAGCCGGCGTACATCCCGCATAGACATGGAGGCCGAATAGGAAGGATCCCTAGAGCCGAATAATGGAAAATAATGATTGAAAAAGTAGGCTCTGGTCCCGAGGATCAAAAAAAACAAGTATAAATATAGAGGCAATGAACTAGAAAAGGTATGTAAGAAAATCACTTCTAAAAACTTAGTAAACAAGCTTTCTTGAGGAAAACTGACTTGTCCGTCGGAGTGCTAATTCCGGCACCCCCGACCGGAGTATTCGTGTCTTTGCAGGTGACTAGCAGAGGATCATCAGCGTCTCCCAGGATCGGAAGAGTATTTCCAACCCATTTCCCCACAATTGGCGCCGTCTGTGGGAATACTCGAATACATCCATGGAAGACGTGACCGAAGATCCTCCGATAGCCACCGACGCGACCACACAGGTAGACGACCTCACCCCAGCTAACATGCTCGGAAAAGAGACCATCGCGGCACGACGCGCCCTGAACTTCGATTCGCCAACGACCTCAGCGCAAGAAACAATGCAGGCTATTATAGAACAAGCAAAGCAGAACGAACAGAGGCTCGAGAACATGATCGCTGAGAACGAACGACTCCGTCAGGATTTGGCCCTGGAGGTAGCAAAATCGAGAGAGGCCATGCGCGAGGAACCAGAGCGACCTCCGAAGGCGGACGGACAAAGACTCGGGCCCGACCAAAAGATACCAGTAGCAACTCCAACTCATCATCCACGGAGCTCGACGCAAGGGGACGGTCCGAAACCTCCAGCTCCTCTGAAAAAGATCTGCGAACAAGGAACAAGCGCAGGAGAATCAGCTCAAACGAGGAAGACCAGCACGATCCTTTCGTTCGACGGATCGCAAGGGCATCCCTGCCCAAGAAATTCAAAGCCCCGTCATTCACTCTTTACGACGGAAAATCAGACCCCACTGATCATATCCGTCATTACAAACAGGCCATGACGCTACACGCAGACAATGAAGCCCTCATGTGCCGAATATTCCCTAGCAGCCTAGGTCCACTAGCCGTCAGGTGGTATTACAAGTTGGAGCCAGCTTCGGTTAAAAGCTTCCGACAACTGCAGAAATCCTTCAGGGCCAGGTTTATCACCAACGAGGTACAACGAAACAGGCCGACTCTTTGGGCTATGCAGATCCAGTCGGGAGAGACGCTCAGAGCGTATTCGGCGCGATATTGGGAGTGCTTCAATCTTGTTGACGACGCTTGCAACGACTCCATGGCCATCACCGCCTTCAAAATGGGTTTACATCCTGACAGTGCTCTGCGCAGTTCCCTGACCAGAAGGCCCCCAAAAAGTTTGGGCACTAATGAAGAAGGTTGAAGAATACTGTAAGGTCGAAGATGATGCCATAAGAATAAAAGCCGGACAAACCTCCAGCAAAACGGCCCTCCCCGAAATCGCTCGACCAATAAGCTCCGTACCGCCACCGAGCCCTGAGCCCCGGCAACGAGCCAAGCGGGATAAGAGGCGGGACTCCCCCCGATCGAGCGATCAGTGCTCCCACCGAATGAACGAACAACTACAAGTCGACAGCAGACGCTCAAGGCGAACCGACAAAAATATACGGAGTTAACAGAGCCGATCGCAGCAATAATGACCAAAGTCCAGCACCTTCCATTTTTCAAGTGGCCGTCGAAGATGGTGGGGCCTCCCGACACACGGAGGAGGGACAGACGATGCGAATACCACAAAGATCACGGCCACGAAACCGAGAGTTGTTATGCGCTAAAGGATCATCTGGAGGAACTAGTACAAGATGGTCGATTGCAACAATACGTGGGCAAGGGGAAGCCAACCAAAGCATTAGCCCTGAGACAGGATTCACCCCCGCTTGGTGTGATCCACATAATCTACAGTTTGCCGGCACCCCCGACCGTGCATACAATCCAATCACACCCGATCCTCCAAAAGAATAACTTGTCAACTGGCAAGCCCAGAGAAACTCAGACAATTAAGTTCAATGACTCCGACCTCGTTGGAACGAAGGCCAGCACGTCGATCCTTTGGTCGTCAAATTACGCGTACGACAGTTCAGCGTTGAACGCATTCTCGTAGATCCAGGCAGCACTTCGGAAATTTTGTACTACAGAACTTTTGTTGAACTCGGTCTCAACGAGTCGGACCTATCCCCGTCCTCTCAACCACTGTTCGGCTTCAACGCGAATCCAGAGTACCCATTGGGGAAGGTCGTGCTCCCTGTTCGAGCGGGCTCAAAAACGGTTGACGTGGAATTCTTAGTTGTTAAGCTTCCGTCACCATATAATGCCATCATGGGACGTCCCTGGTTGCACCTCATGAAGGCTGTCCCAAGCACCTACCATCAGCTTATGCGCTTCCCAACAGACCGCGGCGTTGAGGAAATCCGTGGCTCACCGCAATTCCTGCCAACATAGATCTTAGGGAGATCCATTTACGGACCCGACTTGTGGGATCCGATGCTTGTACTGATGCCACGTTTTAATGAAACATCGACTTCTCTCACTCATCTTCAGGCAACTTACGGCCGAATAAGTCTCCGGATTCGGAGCCCCTTTGGTGCATGACACCTTAGGGCCGAATAAGTCTCCGGATTCGGAGCGCCCTTCGTGGATATCACGATTGGCCAAATTAAGTCTCCGGATTCGGAGCGCCCTTCGTGGATATCACGATTGGCCAAATAAGTCTCCGGATTCGGAGCCCCTTTGGTGCATACACCATTGGCCGAATAAGTCTCCGGATTCGGAGCCCCTTTGGTGCATGACACCTTAGGGCCAATAAGTCTCCGGATTCGGAGCCCCCTTTGGTGCATGACACCTTAGGGCCGAATAAGTCTCCGGATTCGGAGCCCCTTCGTGGATATCACGATTGGCCAAAATAAGTCTCCGGATTCGGAGCCCCCTTTGGTGCATACACCTTAGGGCCGAATAAGTCTCCGGATTCGGAGCCCCTTTGGTGCATGACACCTTAGGGCCGAATAAGTCTCCGGATTCGGAGCCCCTTTGGTGCATGACACCTTAGGGCCGAATAAGTCTCCGGATTCGGAGCCCCTTTGGTGCATGACACCTTAGGGCCGAATAAGTCTCCGGATTCGGAGCGCCCTTCGTGGATATCACGATTGGCCAAAATAAGTCTCCGGATTCGGAGCCCCCTTTGGTGCATACACCTTAGGGCCGAATAAGTCTCCGGATTCGGAGCCCCTTTGGTGCATGACACCTTAGGGAATAAGTCTCCGGATTCGGAGCCCCTTTGGTGCATGACACCTTAGGGCCGAATAAGTCTCCGGATTCGGAGCCCCCTTTGGTGCATGACACCTTAGGGCCGAATAAGTCTCCGGATTCGGAGCGCCCTTCGTGGATATCACGATTGGCCAAAATAAGTCTCCGGATTCGGAGCCCCCTTTGGTGCATACACCAGGCCGAATAAGTCTCCGGATTCGGAGCCCCTTTGTGCATGACACCTTAGCGAATAAGTCTCCGGATTCGGAGCCCCCTTTGGTGCATGACACCTTAGGGCCGAATAAGTCTCCGGATTCGGAGCGCCCTTCGTGGATATCACGATTGGCCAAATAAGTCTCCGGATTCGGAGCCCCCTTTGGTGCATACACCTTAGGGCCGAAAAGTCTCCGGATTCGGAGCCCCTTTGGTGCATGACACCTTAGGGCTGAATAAGTCTCCGGATTCGGAGCCCCTTTGGTGCATGACACCTTAGGGCCGAATAAGTCTCCGGATTCGGAGCCCCCTTTGGTGCATGACACCTTAGGGCCGAATAAGTCTCCGGATTCGGAGCGCCCTTCGTGGATATCACGATTGGCCAAAATAAGTCTCCGGATTCGGAGCCCCCTTTGGTGCATAACACCTTAGGGCCGAATAAGTCTCCGGATTCGGAGCCCCTTTGGTGCATGACACCTTAGGGCTGAATAAGTCTCCGGATTCGGAGCCCCTTTGGTGCATGACACCTTAGGGCCGAATAAGTCTCCGGATTCGGAGCCCCCTTTGGTGCATGACACCTTAGGGCCGAATAAGTCTCCGGATTCGGAGCGCCCTTCGTGGATATCACGATTGGCCAAAATAAGTCTCCGGATTCGGAGCCCCTTCGGTGCATGACACCTTAGGCCGAATAAGTCTCCGGATTCGGAGCCCCTTTGGTGCATGACACCTTAGGGCCGAATAAGTCTCCGGATTCGGAGCCCCCTTTGGTGCATGACACCTTAGGGCCGAAATAAGTACGGTTCGCCAGACAAGGCATGTCTTATTCGGCCCACGAGTACGACCCATTAAGGTTTAATCCACGTTCCGCCTGAAGCAAGGGCCGATTCCTGAATGAAGGAAAAATATTTAAGCAAAAATATCTAAGCTGTTAAACCATACGAAATGACCTGCCTAATCATTAAAAGTTGGAATTAGGAACGTCCATCTGGCATAACTAAACAAAAGATTTTCTTCAGAGTGAGACTCAATCATATAAAATAATACTTTTTATTTGATTTAAAAGTTGTTACATAGACGCAATCCGCGTTCAAACATTACAATATCTATCTCTAACTTCTAAGACAAATCACGCATCGATCTAGCCGCGCCCGAATCGGCATGTCGCTGGGCCTCTGACACCATCGACAATGTCAAGGCCAAGATCCAAGACAAGAGAGGTTAGGGGCAACGGTCGTCGTGTCTCCTTTCGGGGCGATCTGCTTCAACGACCTGGAGACTGACGTGTTTCCAGTTTCTCCTTTCAGCGGTCCACCTCCTACATCGGAGAATCCCCCGCCGCAAACCGTGTGAGCGCCAGGTTCAGCCGGAATCTCAGCCCCTGCGACTATCATCACCACCTGATGGTGACAACACTTGACCACCCCACGCGATAGATGTTTGATTACATGAGGCGCTCCTACCGCTTTTATTCTCAATAAAGGCCGCGATCTCGAGGCCCAAATCCCGAGGCGATTTTATCAATGTTAAATCCCACGAGACAAGCGTCGGTCAACATTCTCCACGACCTAGTTAACCCAACGGTTGGCAAAAACGCACGCGCACAGGCTGCGCAAGGCCAAAGATTTACCCCACTCAATTCAATCGGCCAGACTTCTTCAAAATTTCAACGACATACGCCGCAATGGCTTTATTCAAAAGTAAACGGCCACTACATGCGTTCCGACCACGCACAACAAATCAAAGCATAAATTTAACATGCCGGTCCTATCAATTTAACACGCCGAATGCAGGAGACAATTTGGTATTTTCAACAAAGCGTTTTCTTCTTTTTTTATATATACAACCAACCAAGAAATTACATAATAGCAAACGCGACCAGCGTTCGAACTTTACAATAATTAAAGTCAGACGGCATCGCCCTCATCCTCACTCTTTTCAACCTCGAAAGCAGAAAACGGAAAATCCTCATTGTGATAGAGAGGTGACGCCGCATCAATGCCTGACAAGCGAAGAGATTCGGCGACTTGAGATGCCTTGATCCAACCGTGCCTGAACCCACGATTTTCACATCGGCAAACCTCTTCGGCAAGCGTCTCCTTAGTCTTTTGGATTCCAACCAAGCGCCCCTCATGAAAACCTTTTTCATAAGACCTCCCCTTGGCGGACTCCAATGCGAACATGCTGGCCGTTTCTCGATCGGCAATGGCAGCACTTATAAGCCGACTGGTAACCCTCTCTTCCACGATTGGATTCGGATTCACCTGCCCAGCCGGTTGCGGCTGAGCCGCTCTGATCTCTCTTAACTCACGTTCAGCCGCCTCCACGCGAGCCTCTAAACTACGGATACGCTCTTCCTTCTTCTCCATTTCTCGACGGGCGGCGCGCAATCGCATTCCGACTTCATAAGCCGTATAGAGCCCTCTCACCGCCCCATGAATGCCCTCGCGAAATACTTCGTAGTCCTGACGACCGACCATTGACTGCTGCACTTCCGGAGGAAATATTTGTCGAGCAAATTCGACCGCCACGTCTGGATCTCGAACGATCGAGTCCGCTTCTGTCATAGGTTTATTCCTAACAAATACTGCGAAACTTAATGGGCGCGGATTCGCGTCTGGTCTCCTATCAACTTGGGCGTGTGGCGATTTCCCCTGGGACTGCCTATCCCGTCTGGGCGATCTACTACGACGTCTAGGAGACTGACGCCTCTGTCGACCCATAGCACTCTTACTCCCAGCTCGCAAGGGCGCACCACGGTGTTCACTTTGCCTCATGTCACCACCAAGCTCAGCCAATGTCTTGGCTTCCCCTTTGCTGTTAAAGAAGAGTTTGTTGGACATTCGTACAATTGATATTCTCTCAGGAGTCTGAATCAGATAAGATACCAGACTCTTAAAAGCTATCCCTTTAATCATTTAACGCTCGCAGAGGCAGCACGATCGAGGCAAGTTCATTAATCGCGACACCCAATCGACTGACGCCGACTAAGTTAAGGGCCGAAGATCCGTAGGCAGTGAAATTGCAAATGGTGATTTTGATGGAATATGTATTGAATCTGCAGAAAACTAAAGTTTGGATAAACAATATTCAATATACGGCTTGTTTAGAATAGTAACCCCCTGGGGCAAGGGCAGATTCATCCATATGTTCGGCAAACTACCCCAGCCGGCTCACGAATCGATCCAGAAGTCCTTATCATAAACCCCCTGGGGCAAGGGCCGATTCGTCAATATAAGGGCCGAAGATCAGTGGGCAGTAAAATTGCAAATGGTGATTTTGATGGGATATGCATTGAATCTGCAGAAAACTAAAGATAAACAATATTCTATAAACAATAGTTCCAAATAAAATCACTCGGACCAAATTCAGGGTTTCCCCACAATATATGCAATCCCATTTTACCAAATGCATTGATGAACACAGCACTCATTCATTAAAGTTAAACCACAGAACTCCTTTATACAAAGCGTGCGGCGGTAAAGCAAAAAATTACAAGGAAAATTTTCATCAATAAATTGCGCGCAGATGTTAACCAATTTATACATGAAAACTACCCTGGATCAACAAAGCATTATCCAAAAGAAGGAAAAACAAAAACAAAAAGACGGCTGCCCAGTAAACGGCCCCCAGATCACTCGTCGGTATCAGATTCAAGTGGCTCAACATCCACCTGTTCATAAGGTATCGGCAAGTCCAATGTAACCTCAGCGGCGGCAAGGGCCCTGAGCCAGCCATGTTTGAACCCGCGATTCTCAAACTTAGACACTTCTTCAACATATTCTGATAGAGCGGCGCCCCTCCCTGCTTCGAAGGCCTCCGATTCAGCTTTTTCGCGGGCCGCCTTAAGCTCCTCTAACTGAGCTTCCGCCTCAGCAAGTGCCTCCTTGGAAAGTTTGAGCGACTCCGCGCTCACATTCGCTCTACCCTCAGCATCAATACGAAGCTGTTCGGCCACACGAGCCCTCTCTTTCTCCGCTTCGGCCCTCGCGCTCTCCATTTCAGCTCTCATAATTTCGAACTCGGCCCTGCTTTTCTGACCCTGCACCTCTGTTTGCAAATGGTCAATTCTCCCGAGAGCATCACGCAGACGGCGACCCAAGTCGGTGATCCTTCCGACCGTCTGCAAAACAATTCGGTATGATTAGACGCGTTCAACAAAGAAGGCGAAATAAAGATGACCTACCAGGAGTGCCGATTGAGCAGTTAGGGCAACGGCCATAATGTCAGGCACGGCACCGAAGGCTTTGTTGTCAGCCGGCAGAGAAATCGAAGCCGCCAAGCTCAGAGCCACGGCCGGATCCTCGGCGGCTGAAGCGTCGGATAAAATCGGCATATCCCTGATTTTTGGCTGAATAACGAACGGAGCGATCGCGTCCGTTTCTTCAAGCCGAGGCCGTTTGCTAGCAGAGCCAGCTTCTGAACTCGCTTCCCCTTCGGCACCGCGTTTTTGGCCTTGCTCCGGAATCGGCCGTTTCTCATCAATTTGTCCTCCACCCTCTTTTTCCGAATCGGGTACGGACGGCTTGATCGAGCTGGGATCTAATACGGCACATTCAGCCTTCTTTCGCGCGGCCATGCGCTCCGCATTTCTTTTGCGGGCCATCTGCGTCAGGCTTTCCTTCGCCATACCCTCAAAGAAATCGCCGGGTAGATCCCCCAAATTTGCAAAAATATCCCCGGAAGAGAAATCTGTTCGTCCCGAGGCGGATGGCTCGGTGGCCTCAAATGCCGAGCGTATAACCTCGTCGCCTTCTACTATTCTCTCAGTAGACCCCCCCTCCGGATCGGCGACCACTTCAACGCTGGGCTCGGCGTCTTCTCCCGAATCAGGAGCTACGAGACCGATCTGCCTAAGGTTTTTGAAGCTGGGGAAGATAAGCGCCGAGAGCTGTTGATCGCCGACTGGAATCGGAATGTTATCTGCGGCCGAGAAAGTAGTATAAGTGGGTTCGTACCGAAGGAGAATATGGGCGGCTCTCCCCTGCCGTTGTACGTTTGGACGGCCGAAATACCTGAGTGCAGTCTTGACTTCCCCAAGAACCGCGTCGTCAACCGAAGTCAGAATCTTCTTCAACCTATTACCTGCGGAAAACGAAAAGCGATTTAGAAGAAAAGAGCCGAATAAGAGGCAGACCAACAAACAGGACATTGCGTGGCAACCTGGATCGCCCTTATGTCTGGGAATAGGGTCCAGGCGATCCTCTCCTTCAGCGAACTCCCAATTACCTCGAACGTTGACCATCACGTCGTCAACCCGTTTGCCAGAACTGGCAAGCATAGTCACCAAGTGATGGTCGGTATCTTTGGCCCTGAGAAAGTATCGCCCCAGCCGACCGGAGGATTTGGCTAGGGCGTAACAATGCCGAATGGCCGGAATCCCAAGATTAATCCTAAGGCGTCGGTTCAACTCTAAGATCCCCATAATGATTCGAAAGAAATTTACGTTGGGTTGAGAGGGAATCAAACCCCAATATCGAAGAACGGCCCTAAGGAGCGGGTGTAGGGGAAAACGGACACCGCCCTCCGCAATGGATAAAAGAGGGAATACGATCGTGTTCTGATCTTCCCTCTCCATGTCAAGAGCACTATCCGTTACAAGGGATAAATGGACATCGTCAGGAATGGAAAAATGCTGCCGGAAGCCGGAGACGCGACCCTCAGAAAGGAGGTCTTTCAAATGTTTGGCCATCCTAGCAAGGAGCTAAGTATTCGCCGAAGCTAAAATAGCAAATAGAAAAATAGGATTACAAAGAAGGAATAAGAAAACTTACGAAGAACAGATGAGACAAAGGAAGGCGGGAGAAGCTGCAGAAGACGCGAGTCACGGAGGGATATGCACTGGCAATCCAAAAGTCTCAAAAAGATCGACGAAATATGAATCCGAAAGGGCCAAAGTTTCAAATCGCAATAAATGCTGAGGTATACATGAATAGAGCGGGAAAGCGCAATGATGAGCAAAAGGCGCGTGCTTCCTGACATATTGGGGCGCGCGAAGCCGCCTGACACTAAACTCCTCAAATTCCGAACCAAACACGCCGATTTACTGCCGTCAACAGGGAGTTCGGGGGGCAATTGTGGTGGCCGAATAAATGGCAAGGATGGGGGAGGTATATCTTAAGAGCTATACTCTAGCCGGCGTACATCCCGCATAGACATGGAGGCCGAATAGGGAAGGATCCCTAGAGCCGAATAATGGAAAATAATAATGATTGAAAAAGTAGGCTCTGGTCCCGAGGATCATAAAAAGAACAAGTATAAATATAGAGGCAATGAACTAGAAAAGGTATGTAAGAAAATCACTTCTAAAAACTTAGTAAACAAGCTTTCTTGAGGAAAACTGACTTGTCCGTCGGAGTGCTAATTCCGGCACCCCCGACCGGAGTATTCGTGTCTTTGCAGGTGACTAGCAGAGGATCATCAGCGTCTCCCAGGATCGGAAGAGTATTTCCAACCCATTTCTCCACAGTTTCAAACTCTCATTCTAAAATTATTGATTTTTCAATTTATAAAATAGATTAAAAAAACCTATTGGCTGATTTATTTATTTAATTATTTTAGAAATAATAATTATCCCTTAATTTATGGATTTCAAATGAGAAGATAACAAAAATATTTCATAATCTCTACATCATAATCTTTCTCACCAATTTTCAAAAAAAATATTAAAACTTATATTCATTTTCTCTCATCCAAAAAATCAAATAATATTTTGCATGAAAGTTGTGGGTGTCTATCTATATCTTATATATTATATTATAACATAACAATAAAAAATTAAAAATCAGATATACAAACAGATAAAATTAATAAATTAAATTTTTATTTATTCAGTTAAACTATTTCTTTTGCCTCTCTACATCCAATTTTAAATTTTAAAAATCTATAAAGTCTATCTAAATAAATCTGATCTGAAAATATCTCCCACTATCATACTTTAAATCAATAAAACTCACATATCTATCACATATTTAACTCGAACCATAACTTACCTAAATAATAATAATTAAAAACAAATATAAATCAAAGATAAATTAAATTTAAAAAAAAATAGAAACCCACAACTCCATCTAAAATAAATTGAAAAAAAAAATAGAAACCACACAAAAATAAAGAAGATAAGAATTTAGATATGGATCTCAAAAAGATATAACAATATCTAAATTTAAATTATGATTTAGTAATATAATTATCTATTTCTTTGATGTATATCTATCAAAATTTTAAAATCACTTAATGGGACAAATTAATTAATTTTCTAAAACTATTAATTTTTCAATGTATAAAATAGATTAAAAAACCTATTGACCAATTTATTTATTGAATTATTTAAGAATTAATAATTATCCCTTAATTTATGGATTTCAAATGGAAAGATAACAAAAATATTTCATAATCTCTCCATCCTAATCTCTCTCACCGATTTCCAAAAAAAAATATTAAAACTTGCCTTCCGTCTCTCTTTCCCAAAAAATCAGATAATATTTTTCATGAAAGTTGTGGATATCTATCTATATCTTATATATTATATTATAACATAACCCAAAAAAAAAAAAAAAAAAAAACGAAAAATCAGATATACAAACACATAAAATTAATAAATTTGATTTTTATTTATGCAGTTAAAATCTTTCTTTTACATCTCAATATGTAATTTTAAATTTTAAAAATCTTTAAAGTTTATCTAAACAAATCTAATTTGAAAATATCTCTCACCATCATACTTTAAATCAATAAAACTTACATGTCTATTACATATCTAACTCATATCATAACTTACCTAAATAATAATAATTAAAAACAAATAGAAGCCACAGATAAATGAAATTAAAAAAAAAATAGAAACCCACAACTCCATCTTAAATAAAATGAAAAAAAAAAAAACCAAATAGAAACCAGACAAAAATAAATAAATAAAAGATAAGAATTTAGATATGGATCTCAAAAAAACATACAATATCTAAATTTGAATTATGATTTAGTAATATAATTATCTATTTTTCTGATGTATATCTATCACCATTTTAAATCACTAATGAGACAAATTAATCAATTTTCAAGTCTTATTTAAAGAATAATCTGATTAGTCATCTCAACTCCTAGACTTTGAAGGCATTGGCAGAGGAGCTAACGGATTGGGTTAGGTGAGTTCTAAGTTGTTGAAAATAACATTCTCTCACTTCATAAATTTATTTGTATTTTATTTTTATTTTCTTCCCTGTGTGATTCTCTTTCTTTGTTGTTGGTTTGGTTTTGGTTTCAGTTTTAGTGAGGTTTATGTGTTTATTTATAGGTTTACATGGTGGAAAAGAATTATTGGTGATTATGGTTACAATCGAAGTATCTATGTCCGTTTTGTGTCAAGGATTTTGATTGGATTTTGTTTTCTTCAATGAATATCATAAAATTGAAGTAAAAAAAAATGGGTATGAATTTTTTTTTATTGTCATTTTATTTTATAGAAAATGTGAAAATTTATTGAGAATTCAAGATTTTACTATAACGTTAGATTTTTGTATAACTAGATAAATTTAAAACTTTTAAATATCATTATGTTCTTTATTTTTATCCTCTTTCTATCCCATTATACTATTACTGCTATTTGTTAGTTTGTTAACTATAATTTAATTAATTGAAAATGAAAGTTTAATATAACTTTTCATATATATTATAGTTAATTTGTTACAGCTATAGTTGTATATAATAACATAATATATAGGGATAATCTCTAAATATAATTTCTATTTTTTTTATGTGATTAAAATAGTCCATCTTAAATAGCATATAGCAGAGTTAAATGGCTTCTTTTATCTGTAAAAAAACCCAATCTATATATTTTTTTTACTTTTTAATTTTTTAAATTGAAACATCAATTGTTTATATCCATAAAACAAAACTGATAAACACATATCCAAAAGTTACACATTTTTTTTTTAAATATATATGATATTTACGTGTGAAAAATGTTTAATACCTCAGAAAATTTTCATAATCCGACTTAAAATAATGTAGTCATAAGTGTCAATTTTTATATAAATATGAGAAGAGAATTAATTAAATTATACATTTCAACCAATCACTTACTCAAATTTTAACTATTTCAAGATACTATTTTACTATAATTCCAATTAAGAGAATCTTCAACCCTTAATTTTTTTTTTATCAAATTATAATTTGAAAAAAATTTAAAAAACGTTGAAAATTATTGTTTTTTTCATCAAAATTAGTGAAAAGAAAAAAAGTGAAAAGAAAAAAGATTGGGATAAGAATGAAAGTTTTTTTAAAAATTTAATGAAAAAGTTAAAGTAATTTATATCAAATCAAAATTTTTATTCAAATTTAAAATTAAATTAGATAAATAAAAAATTAAAAGAAAATGATGAAAGTTTGAAAATAGTTTGAAACCTTCTTATTCTTAAAGACTAGAAATGTGTGTGTGTTTTATATTTGTATTGTATTTTTAGTTATGAAATTGAAATCAAAAGAAATGCAACTTAAATTATTGGATTAATAATAGAAATATCATATTAATTATTGTTAAATATCACTTCACTTCACATTTAATAATAAAATTGTATATTTGTCTTAATTATAACTTTTAAATTTGTATATTTTCATAGCAAGAAGAGGTATGTCACAACTAATTTAATCAAGTTTAACTTTTTTTAATACAAATTATCAAAATTGCACTAAATAGATTTATATATATATATATACATGCATTTTTTTTTTTATAATTTTTTAAACTAATAATTTAAAAAGTTATAAACATAAAAGTTAACTTATAAATTTCATGTCTACCATAATACAAAATATTAAATTATTTCAAGATAATTATAATGATTTTTTTTTTTAATTTATAAAGTCCCGTACATAGCATAGGTTACCGCTAGTTTATATTAATTTCAATCTCTTCAACTTTACCAAAAGGGAGATTGTTATAATTTTGTTAAATCTGTGAGACTACTTGTATTTTCTTATACTTTAAAGGAGATGACTTGTCATATTCCAAATATGTTATGAGCAAATATATATATATATATATATATATATAGATACAATAAGTTCTATATGTATACTTGATATTTGTTATATGAATTCACCTTATTCCGTAATACACAAGTTTAATTATGAGATATAAGAGTTGATCTGACTCATCATAATTAATTAAGTGAAAGACAAGTCAACTGCATCTTTCATTTTTTTGTTTGACCTCATTAATTAAGAATATCACATGTAAATGCTGAACGATATTCTGAAATTACTAAATAATTTTGATTGTCATGTATGCCTATATAATGCAGATGCATTTGGGCTGGCATGCTTAGTGGGGAAACACTTGATTAAATTGTATATTGTGTGTGCAGAAATGTCAAAGCTGAGTTCAATACTTAAATGTTTAAATAGATTTGATAAATAATTGCTTTTACCAAAAGGGAATAGTATGAAGTCAATGTTGTTGGGTCCCAGAAAAATATTACAAACAGATGAGTGGGGGAGCATATACTTTGATTGAGGATATTTAAAATGAAATATATATATAGGACTTTTCTTAGGTGTGTACACTTAAACAGTGCCCAAATATATATTATTAATAGGGACTGAGTTTCTCATTATATATATATATAGGCTGCAAAGTGCAAAGAATTTACATGACTTGACATCCCTGGCTTTCAAATTATTATATAAGATAAGATTGGCATGCACTGCATTGTTACTATAGCAAAGGACTTGGATCAATGAATGAAATGATGTCCCTTTTGCTAGCAGCAAAATTGTAAGGTATCATGTTAGTGAAATCTTCAATAGTTTCTAATAAAGTTCTTGTACAACAATTTTAGGTATTACAAAAACTTAGGAAAAGTGAAGTATAGAGTGTAAATTTCAAGTTAGTGTACTGTGAATAATATACAGAATGAATTTCGTTCACGTATTTTAATTATGAGTAATTTTTGTAAAAATATGAACAATTGATTATTGTATAATAAAGTGGACATAAAACTTGATAGGATAGACCGGTGTTACGATACATATTAATAAAAGGAATAGTTGAGCATCTTCAACAAGCTTTCCCAATGAGACCTCCTAGGCAAAATAACTAGTTATTACTTTTTCCAACTACAACAAGTTCTATAATTCATTAGGCATTTTGCTTCTTGTCAATTTGATTGGCTACATTTGTTAATTTGGCCAACTATATTTGACTAACCATTAAAGGCTAGCTAAATTTAGTCGATCAATAAGATAATACCATATCATTAAGCCATATTAAATTAGTTTTAATAAAGAAAAATGATGGTAACACACCCAAAGACACATCCACTCTCTCTATGGGGGTGTTTGTGTGTGATTGTAGCATTGTTTGATAAATGGTTAACATAACAGTGTTGGAGTTGCTCTAACTCCATTTTTTTTGTAATATTGAGCCAACACTAACATTCTTAAACCAACCCAAAAAAGTAAAATAAAAATTTCCAAACTTTCCCATGTAGTCCAAATACCATTAAAAAAAAACTCACTTTTGAAAACCAAAAAGGTGTGATTACTTTAGTGGTTTGAGTTTCCACTTTAACCAATTCAAAGCTTATAAAAAGATTACTACTTTTATGAAGTTAGTTTTACAAATTATATGTTTATAAAAAAAATGTTAAACAACGTAAAATATTATACAAATATCTATACAGTTCAATCATTCATTCTAAAGCTCGGAGGACTGCATTCCGATTGGACCAAAATTTTTGTCCAACTTGGCTTTACAAATCTTAAAAATTATAAACGAGGTTGGACAAACTTTTTAGGCCATCAGACTTAAATGATAGTTTACCTTAAAGATCAAAATAGCAAATCATCTTTGGCAGTCACATAGGTAGAATCAATCTACGTAAAATGACAGTTTATCTTAAAGACCAAAATAGCAAATCACATTTAGCAATCACACAAGTAGAATCGATCTACTTGCTGCTCATCGATAATCATCACTTCTGCAGCTAGAGCTGTCAAACGGGAACCAATCTAAAACTAAAATTTTCATATTTTCATTTTCAATTTGAAAAATTCTACATCTATACAAAATATTATATGTAAGTAGTTCTATATTTTAATTCTTTGCACATTAAAAGATAAATAACCAATGCTACATGGTTTGCAATAAAAACTAGGATCCATTTAATCCCGATGTGATATTTTAAAAGTTCCACAACACTCTTAAATGTGATATTCTAAAGTTTTTATAAAATTTTTAAAATCTTATGTCAATCTCTCATTTACATTAAAAGAAATCATTCTTCTGGTTCAGTTGTTATTCTATTGGTGGATTAACTAACCAATATCACTTTACTTGTACAATGAAATTCCAGAGCCAGTCAACAGGGACAAAATTTTCAGAGTTAGAAGACTTGAACCTAAAACTTCATTGATGGTACCTTGGTGACTTATCATTTGAAATGAACCCCACAGTCTTTGCATTGCTATTTACTTCTTGTAACAAGGACCGACTTTTGTACAGTTTGTGTTTGTTTTTATTTATTTATTTATTTTTACCCAAACAAAAAGAAACCAAGAAAAAAGAAATCTCTAACAAATCCAATTCCACATTCTTATTTCTGGTAAAACATATGCTGACCAATTGAGCTCTATAAGTACAGATCTTTTAAGCTTCCCGGATGGCTAAAACATCAGGAAGGAACATGTAGCGCTAATTTTCTCTAGAAATTGAAAACAGAGAATTCCGATTAACCAAAGACGATGAACAAAACCGTAAGCCATGTTCAACACATCGGCATGGCCCCAAAAATTATTAGAAACGAAGAGGCAGCCATTCTCCAGAAATCCGGACATAACAAAATAACAAGTAGCATCAAATCCCAGGAAGAAATTCCTAACCAGGAGACAAAAAACTCAATTTAAGAAGCCTTTGGTGCTTTGTCGGGTAGGACATTATCAGGAAGGATGAGCTCAGGAGGTGTTTCCCGAACAACACCCAACATTGAATCGTATTCCTCATCCCGGTGAGCAAACTTCTTGCGGAGCACCTTCTCGAACTCAATCTCATCAAAGCCTTTTGAATTTTCAGCAGCATGAACATTTGCTAAGTTGGTATAATTTGTGGCTGATTGGGAGATGAAGGATACCTCTTCTTCTGTGAGATTCCTTAGAAACTTTGCTGGATTGCCTCCCCATACCTGTTTTTAAAAGACACATATCAATCAATTAAAGTTTATTTATTCCCCAAGCAAATACATAAAATCTGCATTCAATAAGAGGCTGTTAAGATAAAGATCCTAAGGTTCTGTTTGATTAGAAAGAAAAAAACGGTGGACAGTGAAAGTGAGAAGAGAAATGGGAAAAAAAAAATCTTGCAAACATTTGATTAGGATGAAAAGTTCGCAAAAGAAAAAAAAAAAAAGAGAGAAATTTTGAATTTCTATTACAGGTAGTCCCTTGCGTGGACAAATTTAAAATTTCTTGTGGCTTCCTGTGTTTTTCTCCAAGAAATGAAAAACTTGGTTATCATGCTAACATGAGTTATACAAGAAAATTAACTTTCTTGTAGTTTCCACTAATTTTATTTCATGCCAAACAAACTCAAAAAAAGTCTTAATTTTTTTCCCTTTCCCTCACTTTCCACCACTTTCATCCTAAACAAACTCAGCCTAATGGAGATACGTCACTTTGCTGGAATGAGTAATAAACTCAACCTAATGGAGATATGTCACTTTGCTGGAATGAGTAATATCTTACTGTGACCTTGACTCCTAGACTCCATGCCAGCATGCAGCCTAGCCAAAACAAATATGCAATGTGGTCGGCAATTCGTTCAACAAATACAAGATCTAAGGTACAAGATTAGAAGTAGCTATCCAGATATGTTTAAGCCTACACTCACAACAATAGACAAGGTCTACACTAAAAGAATCTACCTAATGGGTGGTTAGCACACTTCGAAGTGTGAGGAATCTTCAAAGAATAAAACAAGTTTCCTCCAATTACGGCAATCCCTTCCCCTCCCCACTCCCCCAAACATGATAAGAAAGCCACAGGATCATCACCAATTCCACCTCCTAGTTTTGAGTATTCCAACCATCAACCATGGCTTCCATGTCAACTATAAAACCGAAAATGATCATTTTGTATCTTCATTGACCACATTAACTAATACTAACCTTTTTTTCATTGACTAGAGCCCAATATTCCTCGCATTTCATAGGTTGTGACCACACAACAGAATGGGTCAAATGAGATCCAATCTTTTCCATATTTCCCAATTACCAATGAAAATCAAAAGAATATCTATTTTCAAAATACTGAAACCATGACAATTGCTTTAATTAGTATGAAAACAGACACAGAAAGTATTTGTTATATAATTTCTCGGGATTCTACAGGGATCCTGAAAAAAATGAATAACTCAAAAATCATGAAAAGTTTACAAACCTCTCCGCAGGGGATCCTTGTATTCTGCCTCACAAGGGCTCCAGCAGCAACCATGGCGTGTTTCTCAACAAACACCCCATCAAGCAAGGTTGCACCCATACCAACAAATGCCTCATCCTCAACAGTACATCCATGTAAGACAGCGCTATGACCTGTTCGGTCCAACTTGAAATTGTAATGCAAGATGCAAAGTGAAAAAGCACTGCAGAACCAGGTACATATCAATTAAAACTCAAAAGAATGTCACTCACCTACAGTAACATTGTCACCAATAATAGTCGGCAAAACCTTCCCTGCAAGATTTGATTTGGCTACATGAACAAGAGAATTATCTTGTATATTTGTTCCAGACCCAATGCTGATGCTGTTCACATCACCTGCGTACAAGAACGAGCAACGTGTGAATGCACACCCAAGTACACTGCAAGGAAGTATTTCATTTTTTCAGGCAGGGTTATATAGCTTAAAATACAGCTGGGAGAAAGAAAGGCAATAAATGAACATATAAGGGCTGTTAGTGATTGGTTTTAAGAAAGAAATCAGTGCATAACACTTTCCCATAGAAATTATAAAATAAAACAAAAAATCTCTTTAGTTCGATGAATTATTCCCAATTTCCTACACCAAAGAAGGCAAATAGATACACCCTACGTAGTAATGACAGGTACCCCCTTGTTATTACATTGCTGAAAGCAAATTCATCCAATAAATGGTTCATAAATTAGAGAAACTATCACATACAGTCTCATCCAACCACCATTGCTTTGTCAAAACAGCCACAGCCATACCACCTCTTTATGATATCCAATAGCACATACATTTCCTTCATGCCACAAATTCCACCACTGCCACCAGCAGAAGGCCTTCAACCACCAAACCCTCACCACCAGCACCCCCCTCTTCTAAAATACCCCTCACCATTTCCCGTCACTTTCAAAGTCACATTTCCAATACCTCTAGTGCTGTCACCTCCACCTTTTCGCACAACCAACAATTGTTGCATGATAATGTCATTACCTCAACATTCAGCACATAACTGCTCCTCTCACAAGGTCACGGGGTCACGGTCAAACCTATCTGCAGCACTGGCAAACTCACCATCTTAGTTTAAACTTTGAAGTTTCCAAGTATGAAGAATCTCAGTTAATACCACCCAGGACAGCTGGAATTACAAACTACCTATCCAAAAAATAAATTTGTCATAAATACAAGTCTGTCATTCATTGATTAAAGTCAGAGGAATATGCGCTGTGATATTGGGTCTCCTTCTCTCTATTCTGCTATTAAACTGTTGCAACCCCATTTTAAATAATTTCATCACTAACCCTATCAGGCTATCCTCTTATCGTTAGCTCCAGGCTTCTCACCAATCAAATAATGGGAACTCACAATTTGAAAGTTCCAAGTATTGAAGGTCTATGGCCATTTGGGCAACTTATCATAGACAGGTTTGTTAGGATGAATCTTGTCTGACCAGTGGCCTAAATCAATCAACAAGCACATTGATTTATTCTATACTTCATCAAGTTCCCATTGCATATACACACCCAAGTTCATTCTCTATATTTGGCATGGAGATCCTCAGTGCTTTACAATCATAGAAATTTTCCATATTCACTTCAACTTATTGTTTACATTAGAACATCAACTGTTAGAAGATGAAAGCAACGAAGCATTTCAACCCATCTTCGAAGAAAAATAACTAAGATCATCTCATTCATATACTACCTAACTAACTGTTTCTTCTTCTTCTTTTCTTTCTTTATTTCCTAAACACATTTTCTTTCATAAATAATCCAAAGGATTTGGTCTCACAAAATACACAAATACCCAGAAGTACGGTAACATGTTAAAATGTACAAAAATCCACAGAACATGCCTGCTCAATTTATGCCAATTACTTGTTGAAATTGTATAATCGTAAACTCAGGCGATCTATATCACACTAAAAGGCATTGCAAATACAAGGTTATCCATGTTTGCCAGGTTCACAGCCACCAACCAAATAGGATCAATTTGGTTTTGAACCATGACATGTAAAGAGCAATGGAACCAATGTTTATGTCATGGAATAATAGCAATATAGCATTGTCTATATGAGCAACAATGCTTTTGAGAATCTTTTTATAAAAAAAGAAAAGAAGAATGGCAACATCCACTCAATCTAGATTGCCATATTACTAGATGAGTTGTTTCCCACTTCAATAATGCAAGGGCTAAAAAAATACATGTGGCCATGTGGGAACCTTGGTGAGCCCCCATGGGGGATATTGAAATACAAAATATTCTCGAGAGGATGGAGGCCAAGATGACATGTTACTCTTATGCCCTTTTAGCTAGACAGCTGCAGAGCTAAAAAACAAGACCTCAACAGAACCTTCCAATTTAATTCAGCAGTCTATATATTTGTAGGAACTATAAGAAAGGAGCAATGAGAAAGTTTTTATCCTGGAAACAACATGAAGAAGCCTTAAAAGATGAAACAACCCATGTGCTTTCTAGTTTTCCTATAATGGTAGCACAGATGACCATGCTCAAATATAAACTTGTACTCGAGGGGAAAAGATAGAACATTACGTTAGCACTTATTCAATGGAAACAAAAAAGGTACAAACTTCTATTGGGATCTGCAGAATTAGCACTGGAGCAGCTTACTCCTTGATTGTTTCACAACTTAGAAACATTTTGCTAAAATACCTGTAAGGTTGGAACTAACACTCCCATGAAAATCCAATTCTTGAAAGCAGATAATGTTATTCTTGAAGTGACTTAGTGAAAGCAATCAATTACTTCAAGAAACGTAAGTGTGCCTAACAGCAATTGAACCACCAAGTGTCTCACATCATCGGAGATAGCTATATGATTTGTTAAATAACTCAGTTATATAGAGAAGTCAGCAATGCAGAAGGTATAAGGTTATATGCTATGAAGCACTGATACTCTAAAAATGGTGCCGTACAAATACCGGGTACTTACCGGGTGCAGGTATGCGTACCGGTATGGCAGTACGCAGTACGCGTACTGGGTAGGCTGAATACATGCCGGATATGGCAAATGCATTTGGGTACGCTGTGAGGACATCGTGGGTACAGCATGGGTACGGCAAAATGAAATTTTTTTTTTTTTGATTTTTTTTTTGCAGATGCTAAAATTTATTGTAGCCTTTATTTTTCTTCTTTCAATTTTGAAAATATCAAGTAATTTATTTCCAACACTCTTTACCCATGAGCCATGGTTTTGCTCTGTTTTGTATCCTGTTTTAAACAATCAAAAAAGAAAAAGAAATAATTATATAACTTTTGAGACAAGTTGTTCTCTTTTTAGTTTTGATATTGAAATTTTGATTTGTGTGTTGGATGTTTAGCTATAAATTTTTTAAAAATTTTTTTAAAAAAATTGACGTACTCCAGCCGCATCTGTACCCGTCTTTTTTTAAGAATTTGCCATATCAACGTACCCGTATCGCACCTGAACCCGCACCCGCACTTGCACCTGCACCCGTACTTCATAGGTTATTATACGGTAGGTTAGGTGCCATGAGAGAGCTCCACAAAATAATTTGAGTTAATCAAGATTATGGAACACTAATGGTAGTTATATTATTTGAATAAGAATGATGGTACCATAAAATCTGATTTCTATCATTTCATTTGCATGTCCAGCCTCTGATTCAAGGTTTACAGTTCTAAATCCCAACTTAAATGCCTGACTCTGAAGTTCTTACTACTGTCTGAATCCATGTTGGAATTCCACTTGTAGCCCTAAATTAAGAGGAATTATCTTGCTTATATTTTGCAGCACAGAGGTAAGAAACAGACAATCAATATAAAAACGATACTACTACTGCAAGACTTAAAAAAAGAAAAAGAAAAGGGATTGAACATTATATATTTCAGTAAATCATTAGGAGAAACAAAAGATAGAAGGAACTCAACAGCTGCATTGGGTTTATAGGCAATATTCAAGGGGAGAACCCAAAATTGATTGACGTTGCTTACCACGAAGAACACATCCATACCAAATAGATGAACCTCTTCCAACCTGAACATCTCCTATAATAGAAGCGCTAGGGGCCACAAATGCATCCTTATCAACCACAGGAGCCTTGTCAAAAATGTTCATAAGTGTCCGATGCCTAGACACTAAGAGAAACAAGATAAAAATAAATAACAAGATCCGAAGCACGGAATAGAAGAAGTTTAGTTCATATATATGAAACAAATTAATTCAAAAAATAAAAGTATCATTCAATAACATGCTAACAATGGTGAATAATGCCAGGAAAGATTTGAAAATATGACTAAAGTTGTGTTACAAGGACTTGCGTACAGGCAACGGGTATGGGTACTTGTCTAACTGTTGGATTCATCTATCCCCATGCTGAAAGACAGGAGGACACAGCTAAATTTATATTTCATAAATATGTCTTTCATTTATTTAGGGTAAAATGGTGCTTAGAAACTAACATATAGCTTTTCATGCACAGAATGACAGACTTATGCATAGTTTTATAGAAAACTCTTCTACTTAAACATATTTGTTGGGTCATGTCGGGCACATATCTCATCCCAAGTCCAAGCGTCAATTGTCCAACAATATTTCACAAATTTAGAAGAGTCCATGTAAGATAGGACTAAACTAAAGCATAGACTTCTACAAACATAATGAGAATACTTGAGAGTTAAGCAACGAAAAGTAAATTAGACAGTGAATTAGTTCACATATTAACACATTTTTGCATAAAAGAAAATGTGAATCTCTTAACAGCCTGATTCTTCAACAACACCAACAGTGTAGCCCCACAGAGTCTATGTAACAAGGTCAGGACTTTTAATTGCACCTATCTGAATAGACATTTTGTAGTAACCATGAGCTTGTGTGTTTTCATAATTCAATGAAATAGACAACAGATTTTTATGAAGTGATGGTATGTCTCCTACACCTTTTACAAATGAGAACAATTTGCAACCATCATGCTTCATTATTCAAATAGACATGAATTGTGCATCAACCACTATCATTTCAAAAGACAGGAGGACACAGCTAAATTTATATTTCATAAATATGTCTTTCATTTATTTAGGGTAAAATGGTGCTTAGAAACTAACATATAGCTTTTCATGCACAGAATGACAGACTTATGCATAGTTTTATAGAAAACTCTTCTACTTAAACATATTTGTTGGGTCATGTCGGGCACATATCTCATCCCAAGTCCAAGCGTCAATTGTCCAACAATATTTCACAAATTTAGAAGAGTCCATGTAAGATAGGACTAAACTAAAGCATAGACTTCTACAAACATAATGAGAATACTTGAGAGTTAAGCAACGAAAAGTAAATTAGACAGTGAATTAGTTCACATATTAACACATTTTTGCATAAAAGAAAATGTGAATCTCTTAACAGCCTGATTCTTCAACAACACCAACAGTGTAGCCCCACAGAGTCTATGTAACAAGGTCAGGACTTTTAATTGCACCTATCTGAATAGACATTTTGTAGTAACCATGAGCTTGTGTGTTTTCATAATTCAATGAAATAGACAACAGATTTTTATGAAGTGATGGTATGTCTCCTACACCTTTTACAAATGAGAACAATTTGCAACCATCATGCTTCATTATTCAAATAGACATGAATTGTGCATCAACCACTATCATTTCAAAAGAAAAAACACAATTTTAGAACCTAAGGCTTGGTTTGGGAACATGCTATTTTAGTAATTTTTTGGCTTTTTACGAAAAGGTGTGCAGAAAAGTAGAGAGGTGATGTGATGTGTTTTAGTTGGCTTTTTGACTTTTTGGCTATTTTAGCCACTTCCCAAACATAGCTTTAAGTATCATGTCATTCCACACAATTCAATGAAACAAATATGCAATGCCTAAAGGACCAACCAACATATAGTGTTGTACAACTAAGCATATCTTTAAAGCCAACAATTGCATCCATTTATTATAATTGACATATATCTTCAAAAAAGTCCTCTCCTTTCTTCCTTAATAAAAATACTAACTAGTCTCACAAAAACTGAAACATTTCCAAACAAAAACCCATTTTGTTTAGAAAATCTCCAACAAAATTATTGCTCTAATTCATTTGGCAATAGTACTGAGAATTAGTTGCATTCCCCATAAATTTATTTATTTATTTATTTTTTAAATATCTAAAATGGAGCACAAGAAGATCATATTCTATCAAGGGCAAATTCAAAACTGACAAGAATAAGCATCAGCTCACTGATTCTAAATTTTTTATAAGTGTGTGACAATCAATTAGTCAAACCTAGAATTGGAAACACAAGATTAAATAAATAGCCGATATTTGTTGAAAAATTGGAAATCTAGGGCAAGAAAAGGAATTGGTGTGGGGAAGATCTAATAGGGAAGGGGAAAACATACGCTGTTCTTGGAAGTAGTAATTGCCTTGGAGGCGGCAGCCGAGACGATCGATGGCTTGGCCGGTCTCGCGGATCCAGAATCCGACGGTGTAGATTGCTCTTCCCAACGTCCCCATCTTCTTCTTCCTCACGAATTGCTTCTTCTCGAAATCAAAGCTGTGATTTTTGCAGGAATGGCGACAGATAGAGACAGGTTTTTAGCTGCGGTGGTGAAGCATTAGGGGTAGAATCGTAGAAGACAGTAGTGTGTGTGTGTGTGTGTGTGTGGAGACCACAAGGCAAAGACAGGATTGTAAAACTTTTTTCTATTTCCACACACACATCATCATTTCTTCTTATTACGCACATTTTTTCAATTAAAATTATTTAGTTTAATAATTAACTTTTAAATAAAATTATTTGATTTAACTATATGAAAAGCCGTTTATTCAAAAGTTGATTTTCGATCCAAATAAAGGGAGCTGGCTCCTCTTCGGTCCTTCATTGTATACTGATGGATCATAATTCAAGTTCATTTTAATAATTTAAATCGTGTAATGTATAGAAATTGTCGATTACATCATTTTTGTAAAAAATTATGATGATAATATATCAATAACTATTTGATTAAATTACATTTATGTCACAATTTATTTAAAAAGTTATACATGTCATTGACGGAAATGAGATCTAATGAAATGTTTATCAATATCTGATTAATATTATTTTTTGTAAAAATATTATACTCGACGAGCTGTATAGATTAAATGATTTAGATTATCGAAATGGATCCGAATCAGGACCCACAATGATTGAACAGTGTCGTTCAATCCGATAACAGACTAGAGAGGAGCCAATTCCCAAATAAAAACTCCTAACTTGCAACCGGCAAGTTGTTGGTAATTTTTTCAAAACTCAAATCACCTATTACTTTCTACTATGGTGCCATTGCTACACATTTTTTATTTTTTAGACACTCCTTTTATTTATTTATTTATTTTTTTTTTTTGTAAGAAATACCCCATTTGTTTTAGCTTGGGAAAACAAATTTATCATATAAAATATTTACATGAATTTAATTATATCCTTAAAAATGACGTTAATGGTGATGGTGACACAGTGATAGCAATAATAATACTAGCAATGGTGGTGTGTTCAAAAATTGGCAATCGTGACAATAAAGATAATTATGAATAAAGGTTATCATTTAGTCTGAAAGTTCTTTTATTTAGCCTAAGTTCATAATTCGAGCATGATAGGGTGGGGTGATCGCCAATAAGGTTTGGGCTTGAGGGTTTGAAGCCTGACTTCACTCCTTGATTTGTAGCCCTAGACTGCAAGCTCATCTAAACCACACTCATTAGGTAAGACTTAAGCGTATTGTTTTGACCTAAAAGTTAATCTATTGAAATTAGCCTACATGTGGGCTTGGATTCCATTTTTGCGGCCCGGTCCTTAGTTTGTATCCTACTAACATTTTGGTATGTATGATGGTCATAGGATTAGAAAGATTATTAATTTACTTTGTTAGATTTTTAAAAGTTAGATTTGTCCAAATTAACTTTTTTTTGCTATTAATTATCAAAAATAATTTTTTTATCGACTTTCATTGTACAAAAATGCAAATATATATATATATAAAAAAAGGTCCAACGTTAATATTTTCATTCCCTTTTTATTAAAAATCGAGAAACTTAAAAAAATAAGGACCTGTGAGTGTTTGGGAAGTGAGTTTTTATGTAGATTTTAGTAGATGTAGGTTTTTATGAGATAAAAAATTTTTAGTGTTTGGGAAGATAGTTGAGTTTTTATGTGGTTGGATGTAATGTTTGTGAGAGAAAAAGTGAAATGATTATGGGGTTGGATGTGATATTTTGTTTGGATGTGTTTTTTTTGGTTTTGCAAAACTTTTGTCTTTTAGTGGTTTTTATGAGATAAAAAATTTGGGATGTTGCTTCCCAAACACCACCAGATTTTGTAGATGGCCAGCAAAAAAAATTATTTTTTTGGTCCATTATCTTTTCTTTTTTTTTTTTAATTTTCCTAACCTAACCCAACTAAAGCAAAATAAAATTGACAAGCCCTTGTAATTTAATAAAATTACCATAAAAATCAAATAAAATTCTGTGTTTATTTTAGTGTTTCTGCACAAGTGACTTGAAACTAACTACTTTATAAAAAGTTAGAGCTCAAGGCAATTACACGTGAATATGAGATATAGGTGAATTTTTGACTTCCGTTCCTGCTAGTGCACGTAACGAAAAGCAAATAAAAATAGTGATTCCCGAAAGAAAAAAGCATCACAAAATTAAAAGTTTGCAACCGAAATTCAAATACGATATGATATCGTAAGTGTCACAATTATCACAAGTTGTTGAGAGTTCAAACAGGTATGTTGATAGCAGTCTATCAGCCTTGCTAATACAATTACTAGTTGGTAATAGCCACAAACTGATATAATTCTAGTCTTGAAGTGATTCACTGCCTCAAGCTCTCAACAATGTATGAAGCATACAGATCCCTGAAATAGGAAGCATACATGATACAAAAAATACAATTAAAAAAAAAAAAAAAATTTAAAAAAAACCAAAGCTTTGATTTCATAAAATACTCACATTGAGTACTTGATAGCTTCGATAGCAGCCTCCGCTGGCAAAAAATCTTCCACTGCCACAGACTTGTTCTCGTTCTTTTTGTCTAGCATTCATGAGAAATCAAGGATATACAACTTGAGAAGTGATGTGAAGCTATGAGCACAAGAAACAAAAAATAATGAGCATTGGTGCGTGTTAAATGGATACAGTCCTCAAAGAAGCGCCGGATCTCAGCAAGGCGGTGTGGAGGAAGATCCTTGATATCCTTGTAGTGGCGGAACTCAGGATCATCAGCACATACTGCTATTATTTTGTCATCATTTTCACCCTACAAAAGGGTTCGCATTTCAAAGGGTATCAAATAAAGTTTGACAGTTTGTTTGGGAAATTCAAAAGAATTGATATCAGAAACATGGAACTTCAGATCAAACTCCGGCAAAGATTGGCACTACCAACTCCTTAGGAAATGAACGCAAGTGATCTTATCACTTAAGCTTCAAGTTAGATTGTGTTTGGATCATGAATTTGAAAAGAGATTTGAAAATGAAAAGGAAAAGGCGAGAGAAATGGAGAAAAAATTTGGCTTATATTTTATTCATATTTCCCTTACCTTTTCCACTCCATTCCAAATCCCTAACCAAATCTATGATTCAAACATAGCTTTAGAAAAACACATATAGATAAGACAAGTTGAACGAGAAGAAACCTAGCAACTTTAAACATTTTATTTATGGGACATTGAGGCAATAAATGGCATGGGGTACAGGTCCCCGCAGCATAAAGAAAAGGTAAAGTAAAAAGTTTTGCAAATTTTATCCTCGACTGCCTTAGTCTCCGGTACCGTAAAAGCCACTTGATGAGGACTAATATTTTATACAATGAAGTACACCAAAAGTCTTTACCTGATCAATCATAGGCATCAATCCAATAGCACAAGCGCGGAGGAAAGAACCAGGTAGTACAGGTTCCTATCCAAGAGGGAAAATCCAAAAGTCAACAATTAGTTTAGCTGAAACAAGTTATCCAATGCATCTCACTTTGGCTTACAATCAGATGTATTGGAAAGACACTACCTGCATCAGTACCAGAACATCCATAGGATCACTATCCTCGCAAATGGTTCGTGGGATGAAACCGTAGTTGTGTGGATAAACAACTGATGAGTACAAAACTCGGTCAACCTATGTGCAAAAACAAAATTCATTAGTGAAATCATCACTTTCCCTTTTGTTATTTCTTCTTTTTCTATCTTGTTTGTTGCTTATTCTCTCTCTCGAGTGTTGGTATCTTATTCATGCTGAACAAATGATTTCAACACAAGGTGGCAATAAATTTTGAAGACAAGCAGGGGAAGTATATGATGCTATATATAAATTTTCTCGAACTGCGAAATGAAATGGCACACTTCAAGATGAGGACACAATGATTAGACTTTATGCTTGCACATAAGAGAATTGGGAAAGAAAAAATGATTATAAATAAAAAAATCAATATATTTATTCTCAACATACATCTAAAGGATATAGTCATCCAACAAAGTGAGTCATATGCATAGAGATCATATATGAAATGAAACCCATCCAGTTGAGAGCATTGCAAGTGTGTATAAGTCTAGAAAATTAGATACATCATAGTTCTACTTTCTAAAAAGTTGCCATAAATTAGACTACCTCGCAATATAAGAGAAGGCATTATAAAATTACACCAATCTGAAGACTGAAGGAAATAGGAAAAGACAAATAACCTTACTTTGATTAGGCCACTTGTCTTGTCAAGCTCGTACTTAACTTTGCTGCCTTTTCCAATTTCAACCACCTGCCATAGAATGTTGCATAAGGATTTAAGTACAGTCCAAATTCCTAAGACAATGTAATTTCTAGATCAGCAAGGCACAATCTGACTTGACAACAGGTTAGCTGATAACAATTCCTAATCCAACCACAGGCAACAGGGTATATAGGTCCCCAGCCATGGGTGATTCAACTGTGTTCCTTTCGACTTTCGTTTCTTTGTAACATATTTCTTCCACAACAAAGAGCCTCTTAAATCGTGTTTGGATCTTGGATTTCATTAGGAAATTTGTGGAGGGAAAGGAAAAGCCATGGGAAAAGTGACAAAAATTTAGGTTCTATTTTTTGTCACTTTTCCAAACCATTTTTTCTTTCCCCTCACAAATCGCTACCTCAATTCATGATCCAAACACAAATTATTGTGTACAAGTACAGACACTGAATCCATCATAGTGCAAGCTCATTTAAGCAAATCAATGCATGCCCTACAAAGGATCTTCCAAAAGTTCACAGCAAGCAAACAAGATAATAAAAAAGTAAAACTTACACAGTTGAAAACTGCTGGTGCACCCGGTCCTGCACAAGTAAGAACACGAAGCATAAACAAACACTTGTGTGAGATTGCATACTATTTAAGTTTTGAAACTTTACATGAAACCTAAATAGAATACGCAGTAATCATGAAGCAGAATAGGCAAAACAACTCCATATAAAGTGAAATTTATTAAAACTAGAGGAACTCCACAGGCAGAAAGATTAAGATACTATGTATATTAAGCTACAAAAAATTGACATTAAGAAGTTGCTTTTAAAATGTATATATTACCCATAGGGAGAGTAGTGGTAATATATAATGCATAAAAGCTGTACCAATTTCTAGGTCATGCCAGGGATGCGCAGCTACAGATCTTTGGGACATCGATGAGATGATTCTTTCATTGAGGACCACGGGAGCATGAGGGAACCCTGGATTTCTTTCATTCCCGTCTCCAATGTTGTTAGCCATATCAACCTTCAAAATAGTTGAAAACAACAAAGGATAATATACAAGTGATGAAATCATATAAACAGAGAACATAATTACATGATCATAATCAAATTCAATAAACCACCTTCTATTTGGAGTTCGAAATTTAAAATAAAGGCTTCAGTTACATATGTTTCTGTGAAAACAAAGAAAAAAAGGAAAAATAATATTGGGAGCTAAATAATTGAAGATTTTGCATAAGCTAAGCCAAAAGTTGATTGTAAGTCATGGAAAATAGCATCTCAGATATAAAAAGAAAAGTAAGTGTCATCTAATGCTTTCCGAGGATACAACATGTTAAGATAAGCTAAATGACAACCCCTAAATATATTTTAGAATGTTATCAAGCCCGCTTTCATAACAACATTCACTTTGGTAATAAGATTCTCACCCCCTTTCTATCAACTCCCTCGATTTTTTACTCACTCTCTTTTTAGGGCTTCTAACAAATAAAAATTCCTACCCTATCTATCTATCTTCAAATTCAATCTGATCCATATATTTGACTCTTTGCCAAGGTCTGTTATCGATTTTCTATCCCTCTTCAAACCGATTTTCTATCCCTCTTCAAACTGAGTGATCAGTTATCAGAGCTTTCTTGTGCTTTTTGGGTGTAGCATTTGCAGTCTTAATCGGTAACATTAGTTACGCCAATAACAAGTATGTTTACTAATTTTTAATTTTATTGCTTGAATTTTTTTTAATGAAAACTAAAACAAATCAATAAAATTTAATGTCTTTGATTTTCAGGAAAATATCTTATTACATCATGAATTCACAAAAAAAGCTAATTTAATTTTTTAAAAATTGTTTGATACTTCTAATGGGAGGAAGAGAAGACGCATACAGAATTTAAGCAAAATAAAAAACTGGGGAAACATGAGCTACATAGCACACACATACACACACCAAAACAAGTATTATTAAAATCACAAGTGATTTTGTCATCAAAATGAAAAGAATATCAGCAATTTCCATGTATGAACACAAAGGATTTAACATTTCAAACCCCAAAAGATTGAATGATATACAACACCAACGCAACTGTATTAATAAGAAATTAAACCACCATCACTCTAAAACTGAAACTAAAAACTTCATTCAAGGCCTGAACAGAAAATTAAGGAACTTCGTACTAACAATGCAGTCTCAAAAAGGGTTTTGAAAATTTATTTCCTAAAAGTGGCCAATGACCAAAACAATCATCTATAAATATTTCCCAGAATTTATAAATAAAAATCTATACATACATAAACGATATATACACAAATTGTATACACAGACAGTTCTTGGAAACAGAAAGGGAAAGGGTAGAGTTACAGTGAGACGTTGCAATGGGAAGCAAATGCTTGGATTAGCGTTTGAGAGTCCGAGAAAGAGACACGAGAGAGCTCTTTCCTTTCCTTTCCTTTCCAATAAGCCAAACACAGCCTTACTGTACTACAAGGGAAGTCGTAAGGTGGCCAAAAAGAGATGGTGTTGTCACGTTTCGGGCATCGTTGTACCCGTCAGTCTTTGTCGAGAGGTTATGCCATGGATCCGGGCATGCCACATTAATGTAAGAGAGAAAAAGTCACAATATATAAAAGTCATTTTAAATTTTTTTATCAATAATTATTATTTTTATAAAAATTTCATTTATTTGTATCAACATGATAATATAGTGCACCCGGCCTCCTAATTAATTTATTGGCTAGGTGCCAAGATGACTCATTGGATGTGATTCATATTTAATCGGATAATTACGAGACTCTTATGTGAAATTTATTTGAGTCTTGAATTATTGTTAAATGAATTGGATCACTTAGTTCAAATTTTTTTTTTGCTATATGATAAAATGTTGATAAATTAGTAAATTAGATTATAACAAAGAGATCGTAATGGCCAATTGATTCAAATCTTAACCTCTGACCCTCATTATCCCACTTGGCTAATTTCACTTTCCTCAATTACATGGGTGACTTTAATAATTTAATAATAATAAGTTTTTTATATTTTGTTTAGCTTTTACAGTGTTAATTAATTATTTAAAAATTTAAAAATATATTTTTAGTTTATTTTTAAAAAATATAGCATTTTGTAGTTTCATTTATTTTATAAATAAATATAATAAAATTATATAATTGTGATTATCAAGTAAAATAATTTTTTTCTCAAATATTGTACAAACATAAATCTAAATGAATAAACAAAAAAAAGAATTTTTTTTTTAAAATCTCTGATATTAAGATTTTATAAGATAAATGACATGTAATATTTTCATAGTAGTTAGGGTCCCTCAATATTTTCACAAAAAAAATTTGGTACAAATAAATTTTGCCTTGACATAAAGATATCTTTTTGATTTCATAGAGAAAATAAAATTTCTCTGATATGATCTCAGAGAAATTTAATCGAGAGACCTTAATTAATAGAAAAAATATATTGGACCTCTTCTACTACTCAAAGTTAAAGAGAGATGTTTCAATAATTTCTCCTAATAAATCATTAAAATATACTCATTCATCAAAATATATTACATAATAGATGCACATAATTAAACTGGATGAGATGGAAGAAATGTTATACAAATTTAAATTTTATTTATTAATATGATATTTATGTTATTATTTTGTGATTAATTCATTCATATGGTATTAGGTCTAAGAATTTATTTTTTTAGAGATATAGACATAATTAATGAAATTATTTAATAAAAAAATTAATAATTATTTTAGAGATCCAATCATCATTGATGCTTGTAACATGATTAAAAAAAAAAAAGAGAAAAAAAAGGGGAAAGAAGAAGTTGTTGGTAGTGGCCAACGTTGGTAACTAATGGTGGTGATGACAAGAGCAGGTGAACAAATAAGTGATATGTGAACATATATTTGACGTGAATAGATAGGTAGATAGATTGATTGGTAGGAGAAACATGATTTTTCATTTGCATTTTTGACTCCAAAGCAATAGAATTTAAGTTGTCCCAAAAAATTTAAATTTAATTTATGATCAGAATCCTCTAAAATAAATAGGAAAAATTACTCATAAATCCCATTTAGAGAAATGTTACTCTATTTAGTCTTAGGTGTTTTCTCTTAGACCAGTTAGTCTTTTTTTTTTATTTTAGGTATATTATATTTATTTGATTTGTTGATTTTTGAATTTACTTGTTTGTCCTTATTTGTGATTTCATTTTGATTTATTCCTATTGCTGGATGGGTGTTGGTGTGAGAACCCGTATTCTTGCATATTAAGTTATTTTGGTAATTATATTTAGTTACTTAAATTTTGTAATCAACATCCATAATCCAATTCCGTAACAACATTTTGTGACGAAATTCTATAATTAACTTTTAATTATTTAATTAGTGCAATTTTTATCTTCATAGTATTATTATTATTGTTGTTGTCGTCATCATCATCGTTGTCCTCACTTTTATAACTACACAAATCTAACTCTTAATATATATTATTTTGTATAAAGTTTTACATTAATAATTTGTGCACATGAAAATTAACCGAAGGAGATTAATTGGTTCAATCTCATGTCTTTTAGTTACATAAAATAATATTATAATATTAAAGTGACTCAAAATCATATATATACAAAAAAAAAAAAAAGGGAAATTGAGAGAATAGCTGGTCTCTTCCCAAGGTCTTTCCTTGGGCTTTGTTGTACATGCATATGTAAGAGCATGCTTCTCCAACAACACACACAACCTCATCAAAGGTGGACAAGCATGCCTTAACACTCTAAGCCTATGCTTGTAAATAATAATTCCCAAGACAAGTGGAAAAATAAAAAATAAAAATAAAATAAAATAGGTCCTGAAACTCCTATAACTAAGAACATTATTCACCCCTTCCAGTACATACACCCTGAGCAAAACAAAGAAAAAAGAGAGAAGAAAAAGAAAGGAAAAAGAGAGGAAGAGGAGAGGGTTGCTTGGTGGTTACCAATTCAAAACTAGTGTTGAGAATTGTTTGTAAAAGTGCTTGAGGTAAGAATACTCAACCTCTATCCTCCCTTAATTTTTTTTTACTGAATTTATATATTAAAAATATGCAAGAGTGTGCATTGTTAATACACACATAACAAGAATAACTCAATGCATGTTTATATTTTGATAAAATGACAATCTTATGATTATATGATTTCTATTCTTCTTGCAAGCATAGATTAGATGGTTTAGCTATTGATTTTATCTTCTTATGTACTTAAATATTCTCTATTGTTTGAAATAATCTTGCATGGGGGTAAAATGAGATAGGGTTGGTTCATTTTTACTCAAAACATATATTTCCTTCACTATTTCAGATTTTATCAGAGGTGAAATGCTTTAATAAATTGAAAATAACTTGTGTCAAAAATCTGTTGGTACTGGGAGTATATATAAGTGTTCTATACACGTGTAAATTTTTATAAAATCATTGGACACCATTTTCTTACCGAAATAAATATTTGTCCTAAGTGTTGTTCATAACACAGCAGAAACAGTGACTTCAAACTGGTCTCATTTTCTCTGAAAATGGTGTTTTTCTGCACGACCACTTGGGATAGTTAGATATAAGAGTTATCTTTCATTTTCCGCTAATTTCACAAAAAATGGATAAGTCTAAAAGGAGAAATTGTAGTTTTACTAAAATGCAACAGAATCTGTCCAGTTTTCTTGGAAAAATTATTTGACCATCTTACATTGGTTTTCAGTCTTCACACCCTTCTGGAAATATGTTCTAAACTCAAAAATTTAGCAAACCGTTCTAACCATGCCACTTTTTGACACCTTTTGAGGCCCGTTTTTATTTTTTGAACACAGAACACCTGTGCTGGAGGTTAATGTAACTCACTGTCCCAGAAAACCAGTTTTCTTCCAAAAATTATTTCTCCATTTTAAAATCATTTTTAGCCTTGGTATTCTTCTCGAAATATTTTCCTAACTCGATGAACTAGCACCAGTTAAAATATTATAATGGTTGAACTTCATTTGGTATGGGTTTCATATTTTTTATCTGACTATACAGTGCTGAAAGAAGAAGTGTGTTAATTCTTAAGAAATTTCGTAATGATTCCTAAGACATTCTATCACATTTATTTTGGTTGCCATATATGATTGTGTTGTGCTATATAAACATTATATCACTGTGGTTATCAAGCTAAAACTCGCACATGCATAAAAAAAAATGTGAATTCGACGAAGTAAAGAAATACGAAATTGAACCGATGATACATTAAAAATTTAAAAGTGATGGGGTGAGCCCGGTTTAGAAGCTTGCGCCAGTGAGTTGTGAACCCTAACATGGCACGGAAAGGTATTTCAGCTCTTATCGATGTAGGCGATATAAGATTGGTGATACTGGTATCACAACATAGACCGTTCCCTTGGGGCAGACCGAGATGTCACGACTCGAGTACGTAATCCTGGTGCGTGGGCATCATTGGTAGTTACAGCAAGTAACATTTGAATATTTGACTAAGAGGGAGTCAGAATTGCCCGTGGCCATTGTTTAGCGGTTAAGTGGAAATAGTGCTCTACGGGGAGTTACCTAAACTTATCTGATAAACCAAATCTATGTGAATTTAAAAGAAAAGTTGGCATTTTTCCTTATAATGAAATACTGTTTCCACTTGCCATTGTTCTTGTTATCTATTGTTATTACTTCAACTGATAGTATTCCTGTTATGCTTATTAAATGCTGCTTGTTATTCTGTCAACTACACAATATTCATTAATTGTGAGTATTATTATCAGGGTGGGTATTTTCAGGTTGTAGTATCTTATTGAGTGTCACGACCCAAACCCGCCCCTATAGATTTAGCATCGTAACCGGCCAGTAATCCTTGGATTACCGAAGGCCTCTGAACAGATTAACAAAATTGAGGGGCTAGCGGAAGCAAATACATAAATATAGTTGTCTAATGAGCTGTGTAAACTTACATGAAACATAATATTTAAAACTTTATATACATAACCAAAAGTCAGTCTTGCATTATACCCACACACATAGTTAAGTACAGCCAACAAAAACATCAAAGTCTGATATACATAAGTAACTAGAACTCATAACATGCGACACGTCCGGAACCCCCTCCCACGTGAGGCGCAATGGTTGGCTGACGACAAAACACAGACCCAAACAAAAGCCCTTAGGCTCGGTCTCCAAAATGCCCACTTATACATATATATACACACAGTGAGCTAAAGCCCAGTGAATAACATTAAGATAAAGAGGTTAGTGAACGAAATCTGAACATAGCATAAGCGTAAAACAGATCATAGCATAAACATTCTCATATTTGAACATAGTAATGGTACATTTCATAGAACACATCACATACCGTCTTCCGACTAGAGTAATCGGTTCCGGATACCGATTAAACACATATCACCACAATGAAGTGGCTAGCGAGATCTCGTAATCACATATATGTCATGGACTCGCATTAACATGCCGTCCCCCATGACTTGGGACTATCTATGGATGCCATAATAGATTTCAATCATAGGACGTTCGTTCACATAAAAAATATCATTTCAGAAATCATATCTTGTTTGGAACATAATTCATATCAACATATCTTTATAGAAATGTTACTCACAGTGGTTTCCTGTAAACGGTCAATCAACCCTCGAGTCTTGACCTACAACTACAAAATACATAACACAAGCATATCTTATCATTACACATTCATGTGGCCATCACGGCTTAACTTTCTCATTACATAGGTTTCTTGCTTAACACATTGTTCCAAACACACTTTTGTAATCTCTTAACTTAGTACATTCTTTTCTTAGTGTGTTTCTATTCCAAAACCTCATCACTATGGCTTAATTAAGGCTTAGGAATGCCTAAGATGCAATGATGATGCAAAACATGAATTAAAACACTTGGTAAATTTTCTAAAAATAAGGTCCCCGCTCGAGCATAGTTTTCCTCGCTCGAGCGGACATGCAAACATGAGAGGGGTGGCTCGAGCGAGACTTTCTTCGCTCGAGCGGTCTGTAAACTTGGAGAAAGTACTGGTTGGTCTCAATCTACGCTCGAGCTACAACTTCCACGCTTGAGCGGATCAACAATATGCAAAGGGTTGGCTCGAGCGTCCAAGTAGTCGCTCGAGCAGAGCGCTCATGCCTGCAAAAATACTGAAGGCTCGTATTCTCCGCTCGAGTGCAGGTTTCCTCGCTTGAGCGGACTATGAAATTCTGGGTTTTCAAAAACAGAGTTTTGAGCTTCGAAATGCAATTTCAATGGCTACACTCATGCGTAGCTTGACCAAAACACTTGGAAAACTTTTCTAAAACACAAATATATGATCATTTACAACCTTTAGCTCAAGACTCATGGATTTAGCAAATTTGAACTCAAAAGCTCATGCACAAAGATTTTCAAACTATTTTCTTGATTTCTTCAAAACATGCAAATGGTTGATATGAATCCATGAATTTCCAAAACATTATGCAAGATATGAACTCACATGTTAGCAATGGCTTCAAAACTCAAACTTAAGATGGTAAAATCATAGGTGATCTACCAAGAATACATATGCAAGTCATCTACACGCCCAAAGACCCATTTCTCTTGCTAATTCCATGAAATTGGTTCAAAGATGTGTTGAAATCATGATGCATGGAAGAATAGCTACAGAAAATGTGCTTAAGACTCTTACCTAGAGCTTTGATTTCAGAAATGAGAGATGGATCTTCCTAGTTTCCTTCCTCTTCTTCAAACCTTGAGCTCTCTCTCTCTCTCTCTCTAAAGCCAAACTCTCTCTCTCTTCCTCTCTAGCTTAAATTCTCTCAGCATAAGGAATCAAATAAGTAAAATGTATAATGCAACATTCCCTCACTCAAGCTGAATATACACGTACACACACCTCACTTCTCCTTAAAAATGCCCACGTGGTTATGCATGCAAGGCTCCAACACACACAAAGGTTGTGATCCCCTACACTCAACATCACCAAGGCCTTAGCACACCATACTCTTAATCACATCTTGGATCATTAATAGGATTAGATTAGGCACCAATCATGTGATACCCCGTATTTTTTAAGTATTAATATTTAGTGAGTGGTATTGGTAGTTTATTATGATAATTTAGTGGTGCGATTTTTAGATAAGAATTTAATTTTAAATTATTTATTTGTATTTATCTCATCCCTTTAATATCTATCCTATTGTTATTTATTCTGATATAATAATAAATTAATTTTTCTCTACAATTCCCCATGAAAAAAAAAAAAATTACAAACAAACAAACCGTGGGTTACAAACTGTAGGCAACCTACAGTTCTTTGACATGGCACCAAACCCACCATTCCACCATTTCATCATTCCATTGCCTTTTAATTTTTTTAATCTTTTCTTTCTCTCCTTTAATCCTTTATAAATTAACAAAGTGAGGGGTTCCTCACATTCCCTTCTTCTTCCTCATTCATTCTCTCCATCGGCTCTCTCCTCTCATAAATTGTGTAGAGTAGAAATATTAAGTTAGATATGGGAGTGTTTAGAGTGAAAATGAGTATTTTATAAATAAATAAATAAATTGAGAGTTAGTAATTTTACAAGAGTTTAATCAAAATTATTTTTGGAGATCCATGGAGCAATTTCAGATTTATGGTAACGAAGTCAATTATTTTGAGGTAAATTCGGGTTGTATACAATATGCTCTTTTTAAATCTCTTTGCAAAGAGTTCTTTATTTTTAATTATCCTCAATTTGTAATCCACTTGATTAATGTGGTTATTAATAGATTTCGTAAAATCATTTGTTGTTGAATCGTCGATATTCTGATCATTTGGTAAAATTCTCTACAAATATTCTGTGTTAAATGATGATTTGTCTGACTAAATGACATGGAAATATTCCGTACATGGATCGGGGGAATCTTATTAATTATTTACACCAATATGCCCGGATAAGCGTGAAGCTTGGGTGAGGTGGGTGAATAAATGAATTTATTCACTGGTCATGTACTGAGTAGGACTGGGTGTTTGGTCTAGATAAATTATGGTTGCTTTGTTGTGCAATTTGGTAAATTGCTTGATTATCGTATCGTTGATTTAATGTCATAAATTGTTGGATTCCTGTTAATTTATTCTGTATCCGAGCCTTGTATTCCTGTCGTATTGTATACTTCCCGAATTAATTTATTTTTCAGGTGCGGAGCAGATTTTAGCATAGCTCAAAATTCAGATTAAAAAGATTTATTAATACAGAGATTTGGGATCCACCACTTTAATTATTAAATATGGAGATAGTTGTAATATTGTTTATTTGGGAGATAATTGTGCTATAAAATATTTGGAGGATATTGTATCATTTGGAGACAATTTTGTAGTTATTATTTTTTGGAGCAAAACTTGTATTTTTTTACGGCTATTTTAGTGCATTTAACGACCAGGGAGTGGGGCGTCACAAATCATGCATCATTTAAATCAAACACAAGTAACTTTAATTTATCCAGGTTAGCACAAAATTCAATTAATCCAAAATAGTTCCCATCAAGGCTCAATTTAATCACATGCGATTTTTACTGAACTGAATTAATTTTTAATAAAACTGCTAAATGATTCTATAAATTCCAAATGACACATCGTTGTAATCAATTCAGGTTTCAAACACCGGTAAGGCTTTCTATTTTTAGATTAATACAGAATTCGCAACAGATAGAAAATCAAATAGTATGCAAAATTACACAATTAACGTATAATTATTTTTAATCACTTGATTAACGTCCTTAATCACAGTTTAGTAACTAATTACGGATCGGGGTTGTTACATTGAGCTCGTCGCTCATTGGCATTCCCGTTGCCCTGGCGTTTTATGCCAGGTACCGAAGAAACCGAAGGAAACACTGAGGTGTTGGAAGGCAACATTCAACCCTGGTTAGCTTGAAGCGTGCCAAAATTCCATGAACCATTTTTTTGAGTTTTCTAGTTTTTCTCTAGTCTTTTTATATTTGTGTACTAAGACAAAGTTTTAAGTTTGATTGGAGTTGTAATTTAAGAACTTTTAGCTTCCGTGTTGTTAATTAATGGATGATGGTAAATTTGGTGGCAACATTGATGAGGATTCTTAATTAAGAAAATTGATTTTAAGTTTTAAACCCTATCATGATGTCCTCAAATTTTGGGGCGTCACAGTTGGTAAGGTATGTTTTAACATTACTATTTTTTTTGGGAGGGGATTGTGTGGACTGGTTTAGGAGTTGTTGATGTTTCCCAGTTAATGTTTCATTACTAATGTGGTTTCACTATGTTTTGCTGAAGAGTTGTGTGTGACTGATGTGGTGTTACCGCTGATTTTTGGGGTTCTTTTTTTCATGTGTTGTACGACTTATGTCAGGTTAGTGTTTATTTCTTTTTTCTAATGTAGATTTGCAATGGGTTGTCCTAATGTTGGTTTGGGGTGTTAGTTGGACCGTGGTATTTTTTAATGTTAATGGGTTCATATATATATATATATATATATATATATATTTTGTGGTGATGTTATTTCTTTTTCTGTGTGGGTGGAATGCATACACAGTGCAGACGGTGAGGGTATAGTTATGTTATACGTTAATGATGTTTATATTTATATCAAAGTGTGTAGTCATGATATTGTTCCAAGATTTAACATACCATAATGGTTTATGAGGCTTTGCAAACTTGGGTTGTGGATTTGTTATGCTGATATGTTGTCGTATTAGTTTGTCGTCGTGTTAATTTTTGTGAAATTCAACGTCGCGACATTGTGACGTTGCAAGCATAACCTACATATGTAACATTGTGTTTTTGTTTCCAGAGAGACTATCCATACACATTCATATGACCATAATTTTGTATATGTAATTTTTTTTTCCCCCTTACAGGTATGGAGTTCGTAGTGTTGCTGTTGTGTACTTTCGGGTAGACAGATGTGATTTTTCGTCTTCATCAAGCCTTCACATTTGCATAGTTGGTTGATGGTGTTTGTGGGAAGTTTGAGAGCTCGGTGCTGGGATTGGTGTATTTCTCACCATTTCTAGATACAACAAGTTTAAGGTTGATTGCGACGATGACATTCAGAACATGTTGTCCCTCGCAAAGTCATTCGATCTTGATCATGTTGATGTGCTAATTCAAATGTGGAGGAATGGGTCGGGCGTTGAATGTGATGCAACTGTTCTCCCGATGATGGAGTGTGTGACATCATAGATGAGAGGATGTGCGATTAGAAGACCGGACGGATTTGACACATATGGATGTCCCATACCATTAATGATTATATTGCCAAACATCACATACTTTATTACTCCATTCATGTGCACACTACCTTACATGCAACGACATCATAAGAGTTCATTTTAATGGAAGTTTATGACAACTTATATATTTACTACATTTTGCTTGATTCATGAAATATATATAATCACGTAAATAATGTTTTTGCAGATTTTCATTGCTAATTTACAAATTTATTATGTGTTTAGCATATCATTTTGTCATTTGTTGGGCCGATTAACCGAATACATGAAAAATGCAAGTCATGGGTTCCGCATGTAAGGTGTTTGCAAACCCATTTTGGTGGGGTCACTACGGCTACATACCAAAATGCAATCTAGGATGGTGCACTATTATCACTCAAAATGTTATTGTGATGTTAGTGTGACTTACTTTTGGTGAGGTTCACCATGTACTATGATGGTATTGCTTAATCCATATTGTTCTGGGTGTTACATCATTGTTTCACCACCCAAATTAAAGTAAGGGAGAGGGGGAGGGGGGGAGGAGGGGAAGTGGGATAACTAAAAACTGTTTAGTTTGACATAACTGTTTGCAATGTAATTACAACCCATATACTCTTACGGAGTAATAAACGTTCAATATTGCCGTTATCCATTTTTGACCTATTAAATGTTTTGATGTGCACTTAGTACCATGTAATTAAATTCCTGTATGTCATTGCATCACTGTACAAGCCGTCAAAAACAGTTCATGTTGATTGTATGTCAAGTTTATTTTGCATTCGTATAGTTCGGGTATAATACATTCAGAACAATAGCTACAACATCACCGTTATTCATTACGCAAATTGAAATCAGCCAACCGCAAAATGAAAATAGCCAATCGAATACTTGTCATACTAAATTAATGAATAGTAAATAATGTTATACCCATAGTGGTGTGTGTGTGTAAATTAAAATAAACAACAAAATAAAATAATTCAGAAAATAATTATATTTAAATTTTGAATTAAACGCTTACAGAAATTAAAGTCGAGGCTTGTGTTGGACATAATCTCCTTAAAGTAGATTTCGCCCTCGCTCCGGTGCTTCGAGTTTTAACGGTGTCTACTTCCCAGGATGTAACGACTACTACTTGATTTGCAGCACTACAAAATCAAGTCTTGCGAACCAAATTATGTTGTAACTCTTTCTCTTTCTTTTCCTAAAAAAAAATGCAGAATAGATGCAGGAGCACGGGAGGACGAACAGAAGAAGAAAGGGAAGAAGTTTGGAAATTTTTCGATGCAAGAAATGTTGGAATGACAGGCTTTATATAGAAGCAAATGTGGTTTTTCCGAACAAGTGCCAACAGATATGAACCTGTTTGGACAGATTCAAGACAGGAAAAAACCTGTTTGGATAGATACAGATCTGTCTAGTTCGAATGAACTTGTTTTGTACCCTTTGAACTTGTTCAGGTGGGTATGAACCTGTTAGGGATCTGTTTGGGTGAAGGGAAAATCTGGACCAATTTATTTTGAATTTTGAAACCAAAATAAATAAATAAATAAATAAATTACAAATATTTTTGGCCCAAAAAGATAAGTATTGGGCTGGACAAGCCCAATCCAACCTCACACTATGCACCCACGCTCAGGCCCAGGCTGACCGGAAGGACAGTGGCAGCTCCACGTGCGTGTGGTTTTTATTTTAGGTCCGATGGGTCTAGTCCACTTTACCCAGAATCTCACCTTTCTACAAACTTGGGTACCCCTTGGGGCCCATCCCAAGTATCCAAAGCTAAGGTATATAAACCTATTCAAAACCTTAAGCATTTCCAAAGTGGGACAAACACATTTCTCAAATATGTAGGAAACCCATCTAAATCCATTTTACGAACCCAAAAATGCGCGTTGAATTCTCATTCATCCAGAAATGGTTTTGAGCAACCAAATATACAATTTTATTTACTATGCGACATTAAACATGAACCCAATGAAAAACATTAAAAATAACGCTTGGTTCCCACCTTAATTAAGGGTGGTGATTCATCCCACTAATTTTTGAACCACTAATAGCACTAATGAACTTAAAAAAAAAAAAAAAAAACAAACAAACTCAAGCCAAAACATCACATCACTTTGGTGGGGCCCCTGTGCCACATCATTAATGATGCTCTAGTGCTCCTAATTTAGAGCTCTAAAACATTATTGATATGCTTAAAGTTAGCAAAAAATAAGGGTTTTCCAAAGCCTCCAAAGCCTCCAAAGCCATTTTTCCAACAATCCCCCACATGAATGGAATTCATATTAACGAACATGCAACAAGATGCAGACAAAGAAGAGTACATTAAGAAAATACACCACATCGAGATAGGTAGTTTTTGACTTTGAACCTCCTCTAGTGAAAGTCTATCGAACTTACTGGCTAATTAGTGGATGCGATGCCTTGAACTGTTCAGCTGTTTGTGTAAGCCAAGACAATAAACTACACATAGTGTATTCGCAGACACAGTTTGGTTCTCACGGTTGTGTTCATTTTGGCCCTAAACAACACCTGGTAATTCATGAGTGCTCTAGAGAATTTAGCCTCCTCAATTCTCACAGAACCGATCCAGTTCACATTCATATATGTGACTTCTTATTAAGAGTGTCCTGCTATACTCCACTTGGATGTCCAAGCTATAAGAATTATTAAAAGCAAAGCTTATCCTACTAACGCTGCAGATATCACTCTTCTTATCATATAAATGGGTAAAAGAAAACCTCCTTAGTGATACATGAAGTCATTCATAATTTGGTTGTCCCTTTGAACCTAGATTTTGGGATCTCCAGTCAACTAGGTTGCGTTGCCATTATGGCGACTTTTAAGTAATAGGCTTTAATTCTATTCCCCTCGATAAATGATACACTTGCTCTTTGGCTAGCCCTTTAGTCAATGAATCCGTAATATTCTTTTTTGATTTTAAATATTCTATGGAAATTATTCCATGTAAGAGCAAATGCCTAACGGTATTATGTCTTCAACGAATATGTCGAGACTTACCGTTATACATATGATTATGTGACCGTCTTATTACTGCTTCACTATCACAGTGAATGCCTATAGCTGGCACAGGTTTAGGCCACATTGGAATGTCTTCTAAGAAATTACGAAGCCATTCTGTTTCTTCTCCTGTTTTATCTAATGCGATAAACTCAGATTCCATTGTTGACCTTGCTATTCATGTCTGCTTGGAGGATTTCGAAGAGACTGCAGCACCTCTTAGAGTAAAGACGTATCCACTAATGGATTTTGAGTCTTTAGTATCCGATATCCAATTTGCATCGCTATACCCCTCGAGTATTGCTAGATATTTGGTATAATGTAAGCCATAATTCCAGGTATGTCTTAGATACCTAAGTACCCTAATTATCGCTTTCCAATGATCGGACCATGTATTACTTGTGTACCTACTCAATTTGCTTACAGCATAGGTTATATCTGGCCTAGTGCAATTCATTAAATACATCAAGCTTCCGATTATCCGAGAGTACTCTAATTGTGATATGCCTGCATCTGTATTTTTTGACAAATGAAGACTAATGTTAACAGATGTTTTAGCAAGATCGTCGTCATGCTTTCCAAATTTTTTTAGAATTTTCTCAACATAGTGAGATTGAGATAAAGCATATCCTTCAGATGTTCTAGTAATTTTTATTCCTAGAATTACATTTGCTACTCTAAGATCTTTCATGTCAAACTTTTTGTTCAACATTTTCTTTGTGGATTTAATCATGTCATTATTGCTTCCAATAATGAGCATGTCATTCACATAAAGACAAACTATGACATAGCCTTCGTTTGTGCTTTTAACATAAGGGCATTTGTCATATTCGTTTATTTTAAAACCATCTGCAAGCATAGCGTGATCAAATTTTTCATGCCATTGTTTCAGAACTTATTTTAATCCATAAAGGGATTTGACAAGTTGACAAACCTTTTTCTCTTGACTGAGAATTTGAAACCCTTTCGGTTGTTCCATATAGATTTCCTCATCTAACTCGCCATTTAAAAAAGCTATTTTAACATTCATTTGTTGTATTTCTAGATTATACAAAGCTGCAATCGTAATCAACATGCGAATAAATGTTATTCTTGTCACTGGTGAATATATGTGAAAATAATCAAGGCCTTCCTTCTGCCTATATCCCTTAATAGCAAGTCTAGCCTTGTATTTATCTATTGAACCATCTACTTTCATTTTTCTCTTGAATATCCACTTATATCCAAGAGGTTTACACCCTGGTGGAAGATCCACCAGTTCTCAAGTATGATTTTGCAATATTGATTCAATTTCACTATTTATAGCCTCTTTCCACAATGGAGCTTCAGGATTGGACATTGGTTCCTTGAAGTTTTGAGGCTCATTTTCTAACAAGTATGTCAGAAAATCTGGACCAAATGATTTAGAGATCCTAGCCCTCTTGCTACGTCTAAGTTCATCTACTTCATTATCATTGTGGTTTTCACTGCTACCCATAGCAGTATCAAAAATTCTTTTATTTGAACTTGTCTCTTCAGTTTCCTTGTATGGAAAAATGTGTTCAAAAAACGACGTATTCCTTGACTCAATAATAGTGTTTTCATGCATATCAAGATTTTCAGATCTATTAACTAAAAATCTATATGCACTACTATTATTTGCATTACCAATGAACACACAATCAACGATTTTTGGTCCTATCTTAGTCATTTTGGGACTAGGAACTGCTACCTTGGCCAAACACCCCCACACTTTGAGGTAATTGTAGGTAGGTCATCAACCTTTCCATAATTCATAAGGTATTTGATTAATTTTCTTATGAGGTACCTTGTTAAGGATAAAGTTAGCAGATAAAATTGCTTTCCCCCACAAGTTCTGAGGTAACCTTGAACTAATCAATATGACATTCATCATCTCTTTAAGAGTTCGATTCTTTCTCTCAGCAACTCCATTTGACTGAGGAGAATAGGGTACAGTGGTTTAGTGAATAATACCATGTTCAAAACAAAATTCCTCAAATGGTGCATCATACTCACCACCTCTATCACTCATCACTATCTTAATAGTTTTGCCAAATTGATTTTCAACCTCAAGTTTATATTGTTTAAAAGCTTCTAAGGCTTCATCTTTATTTCTCAAAAAGTAAATATAGCAATATCGAGTGCAATCATCAATAAAAATAATAAAGTACTTTTTATCTCCTCTAGTTTGAACAAATTTTAAATCACAGATATCTGTGTGAATTAAACTTAGAGGTTCAGTACTTCTTTCTACTTTATTAAATGATGTCTTAGTGAGTTTTGCTTCAACACAAATCTCACATTTATGATTAGGATCAAATTCTAAGTTTGGTAAACAATCTAAAGCAATAAGTCTACGCAAAGAATTAAAATTAACATGTCCTAATCTACCATGCCATAAAAAAGAAGATTCAACAATATAAACAGAACATGTGTTCTTATTATTATTTGCCAAATTTGGTACAACAGTATTTACATTGAGCTGAAAAGGCCCATCACTTATATAACCTCGCCCTACATACATGCCATTCTTGGAGAGTACAACCTTGTTAGATTTAAAGACTAATTTAAACTCATTCTTGATCAACAATGACCCAGAAATCAAAATTTTGCAAATTTCTGACACATGGAGTACATTGTTGAGCGTAAGTTATTTTCCTGAGGTCATTTTTAGCACGATCTTTCCTTGTCCTTCCACAGTTGAAGTGGAGGAATTTTTCATAAAAAGTTATTCCCTACTTTCCACCATTTTGTAGGTTATGAATATCTTCTTATCTGCACAGATATGTCAGGTTGCTCCAGTATCCACCCATCACTCTTTGGGATTGCCTACCAAATTTGTTTTAAAGACTGCTGCAGTAAGATTGATGTCTGCCACTCCATCAGAAAGATAAAAATCCTCGGCTATGTTGGCTTGTGCTGACTTTTTGCTTGAACTGTCTCCGTCCTTGCGAACGTGATAATCCTCAGCGTGATGTCCATTTTTGCCGCACACAAAACACTTGCCTTTGAACCTCTTATTGAACCCGTTGTTTATCTTTTTGTTAATCTTACTTGTGGATCCTTGTTTGGGACCATTGCCATCATGCTTTCACTTTTTGTTGTTGAACTTTGACCCATGTTCATGTTCCACAATATTTGCTTTAGCCTGTATGACATGGTTTCTTGATTTCTTATCGGAACCACGGTTGTTCTCCTCAATTCTGAGCCGCACTATTAGTTCCTCCAATTTCATCTCCTTGCAGTTATACTTCAGATAATTCTTGAATTTTGTCCAGGATGGTAGCAACTTTTCAATGATTACCGCTACTTGGAAAGATTCACTAAGAAGCATCCCTTCCGCATGTATGTCATAGAGAATTAATTGGAGATCTTGAACTTGGCTAATAATTGTCTTGGAATTGATCATTTTAAAGTCCAGAAAATGACCGACAACAAATTTCTTTGTACCGGCATCCTCTGTCTTATATTTATGATCTAGAGATTCCCATAGTTCTTTAGCAGTGCTTTTAACACTATATACATTGTACGGTGTATTGTTCAACCCATTGAGAATATAATTCTGACACAGAAAATCACCATGTTTCCATACATCGACTGCGGCAACCACTTGCCGGTCAGTTTCTCCTTCGTTTAGTGCCGGAGCTTTTTCATGAGTGAAGCGAGCCAAATTCAATGTTGTAAGATAAAACATCATCTTTTGTTGCCATCTTTTAAAATAATTTCCATTGAATTTTTTTGGCTTCTCCCCATGATTTACCAGTGTTGCTGGAGTCATCACTGGCACAACAGGTATGGTGGTTTAAGTAATAACAATCTTAGTACTGTTTATTTCAGTTGTCATAATTCTAGCGAAATATTAAGACACCAATCACAAAATTACACAGATACACACAAAATATACAGAATAATATTTTGTAACAAAATTTCAATGATAAATAGTATATTACTACTATGTTATCAAAGAAATTATTAAACAGTATATTACTATTATTTAAGAAATTAAACAGTATATGACTACTATTTAATTTTCCGGAACAAAATATTCGTCTGTCTAACATAGAAATAAATAAAAATCAAAATTCTACTTTAAGATTATTAAACTCATAGTGGTGTGTGTGTGTGTGCAAATTAAATGTGTAATTAAAATAAACAACAAAATAAAATAATTCAGAAAATAATTATATTTAAATTCTGAATTAAACGCTTATAGAAATTAAAGTCGAGGCTTGTGTTGGACACAATCTCGTTAAAGTAGATTTCGCCATCGCTTCGGTGCTTCGAGTTTTAACGGTGTCTACTTCCCAGGATACAACGACTATTACTTGATTTGCAATACTACAAAATCAAGTTTTACGAACCAAATTATGTTATAACTCTTTCTCTTTCTTTTCCAAAAAAAAAAAAAATACAGAATAGATACAAGAGCGTAGGAAGATAAACAGAAGAAGAAAGAGAAGAAGTTTGGAAATTTTTTGATGCAAGAAATGCTGGAATGATAGGCTTTATATAGGAGCAAATGTGGCTTTTCCTAACAGGTGCCAACAGATATGAACCTTTTTGGATAGATCCAAAACAGGAGAAAACCTATTTGGACAGATATAGATCTGTCTAGTTCGAATGAACCTGTTTTGGACTCTTTGAACCTGTTCGGGTAGGGATCTATTTGGGTGAAGGACAAATCTGGACCAATTTATTTTGAATTTTGAAACCAAAATAAATAAATAAATTACAAATGTTTTTGGCCAAAAAAGATAAGTATTGGGCTGGACAAGCCTAACCCAACCTTACATCACATACGCATGTGGTTTTTGTTTTGGGTCCAATTGGTCTAGTCCATTTTACCCATAACCTCACCATCTCACAAACTTGGGTACCCCTTGGGGCCTATCTTAAGTATCCCAAGCTAAGGTATAATCCATTCAAAACCTTAAGCGTTTCTAATGTGAGACAAGCACATTTCACAAATGTGTAGGTAACCCACCTAAATCCATTTCTACGAACCCGAAAATAGGCGTTGAATTCTCATTCATCCAGAAATGATTTTGAGCAACCAATTACACCGTTTTATTGAATACGCGACATTAAACATGAACCTAATAAAAAAGGTTAAAAATAACGTTTGGGTCCCACCTTAATTAATGCTTAATGTTAGCAAAAAATAAGGTTTTTCCAAAGTCTCCAAAGCCATTTTTCCAATAAATAATACCTTCAATAATAACGATGTCCATGGTTCATATATTTCAACTAACGTTTGTATTCATTATGCTCTGCGAAGTCATATATCCATACACACACATTAACCAAAAATAATATTTTCATTTATTCGCAATAACTATATAAGTGATAAAAATAAACACTGTCAACTAACAAAATCAAAAACATCATTTACCTTACAAAACACCAAAAACCATGTATCAAAACGCTATCTATTTCATTCATCATTATAATGCTACCCTATCACAATTCATTCTTAATGTCCAAGTAGCAGCTACAAAATGTTAGAAATGGTTTTGGAAAATATGATTTTTTCTTAACTTTGGTCTATTTTTTGAGTAGGACCCATACGCCAAAGTTGGCGAGTCTAAGTGGCAACGTGTTCTATGCCGCATTGTGATTCACGTGGTATATTTGGTTACTTAAAACTATTATCGGGTAAATGGAAAATTGAAGCCAAAGATAGCTCTATGAAAATGGTGTTTTTGGTGAAATTTCCTAAACGTTTGGTTTAAGGCTTGTCCCACATTGATTTGGTGGGCAAACTTTGAGTGGGTTTATGAGGCATGGGTTTGTAACTTGGGGAGGGCCCCAAGGGGCACCCCAAGTTTGTAGAAGGGAGAGGTTATGGGTAAATTGGGCTAGACCCATTGGACCCAAAAATAAACACACGCGCGCGTCGCCGCCGCCGTCCGTCTAGGCAACCTGGGCTTGGGCGCAGGTACGTGGTCTGAGGTTAGGTTGGGCTTGTCCGGCCCAATACTTATCTTTTTTGGCCAAAAAAGATAAGTATTGGACTGGACAAGCCTAACCCAACCTCACACCACATACGCATGTGGTTTTTGTTTTGGGTCCAATTAGTCTAGTTCACTTTACCCATAACCTCACCCTCTCACAAACTTGGGTACCCCTTGGGGCCATTTTAAGTATCCCAAGCTAAGGTATAACCCATTCAAAACTTTAAGCGTTTCTAATGTGGGACAAGCACATTTCACAAATGTGTAGGAAACCCACCTAAATCCATTTCTACGAACCCGAAAATGGGCGTTGAATTCTCATTCATCCAGAAATGATTTTGAGCAACCAAATACACAGTTGTATTGAATACACGACATTAAACATGAACCCAATAAAAAAGGTTAAAAATAACGTTTGGGTCCCACCTTAATTAATGCTTAATGTTAACAAAAAATAAGGTTTTTTCAAAGTCTCCAAAGCCATTTTTCCAATAAATAATACCTTCAAGAATAACGATGTCCATGGTTCATATATTTCAACTAACGTTTGTATTCATTATGCTCTCCGAAGTCATATATCCATACACACACATTAACCAAAAAATATATTTTCATTTATTCGCAATAACTATATAAGTGATAAAAATAAACACCGTCAACTAACAAAATCAAAAACATCATTTACCTTACAAAACACCAAAAACCATGTATCAAAACGCTATCTATTTCATTCATCATTATAATACTACCCTATCACAATTCATTCTTCATGTCCAAGCAGCAGCTACAAAATATTAGAAATGGTTTTGGAAAATATGATTTTTCCTTAACTTTGGTCTATTTTTTGGATAGGACCCATACGCCAAAGTTGGCGAGTCTAAGTGGCAACGCGTTCTATACCGCGTTGTGATTCACGTGGTATATTTGGTTACTTAAAACCATTATTGGGTGAATGGGAAATTGAAGCCAAAGATAGCTCCATGAAAATGGTGTTTTTGGTGAAATTTCCTAAATGTTTGGTTTAAGGCTTGTCCCACATTGATTTGGTGGGCAAACTTTGAATGGGTTTATAAGGCATGGGTTTGTAACTTGAGGAGGGCCCCAAGGGGCACCCTAAGTTTGTAGAAGGGAGATGTTATGGGTAAATTGGGCTAGACCCATTGGACCCAAAAATAAACACACGCGCGCGTCGCCGCCGTCCGTCCGTCTAGGCAACCTGGGCTTGGGCGCAGGTACGTGGTCTGAGGTTAGGTTGGGCTTGTCCGGCCCAATGCTCATCTTTTTGGGCAAAAAAATTTGAATTTAATTTTATTTCTTAGTAAAATAAAATCTGTCTTCAATTTTTGAATTCAAATCTTTTTATACCTTTTCAAATTCTGTACAGTTTAAATTCAAATTCGTCTAGTTCAAATTCTGTACAGTTTAAATTCAAATCTGTCCAGTGTACAGTTTCATATCTGTCCAACAGATCCAAATCTATTCAAACCCAAAACAGTTTTATCTGTTTGAAAATCAAACCAGATCTGTCCGAACAGGTACCATACCTGTTCATTCAATCTGTACAGCCACGAAATCATCTATAAATAAGACATGCCCTCATTTGGATTTTTCATTCACAATTTTCGTTCTTCTCTGCTGTAATAAATCTCTGCATTTTGCTGCATTAAATTTTTATGAGAAAGAGTGTATACACAAAGTGTGTTCGTTGTGCGAATAATTTGTAGTGCTGCAATTATTCATTGTTGATCATTTTATCCTGGGAGATAGACGTCCACAATCTGAAAACACCGTGGAGAGGATGAATCTGTCTTAAGGACACAGCGTTAAACACTGGACTTGATCAAAATTTTGTTCAAGAAATTAATTTGGTAAGTAATTAATTTATTTTCTGTTTTATTATTTTCTTGTTTCAGATTTTGATTTTGTTTTTGTAACAAAATAAAAATTTGTTTTTATTTATTTATTTTATATTCAAGTTTGATCTTTGTAATCAAACAATTTCTCTCATTTTTCTTTATTTCTTTTGTTTGTTGTTAAATTCACAAACATAATTTAATCAGAATACAGTGAAGATTCTCCAACAATTTTAAGACAAACTATTTTTGGTGCCTTCATTGTTTTTAATTTTCTGTGCTTTCACAAAGTGATATTCTGGTTGGAAAATACAAATAGTAGTAATATACTGTTTATTTTCTTCGACAACTAGTAGTAATACACTGGTGTCATTAACAATTGCAGAATATTAATTTGTGTTACAGAAAATTATTGTGGTATTTAATTTTTCTAGTTTTAGTAACAAAGGAAATATAATTATTTTGTGTTATAATTTATTTTCTGGTTTATGTAACTAGAAAATTAATTTGTGTTTTGGTTTTTTCTGATTTTTGTAATCAGATATTATGGCTGCTGAAAGTAGTACTCCAAATCCGATCGTTACAACCACTCCGGTCCCTATCCAGAACCATGTTCAAGTTTCGATAAATCATGGAGAAAAACCGAAAAATTTAATGGCACTGAGTTTAAGGGATGGCAGCAGAAAATGCTGTTTTATCTTACAACTCTGAATCTTGCCTGGTTTCTCCGTGAAGAGGCTCTAGTACTTAGAGATGATGAAAGTGATCGGCAAGTTGTTGCCGTTGTAGACGCTTGGAAACATTCTGATTTTCTGTGCAGAAATTACATCCTCAATGGCCTTGACAACATGCTGTATAATGTTTATAGCCCTCTGAAAATAGCAAAAGAATTGTGAGATTCTTTAGAGAAAAAATACAAGACAGAGGATGCCGGCACAAAGAAATTTATTGTCGGTAAATTTCTGGACTTCGTTATGGTAGACTCCCAAACGGTAATTTCTCAAGTTCAAAATTTTCAATTAATTTTGCATGATATTCATTTTGAAGGTATGTCTCTTAGCGAGTCTTTCCAAGTCGCTGCTTTAGTGGAAAAGTTACCACCGGCTTAGAAAGATTTCAAAAATTATTTAAAACATAAACGCAAGGAAATGACCATGGATGAATTGACTGTAAGACTAAGAATTGAGGAAGATAACCGAAAGGCTAAAAAGAGGAATGGTAAAAATCTCATTGAGTCCAAGGCTAATGTGGTTGAACAAGTGCACAAACCACATAACAAAAAGAGGAAGTTTACTGGAGATGGTCCTAAACAAGGCGACTACAATGGCAATAAAAAGTTCAAAGGTAAATGTTATAATTGTGGCAAGACTAGACATCAAGCTTCTAATTGTCACCGCCCTAAGAAGGATTATAGAAGTACAAGTAAGAAGACTACCAATCAAGCCAATGTGATAGAATTAGATTACATCTTTGATGGGGTAAATGACATCAATCTCTCTACTGTGATGTCTGAGGCTAATTTGGTTGGAAATCCCAAGGAATGGTGGGTTGACACTGGGGCAACTCGTCACATTTGTGCGGACAAGAAGATGTTCACTACTTACAATAAGGCTACAAATGGTGAACAACTTTTCATGGGAAATTCTTTTACTTCTACTATGGCTAGACAAGGAAATGTGATCTTGAAGATGACATAAGGGAAGGAACTGACCCTCAACAACGTACTATATATACTAGACATCCAAAAGAATTTAGTTTCTGGTTCTTTGTTAAGTAAAAATGGTTTTAAGCTTATTTTTGAGTCTGCTAAATTTGTGTTAACAAAGAGTGGTATGCATGTTGGTAAGGGATACATGAGTGATGACGGTTATACCAAAACTTGCTATTAATAAGAATAACACATTTTTTGCTTATATTCTTGAGTCGAATTTATGGCATGGTAGATTAGGACATTTAAATTTTGATACTTTGCATAGATTAATTGGTTTGGATTGTATACCAAAGTTTGAAATTGATCCTAATCACAAATGTGAGATTTGTGTAGAAGCGAAACTAACTAAGGCTCCATTTAAATCAGTTGAAAGAAAAACTGAACCTCTAGAATTAATTCATACTGATGTGTGTGATCTTAAATTTGTTCAAACTAGAGGAGGTAAGAAGTATTTCATAACATTTATCGATGATTGCACAAGATATTGTTATGTGTACTCATTTAGAAGTAAAGATGAAGTCTTAGAAATGTTTAAATTCTACAAAATTGAAGTTGAAAATCAACTTGGTAAAACCATTAAAATGGTTAGAAGTGATAGAGGTGATGAATATGATGCACCATTAAATGAATTTTGTGCTCAACATGGCATTATTCACCAAACTACAGCACCCTATTCTTTATAGCAAAATAGAATTGTTGAAAGGAAGAATAGAACCCTTAATGAAATGATGAATGCCATATTACTAAGTTCAGGCTTATCATAGAACTTGTGTGGTGTCACGCCCCAAAATCTAAAGCTGAAAACGAACAGAAACTGCCCTAAGATGATTTTTTTCGGAAAAGTTTAAAATACGAAAAGTGTACAGAATAATTTTTTACTTCATTTTACACAAAACCAAGAAAAATGAGCTTGTTTCATGGGTTAAAACAATATCTAAAGTCTGCTTTACTAAAATGAATAAAAACTATTGTAACCAAGATTATCCGATTACAAATTATAATCAATCTTTTTAATAAAAAGTTAAAATACAAAAGTTGTATAGAATCACGTATACATACCTCTATTCAAATTTCATAATTTATTGAGGTCGTTTACTATTTTTCAAGATGTACAAATCAATACAATTAACACTATACCAATAAACTCATAATTAAATTCTTTGTACCTTAACTCCACCAGTTCGGTCCTTCACTTCCGGCCTACACATATATCCATGTGCCTCACATATACCTAACACCACTCTGAAGCCAAACTTGCATGGGGATATCATCCCGAGTTTGACTCACACTCCCCGGATGATTAGCATATACATACGTGCGTAAATCAAAGCACTCGTCTACTCATGAACGAGGCAACAATATATATATACAAAACATCTCACTCATGAGAACAAACATAACAATGCCAAGCCTAAGGCATTCAAATAAATCTCATAATCCTCACTTTTTTTTATACACTCTTTCTCACCAACACTCAAATAAAACAACAATCCATAGAGTCATGGTGGAGTATAAGGAATTTATCTATAGGTTTTAAGTTTATTTTAATTTCATATATCCATGAGTGTAATTGCAACCATAAAATAAATCCATATAAAAACCCTACACCTTGCATACACAACTAATCAAAATAATTAAAATCAATCAATCATCTAAAAACCCTAAACCTTACATATACAACTAATCAAAATAATTAAAATCAATCAATCATCTACATGCAAATATGAAATCAATTCAACATCAAATAAATAAAAATAAAGAAATAAAAACAACAAATTAAATATAAATCAAGGGAAGTGGGTTTTGTACTCAAAATATTTTTTTGAAGATCAAAGAATTATTTGAAGAACTAATGAAGCCACCCAAACAAAACCCTAATTTTTTTTTCTTTTCTCTCTTCTCTCCCGGTGTTCCTCTTTCTCTCGGCTTTCTTGGTTTTCTTTTCTTGATCACTCTCTCTCTCTTCTCTCTCTCTCTCTCTCTCTCTCTCTCTCTCTCTCCTCCCTCCTCCTACGGTTGTTGCTGATGAAAATACTCCCACAAAAAGTAATTAAACCTAGGTCTGGTATAGTATATATAATTGACTATTATATTTATATCTTACACATATAACATAAATACAATATACATAAATATGATATATATTTTATCAATATGTAAACACATTTTTTTTTAAACAATATAAATATAACAGTATTCGGATTAATTACCTATAATTAAATAACACATTACCTATAATTAAATAACACATTAAATTCTTATGTAACCACACAATTAATAAAGTCAAAAATAAAATAAAGTAATAATAACAATAATAAATAATGACCTAAGAAAATTAGGGCTACTACAATATATACACCTCAAAAGAATCTCGTCCCGAGATTCAATAGGAGAGAGTACTAAACAAAAAGTTCCGGGTGCATACGCCGAACTTTCTCTTCTAACTCCCAAGTGATACCATTCTCGTCTTCACTTCATTGCACTTTCACCATGTTCACTTTCTTGCGCCACAACTGCTTTACATCTCGGTCTAGAATAGTAACTGGTCACACCACATACGTTAGATCGTCACTAATTTCCAACACCTCGGGTGATACTACCTAGGAAGGGTCTTGCACACACTTCCGCAATAAAGATATATGGAACACGTTGTGAATCATAGCTAAGGCAGGTGGTAGGGCTAATTTGTAAGCCACATTACCAATCCTCTCAGTGATCTTATATGGTCCCACAAATCTAGGTGCCAACTTTCCTTTTTTTTCGAACCGCATGATACCCTTCATCGGCGAGACCCTCAAAAACACAAAATCTGTAACATTCAACTCAACCCCTTTACGTTTTCTATCAGCGTAACTCTTTTGACGATTCTGTGCAGTCTTAATACATTCCTAAATAATATTCACCTTCTCCGTGGTCTCTCTCACCAACTCTGGCCCTCACAATGGCGCATCTCCTACCTCTATCCAACAAACAGGTGATCGACATAGCCTTCCATCGAAAGCCTTAAAAGGTGCCATCCCGACACTGGAGTGATAGCTATTATTATAAGCAAACTCCACCAATGGCAAATGTTCTTCCCAACTACCACCAAGATTGAGGGCACAAGCTCTCAACATATCCTCAAAGATCTGATTTACCCGTTCAGTTTGCCCATCCGTCTGAGGATGATAAGCCATGCTCAGGTCTAACCTAACACCCATAGCATGCTAAAAGCTCTCCCAAAACTCTGCCACAAACAAAGGATCACGATCCGAAACTATAGAAACTGGTGCGCCATGAAGTCGCACCACCTCCCGAATATACAGCCCAGCTAGTTTATCCACAGTTCGGTGAACACTGTGTAGCAACCCTCACTACTGTTTGCCGATTAACCACTGATTATTGCTAAACTGAGACTGATTATGAAAAGTAATTGAACCGACTGAAATACTGAACTAACTGACGGAAATCTGGAACTGAATTGATTGAATATACTAGTTTAAATGCATATCTATCTGTTTGACTGTTAAATTATCTGTTCATGTTTTATGCTTTAAACTGCAAATTGAAGGCCTTATCAGCAGCCGAATATGAAATTGATTGATAGTTTATGATCATTAGAATTTATGTGAATTTATGGTGTATTTATCTGAAATGTGATTTGGTATGATTAAATTAGATTGAATTGAGCTAAATTGTAATAGTTGGCTTAATTACCAACATGCCACCTAGTGGACCACTTAGGCAACATATCTTTGAGCTTTATTATACATTCAACAAAACATTTCATCAGCCTCTTCCCTTGTTATTGCCGACTAGAGAGAGAGAAATAGGGAGTTGGAGTGAATTCATCTTGTATTGCTTGGAAATTGAGAAGATTGGAAGAGCTTGTGATCAATTGAGCTTCTAGACTTGGATTTGAGAACTTAGGTAAGGAGTTCATCCTTTTAATTTTTAATTTTTAATTTAAGTTAGTCCTTGCATGTTTTATGCTAATTTGAAGAGTTGAGTCTAGAATTGGTTTAAATTGTTGCACTAGAGCTTGTATCATGCATGCATGTGTGCATTGTTGAGTTTGGAGGTTTGATTCCATGGAAATCTTGCATGCATGTTCATATTTTTACAATGGACCATGAATTCATCATGTTTTTGGAACAACTGGCTCATTGGAGCAATTCTTTGAAGCTTGAAAGTTGTTTAAAGTCTTGCATGTTCAATTGAAATCATGTTCTTGAAAATTAGTTTGAAGTTGAGTTTAATTGAGCTACCCTTGGGCTGATTTCTTAAATTGAGCTTTGAAACATGTTATACTATGAGTTTACAAGTGTTTCCTAGAAAATTAGCCCAAGAGGATCGAATTTGATACATTTGAAGTTGAATTTGAGCTTGAGGTTCAAATCTGGAAATTCCAGATTTTGAACTCACGCTCGAGCGAGGTTACTGGCGCTCGAGCGTGAAAATCGTGCTCCCAGTATTTTGTTGTGTTTTACAGTCCGCTCGAGCGGGGTAATTTACGCTCGAGTGGGACATTGTGTCTTACGCTCAAGCGGGTGTCGAGTGCCCAATCGAGCGTGATTGTCACACATCTAGTACTTTTGGCATATTTTACGGTACGCTCGAGCAGAGTAATTTGTGCTTGAGCGGAGTATTTTGTTTGCCTTTACGCTCGAGCGGGGTAACCTGCGCTCGAGCGGATCCCCTGTTTTCTAAAAATTCTGAAAATGCTTTTAAAGTGCATCTTTGCATCCTCTTTCCATCCTAGGCATTCCTAGGGCATGTTTAAGGCATCTTAAAGAGGATATAGATGTAGAACCGCACCGAGTCTAGGTAGGGACTAAGTCTTTGATTCCCGAATGTGAACTTAGTGTGTGTTCGTTCTGTCACTGCATAGGGTTGGCCTTCGGAGACGCGCTCTAGCCGCTTATAGCCCAGAACTTTGTGAGTAACAATTGTGTAAAGATATGTTCAAATGTGACTGTTTAAACTATACTGTCTCTGAACTGATACCGTTTACTGATTGAATGTTTGTCCTCTATTCTGAACTGTATTGTGGCATCCATAGCGACTACTGTTTACTGTTACTGCTACTGTTACAGAGATCTCTGTCAGTTTCTATTTTGGAACTTCTGTTTACTGTAATGATGGCCATCATTGACTGTTCGGTCTTTTAAGACCTACTGTTTACTGTACTGCTATGCTAATGGATGTACCACATATGACTGTTATGACTGAATGACTGATATACTGAATCAATTGACTGTTTTCAATACTGAAAGGACATTCATTCCTAACCTCTTTACGCATTATGTTATTCACTAGGCTTTAGCTCACTGTTTATATATATATGTAGGTGTTCAGGCACCAGACCAGAGTTAGAAGCGTGGGTTAGACTCCCCTTTTTGTCAAGCCAACCACTATGCCTCACTGCGAGGTTTCGAGCCTGTCAAGCTATGGCTTAGGGGTGTTTTAATTTCCCCCATCTGTCTCTGTATCTCTTTTGTAATCTGTATAAACTGTTACTGTACTGTTTAATAGGGATTAGGTCCCTGTTCCGAATAATTGTAAATGTGGTACATACTGTTTTGCACCGATTGTATATATATATATGTATGAAAAGTCTTTTTGCATACAGATTGTCACAGCTCATTAGACATTGTTTATTTACTGTTTTGGCTTCCGCCATGCCCCTGTACTCTGTAATACTGTCTTATTGTTCAGCAGGCCTTCGGTAATCACGGATTACTGGCCGGTTACGGTGCTAAACCCATAGGGGCGGGTTTGGATCATGACACACTGATAGGAATAAAATGAGCAGACTTGGTGAGTCGATCCATTATCACCCAAATAGATTCATTGCCTTGCTTAGACCGCGACAATCCATCCACGAAATCCATAGAGATGTACTCCCATTTCCAAGTAGGGATCTTGAGAGGCTGCAAAAGTCCAAATGGTCGTTGGTGTTCTGCCTTAACCTGTTGGCACACATAACATCGAGAAACATACTCTCCTATGTCTTTCTTCATACCTTCTCACCAAAACATCCTCTTCAGGTTATGATACATCTTAGTCCCATCAGGGTGAATGGTATATCGAGACATATGAGCATCATCCATAATCTCTTTCCTCAATTCAACAATGTTAGGTACAACCAACCTGTCCCTGAATCAAATTCCCCATCTGAGTCCACAGACCAATCAGTAGGACAATTATCGATCAAATCCTCTACAAGGTCATCGAGCTTGCTGACGAGAAACCCATCTAAATTCTGCATCTGACGAACTTTACCCAGTAATGTCGCCTGTACGGCCAAACTACCAATGTATGCCCTCTCAACACTCTCTATTGGTTGAACATCATGCATCGAAATTAACTCCAAGGACTTCCATTCCTGAATCATCAAAGACGCTATAACCCCATGTTGTCAACTAAGTGCATCTATGACCACATTTCCTTTCCCCGGGTGGTAAAGGATCTCGAAATCATAACTGCTGATGAATTCAACCCACCTTTGTTGCCTCATGTTCAACTCTTTTTGAGAAAAAAGATATTTGAGGCTCTTGTGATCTGTGTACAACTCAAAGCGCTCCCCAAACAAGTAGTGTCGCTACACTTTTAACGCAAAAACAACTGCTGCCAACTCTAAGTGATGAGTAGGGTATCGTCTCTCATGAGGTTTTAACTGTCGAGAAGCATAAGATATAACCTTCTGATATAGTTAACACTACTAACTTTTCCCCTTGTACTGGTATAGTTAACACCGATGCCGTAGTCAAACGCTGCTTTAACTCCTGGAAAGCTCTCTCACAATCATCTGACCATAAGAACTTCAATTCTTGCGGGTTAACTTGGTCATGGGTGCTGCAATAGTGGAAAACTTCTCTATAAATCTCCTGTAATAACTGGCTATTCTCACCTCTGTAGGGTTCGTGGGCTACTTCCATTCTTTAACCGCAACAACTTTTTCAAGATCTACCGCTATCCCCTGATTAGATACAACATGCCCCAAAAATCAAACTTCTTTCTTCCAAAAGTGACACTTACTGAACTTAGCGTATAACTACTGATCCCTCAAAGTCTGTAACACGACTTTCAAGTGTTCTCTGTGGTCTTCTTCATTCTTAGAATACATCAGAATATCATCTATGAAAATAATCACAAACTTATCTAGATACAGTTGAAAAATTCTGTTCATCAAGTCCATGAAATAGGTAGGAGCATTGGTCAAACCAAAAGGCATTACAGGAAATTCGTATAACTCATACCGGGTCCGGAAAGCAGTAAGCGGTATACTTTCCTCTGACACAACCATCTGATAGTAACCTGTTCTGAGATCAAATTGAGAGAACATGGCTGTCCCCTTCAACTGGTCAACCAAGTCATCAATTCTAGGTAGCGGATACTTGTTCTTGATAGTCACCTTGTTTAGCTCTCTGTAATCTATGCACATACGGAGAGTGCCATCTTTCTTGGAGACAAAGATCACGGGTCTCCCTACGGGGAGTTACTTGAACGAATGAACCCTTTCTGAAGCATCTCTTTTAGCTGCTTCTTCATCTTCACAAGCTCTTTAGGCGCCATTCTGTATACTGCCTTAGAAATTGGTATAGTTCCTGGCACTAGGTCAATGCAAAATTCTACTACCCGTCGAGGTGGAGGTCCAGGTATCTCCTGAAATACATCCTCAAACTTACGCACCACATCTACCTCACTAATATCCTGCTTAGGGATTTCTACCGAGCATAAAAAACTCGTTATCACCGACTCTTCTCCATTGCTAGAAGTGTGGGTAAGCCGTGGCATATCGAGAATATCTATATATGCACTCCTTTCAGCACAATCTAGAGTCACAAAGTGTTTTCGTAGCCAATCCATACCCAAAATAATTACAAACCCCTCAAACCCTAACAATTAGGTCCGCATACAAGATTTTGCCTGCAAAGTCAATCTCAAAATCTTTACACATCTCATAAAGAGTAACTCCCCTCCTAAAGGGGTCTTAACACGAATAGGTCTAACAAGGAGGTAGTTATAATATGTTCTTTTTCTACAAACTCTTTAGATATAAAAGAATGAGAGGCACCAATATCAAAAAGTACTCTAATGGGTTCTTGAAAGAGATTAAACGTACCTTGCACTTTGTCATTTCTTGGCATTACTGCAAATGCCCTGGCTGGAGCTGCTTGACCTTGTCGCGCTTGCTGTCTCTGAGGGCAATCCTTGATTACATGTCCCAACTGTTGACACCCAAAACACTTCCTATTGATCGGTTGAGGTGCTACTGGTCTGATAGGTGGATGCCCTTCTAATTGAGGTATGGGAGGACGATAACCCAACTGTGGCACTTGCTGCCGCTGTCCGCGATAACCCTGTGGGCACAGACCACCCTGTCTCTGATAATAGTGCCCTTGGGGCTGGAAATTGCCCTGAGGCCTGAAATTACCCTGAGGTTTGAAATTTCCCTAACTACCCTGTTGTTGTGGCCTCTGAAACTGCTAGCCTCTATGCCTTTGATCATAGGGTCGGTATCTATTCCCATCTCGCTATTGGAAGTGACTCCCTCTAGAAGTCTTTCCGACCTTGGCCTTCCTTTCTTTAAACTGCTTCTCATTTTCCTCATACTTCAGTGCCAAGTTAAGAACTCTGTCAAACGGTTCAACGTCAAAGGGAATAAGGGACTTAGACAGGTAATGATTCAATCCTTAATAAACTTTTCATTATTCTTCTCTTGCGTGTCGACTAAGTAAGGGGTATAACGAGACAACTCATTAAACTCGGTGACATCTCGATCACTGTTCTACCCTCTTGAGTCAACTTTGAAAATTCATCACTTAGTTGAGACTGAATAACAGCAAGAACAAACTTCTTTTCAAAACGAGTCCTGAAATCTACCCAAGTCAAAGTCGTTAAATCTTGACCCTCTTTTCACGAGTTCCACCAAAATAGGGCTGCTCCCTCAAGCTGATATGTCGTCAACTCCTGGTTTTGGACCTTGGTGAGTTGTATATGACCAAACACCATCTCACATTTCTGAACCCAACCGTCAGCTGCAATGGGTCCTCTATCTCCAAAGAATTTTTGACCTCCCAAAGAACCAAAGTCTTTGTTTCTCTTTGCAAATGGATCTCTTTGGTGGCCTTGATTATTGTTCTGAATAATCTAAAGTAACTGAGCCATCATCTTTCCCACATTAACCTGTACCGTATTGGTTGCCCCGGTAGCAGCCGCCGCCGTCGCATTGGCAGTTGTTTCTTCCTCAATGCCATTGGGCTCAGTACTTCTCAAATTATACCTTCCAACTATTACCTTCAAGTTAAACACACAAAAATTCGTTCATAAATACTTAGAATAAATTCAACCACCAACCTAAACCAGCTAACCCATATTTCCACAATCCGGGGATCACCTAAACTCTCACAAGTCTAGGGTAACCTAGAGCTTTGATACCAAATTACCACACCCCAAAATTTAGACAATCAAATATTAAATTAGGACTAAACCCCAATCAATATTCCATTATCTAAATCCTAAGGGTGAAACAAAAAAACTAAACGCCAACCAAACCATCAACTATAATTTCATAACTAACCAATACCTCCAACATTAAAGTAACAATAACTAGTCAAAACAACTTAAATAATGTAAAGTTACAAACCATACCAAATTATCAAAATACTAAGGTCATAAAAAAAATATTAAATACATAAACTAATATCAATCCTAAGCTCAAGAAAACAAAAGAAGTCCAAACGACATGTCCAACAATTATAGTTATTCTACATCGCTACCGTAGCCCTAACTAATCCTGCAAAGGAATCTCAGCTATGCTCAAACAGAACGCACCCGAGTTGCCAAGAGACAAAACAAGTCAGTATACAGGTATACTTGTATGAGTACAAGATTTAACACCCACGTGTCCACCAGACACAAACAAAAATACATTTAATTATTGTTATGGGACAAGACAAGTAGTTCCATCCATATCGAGACGAATGGGTAGTTTCCCGAGATACGGTGGCATTTAGTTTTTTACCTGTACACAACAAAATATAAATTGAGTATAAAATAAACAAAATAAAAATAAAAATATGGTGAGTCAGCCCTACATAAAAAGTTAGTAAGACCCACCATCCTGAAAAAAAAATAAAGTTAGTATAATTTAATAATAAGTAACTTGCTGAAGAAGTATGAAAATGCACTGTTTCATGCTTAAATAATTCGAATTGACCAAAACTCAAAGAACAAAAGTTGTACATAATTAAATTTCCTAAAAGACAATGTTAACGAATTTAGTCGAAACTGAACAGGTTGAGAGAAAAATTTGATAGAAAAGCCTAGATGGAATTCAACCGAAAAATCTGAAGCTGAAAACAAACAGAAACTACCCTAAGATGATTTTTTTCAGAAAAAGTTTAAAATACGAAAAGTGTGCAGAATAATTTTTTACTTCATTTTACACAAAATCAAGAAAAATGAGCTTGTTTCGTGGGTTAAAACAACATCTAAAATCTGCCTTGTTAAAATAAATAAAAACTATTGTAACCAAGATTATCCGATTACAAGTTCTAATCGATATTTTTAATAAAAAGTTAAAACACAAAAGTTGTCTAGAATCATGTATACTTGCCTCTACTCAAATTTCATAATTTATCGAGGTCGTTTACTATTTTTCAAGATGTACAAATCAATACAATTCACACTATACCAATAAACTCATAATTAAATTCTTTGTACCTTAACTCCACCACTTTGGCTCTTCACTTCCGGCCTACACATATATCCCATGTGCCTCCCGTATACTTAACACCGCTTCGAAGCCAAACTTGCACGGGATATCGTCCCGAGTTTGACTCACACTCCCCGAGTGGCTAGCATATACGTACGCGTGTAAATCAAAGCACTCGTCTACTCATGAGAATGAGGCAACAATATATATATATATATATAAAACATCTCACTCATGAGAACAAACATAACAATGCCAAGCCTAAGGCATTCAAATAAATCTCATAATCCTCACTTTTTTTTATACACTCTTTCTCACTAACACTTAAATAAAACAACAATCCATGGAGTCATGGTGAAGTATAAGGAATTTATCTATGGGTTCTAAGTTTATTTTAATTTCATATATCCATAAGTGTGATTACAACCATAAAATAAATCCATATAAAAACCTACACCTTGCATACACAACTAATCAAAATAATTAAAATCAATCAATCATCTAAAAACTCTAAACCTTACATGCACAACTAATCAAAATAATTAAAATCGATCAATCATCTAAAAACTCTAAACCTTGCATACACAACTAATCAAAATAATTAAAATCGATCAATCATCTTCATGAAAATATGAAATCAATTCAACATCAAATAAATAAAAATAAAGAAATAAAAACAACGAATTAAATATAAATCAAGAGAAGTGGGTTTTATACTTACAATATTTTTTTGAAGATCAAAGAATTATTTGAAGAACTAATGAAACCACCCAAACAAAACCCTAATCTTTTTTTTTTCTTTTCTTTCCTCTCTCCCAGTGTTCCTCTTTCTCTCGGCTTTCTTGGTTTTCTTTTCTTGATCTCGCTCTCTCTCTCTTCCTCTCTCTCCCTCCTACGACTGTTGTTGATGAAAATACTCCCACAAAAAGTAATTAAACCTAGGTCTAGTATAGTATATATAATTGACTATTATATTTATATCTTACACATATAACATAAATACAATATATAAATATGATATATATTTTATCAATATATAAACACCTTTTTTTTTAAACAATATAAATATAACAATATTCGGATTAATTAATTATAATTAAATAACACATTTAAATTAATTAAATAACACATTAAATTAATTAAATATCACATTAAATTCTCATGTAACCACACAATTAATAAAGTAAAAATAAAATAAAGTAATAATAACAATAATAAATAATGACTTAAGAAGATTAGGGTTGCTACATGGGGGGAAGCAATATTGTCCGCTAATTATGTTCTTAACAGAATACCCCACAAGAAATCTAACAGCACTCCTTATGAATTGTGGAAAGGTCGACCACATTCCTACAAATACTTAAAAGTGTGGGGTGTTTGGCAAAGATAGAAGTTCCTGTTTCTAAAAAGACTAAGATAAGACCAAAAACAATGGACTGTGTGTTTATTGGTTATGCTCTGAATAGCAGTGCATATCGATTTCTGACTTATAAATCAGAAATACCTGATATAAATGTGAACACTATTATAGAGTTAAGGAATGCTGTGTTTTTTGAACATGTCTTTTCTTACAAGAAATGATCGGAATTAAGTTCACAGAAAAGAACTTATGATTGTACACAAAGTCAAGAGACTAATGACAATCAAACACAAGAGACTAGTAATGGTCTCGACTAACAGGATTTAATTGATGATGAACCAAGATGAAGTAAAAGAGCAAGAACATCAAAATCTTTTGGTCCAGATTTTTTGACATACCTGTTAGAAAATGAACCTCAAAGCTTTAAGGAAGCAATGGCAGGTCCTGAAGCACCTTTGTGGAAAGAGGCTGTTAATAATGAAATTGAATCCATTATGCAAAATCATACTTGGGAATTGGTAGATCTTCCACCTGGTTCTAAACCTCTTGGATATAAGTGGATATTCAAGAGAAAAATGAAAGCAGATGATTCAATAAACAAGTATAAAGCAAGACTTGTAGTAAAAGGTTACAGACAAAAGAAAGGTCTGGACTATTTTGACACATATTCTCCTGTGACAAGAATAACATCCATTCGCATGCTTATTGCCATAGCAGAGTTGTATAATTTAGAGATACATCAAATGGATGTTAAGACAGCTTTCTTAAACGGTAATCTGAATAAAGGGATCTATATGGAGCAACCCGAAGGGGTTGTAGTGCCAGGACAAGAAAAGAAAGTTTGTCAGCTTGTAAAATCTCTTTATGGATTAAAACAAGCACCTAAGCAATGGCATGAAAAATTTGATCATGCTATGCTTACTAATGGGTTTAAAATAAATGAATATGATAAGTGCGTCTATGTTAAAAACACTGACCAAGGATATGCCATAGTTTGTTTTTATGTAGATGGCATGCTTATCATTGGAAGTAGTCAAAACATGATCAAATCAACTAAGTAAATGCTGAATAGAAGATTTGATATGAAAGATATTGGGGTCGCAGATGTAATATACTAAAATATCTGACGGATATGCATTATCTCAATCACATTATATTGAGAAAATTCTTGGTAAATTTATCAAGGATGATATGAATGAAGCTAGAACACCTATAGACATCAGTCTTTATTTATCGAAAAATAAAGGTGATGTGGTGTCTTAGTTAAAATACTCCCAAATCATTAGAAGCCTAATGTACCTAATGGATTGTACTCGTCTGATATAGCTTATACTGTCAGTAAATTGAGTAGGTACACTAGTAACCCTGGAGAAGACCATTGGAAAGCAATCATTCGGGTTCTTAGATATCTAAGGTTTACTTGTGATCATGGTTTGAACTTTATTCGATATCCAGCAATACTCGAAGGTTATTGTGATGCCAATTGCATATCGGATACTAAAGATTCAAAATTCACTAGTGGATATGTCTTTACTCTGGGAGGTGCTGCTGTTTCTTGAAAATCCAGGAAACAAACATGCATCGCACGATCCATAATGGAATCTGAGTTCATTGCTTTAGACAAAGCAGGAGAAGAAGCAGAATGACTTCGTCACTTATTAGAAGACATTCCAATGTGGCCAAAACCTGTGCCAGCTATTTGCATTCATTGTGATAGTCAATCTGCAATAGGTAGGGCACAAAATCATATGTATAATGATAAGTCACGACATATTCGTCGTCGACATAATACCGTAAGGCAATTGCTCTCAAATGGAATAATCTCAATAGATTATATAAAATCTAAAGAGAATATTGTAGATCCGTTAACAAAAAGTTTGACAAAAGAGCAAGTGTATAGTTCATCAAAGGGGATGTGATTAAAGTCTATTACTTAAGAGTCATCATAATGGTAACCCTACTTAAATGACTGGAGATCCCAAGAACTAAGTTCAAAGGGACAACTAAGTTATGTGTGGCTCAAAGGGACAACTATGGTGAGAGTGATATCTGCAACATATGTTGTATGCAGGGGTTTAAGGATAAGCTTTGCTTTTAATGATTACTTATATCTTGATTTAGGCATAAAATCAAGACGAGTATAGGAGATACTCACAATAAGAATCACCCATATGAGTGTCGAACTGGAGCCGGTTCTATGAGAATAAAGAGGCTAAATTCTCTAGAAACACTCATGAACAACCAGGAGCGTTCAAAGCCAAAATGAACGCAACCGTGAGAACCATGATGTGTCAGAAGATATTTTGTGTGAAATCTATTGTCTTGGCTTACACAAACGGCTGAACAATTTAAGGCATCGCGTCCATTGGTTAGCTAGTAAGTCTAATAGGTTATCACTAGGGAAGGTTCAAGGCCAAAAGCTACCTATCCTAATGCAAGATATTTTCGATTTATACTCTTTCGACAAAGTCTGCATGTTGTTGCATTTTCGTTGTCATCAAATTCCATTCACGTGGGGGATTATTAGAAATGGTTTTGGAAAATATGATTTTTCCTTAACTTTGATCTATTTTTTAGGTGGGACCCATACGCCAAAGTTGGCGGGTCTAAGTAGCAATGCGTTCTATGCCGTGTTGTGATTCATGTGGTATATTTGGTTGCTCAAAACCATTATCGGGTGAATGGAAAATTGAAGCCAAAGATAGCTCCATGAAAATGGTTTTTTTGGTGAAATTTCCTAAATGTTTGGTTTAAGGCTTATCCCACATTGATTTGGTGGGCAAACTTTGAGTGGGTTTGTAAGGCATGAGTTTGTAACTTGTGGAGGGCCCCAATGGGCACCCCAAGTTTGTAGAAGGGAGAGATTATGGGTAAATTGGGCTAGACCCATTAGACCAAAAATAAGCACACACGTGCGTGTCGTCATCGCCGTCCGTCCAGTCGGTTGGGCTGCTTGGGCTTGGGCGCAGGTGCGTGGTGTGAGGTTGGGTTGTGCCTGTCCAGCAAAATACCTATCTTTTTGGGCCAAAAATATTTGAATTTAATTTTATTTTTTGGTAAAATAAAATCTATCTTTAATTTTTGAATTCAAATTTGTTTGCACCTCTTCGAATTTTGTACAGTTTAAATTCAAATCTGTCCAGTTCAAATTCTGTACAATTTAAATTCAAATCTGTCCAATGTACAGTTTCATATCTGTCCAACAGATCCGAATCTGTTCAAATCCAAAACAGTTTTATCTGTTTGAAAATCAAACCAGATCTGTCCGAACAGGTACCATACCTGTTCATTCAAATATGTACAGCCACGAAATCATCTATAAATAAGACATGCCCTCATTTGGATTTTTCATTCATAATTTTCGTTATTCTCTACTGTAATAAATCTCTGCATTTTGCTGCATTAAATTTTTGTGAGAAAGAGTGTATACACAAAGTGTGTTCGTTGTGCGAATAATTTATAGTACTGCAATTATTCGTTGTTGATCAATTTATCTTGGAAGATAGACGTCCACAATCTGAAAGTACTGTAGAGAGGACGAATCTGTAATAAGGACACAGTGTTAAACACTGGACTTGATCAAAAATTTGTTCAAGAAATTAATTTGGTAAGTAATTAATTTATTTTCTGTTTTATTATTTTCTCGTTTTAGATTTTGATTTTGTTTTTGTAACAAAATAAAAATCTATTTTTATTTATTTATTTTATATTCTAGTTTGATTTTTGTAATCAAATAATTTCTCTCATTTTTCTTTATTTCTTCTGTTTGTTGTTAAGTACACATACATAATTTAATCAGAATATAATGAAGATTGTCCAACACAAAAAACCTACAAAGTTCACAAAAACAAATTCATGTATAATTTGGAAGGTGTGTGGGATGTGAAAGACATAGATATTAAGCCGTCCTCGCACACAATCCTTTCATCAGGTCGTTCAGGAACATTTTCACCATCACTGCACGTAGAATGGATGTCGTCAATCCGTCCATTGTGTTGTCAATCTCGACTCCGTGCACATATTGCCGAATGATGAAACATACGAATATCACATAGTTTGACTTGTAACGTTACAACACAATAACCATGTCAACCCCATTACATTTCAAGAATAACAAAACCTAAAAAAACAACATCAAACCCACTTACATATCCAGACTCGAGGCAGTCCATGACCGAAACAAGCAGGCCGTCAAAATCCTGAATTTTCACATTGTTAGTAGGCAACCTTAGACACACAAAGTTGATATCGTGGTCTACTACCCATCATTTCTAGATAATGACAGTTACATTTACATTAGCGGTTTAACACGCAGTAGAAGTGCAAATCAATAAACATCATCAACACAATCACACAAGTGTTTATGTAATGTGTCCACTCGTTGTCAAATGGAAAAACAGAAACCATTACAATTTCACAATGTACAGTACTTTTCATACACTTACCCACTTTTAAGTCACCCCAAAAATATCACGTCGACGTAACAACAACAACAATATTTTACAATTATTTGCCCAACCATAATACACCAAGCCGATACAACCAACTCACAAATTGACATTGAACATTGTACTCAACTCCACACAAGTACAATCACAACAACAGTCACCCCCAAATACCCCGACAAACGATGTAACTTTACATTTTAAACAAGTGACGAACATGCACAACAATTAACATTCAATTGTAAACTACTATCAGCGTCATCAACATTAATAACAAGCGCAAATAAATGCCCTCCAAAAACAAGGGTCCCTAAAGCATATTACAACACAACCAACTTGATCACACTGAACACAAACGACGCAAAATTACTTTCACAACGTTTCTCTTTCATGTGTGTCAACTAACATCCCACATAACAAACTACCAATGTCATTAACAACAATAACAAAGCAACCAACTAAACACCTTCAAAACTAGGGGACTCTAAACCACATTTGAACACAACCAATAAAACCAAGGCAACTAACTCAAACATCACAAACACTACGTCTAAACTACCCCAAATGTAGATTATCCCCAATCGATAACTCACACTAATACACCTAGTGACGCTATAACACTACTAACACCACAGACCATACCCTTAATAAAATCGATTCCCACCTTGCCATTAACACACCAACATGCAATCGATGCTCTAATATTACGACAAACCCAAATCTCAGCAAAAATAGGCAATGGAATCAAAAGTTATCCACATATTCGTACAGTACACACACACACACACAAAAATTAACATCATGACATACATACCTATCACCATGGGTATACACAACAAATCCTGATGCCGATGCTAGAAACGCTGCCGTCTTCATCGTTAATGACGGGACAAAATGACTCACTCATTGCTCCGATTCGACGACCAAAATGTACTATCAAAATGGGTTTTTCTGCTTTCTAGGGTTTGGGGATGGAATCGAATGTCAATTTGGGAATGACGAGTGCGTTACTAACATTACCAAAAACAAATACTCAAAGAAATATGGCGAGTACGGTTGCTGTAACATTGGAATCAATTTCGAGAACTTTCCATCTTCAAATTTTTCATTTTGATTCCTACCAAAAACCATTATAGTACGGTTTTGGCCAATTTCGTAAATTCAATATCACAAAAACCCACATTTACCCTTACATTTTGCATCTCACATGCTAAAATCATGGGTTGAAATGACTTTAACATTGAAATAGGGCTTCTTAGTTTACAAAATATAAGACAGGATTAAATGATTCAAAATACATTGACTTGGGATTTAATGGTACTTTTCCCAAATAAATAATGTTTTAATAGTTTTTTTTTTTTGTTTTTGTTAAAAATTAATAATCCAATTTTCTCCTTCCAAAGAATGAAATATTCCAATTTCCCTTTTTTCTCGCGCTAAAAGACACCTAACCGTTCGCGCGATTATCCAGAGCCTCTCTCTCTCTCTCTCTCTCTCTGCGCAAGAAGGAAAAAAAAAAAAAAAAAAAAACTTTTTTGAGAGTTGATGATGAGAAACAACGAAATCCTAAAATGACCAGAGTTCTGCATTCACCGCCTCGCTTTTTCGCTACTCCGTCGTAGAAACCCTAACCACCGACGTCTCTCAAAGATCAGCACCACCACACCCCTTAGGTACACACACACACACACACTCTCTCTCTCTCTCTCTCTCTTCTTATTTTTTATTCTTGATTCAAAACCCTAATTTCCATGAACATCTATCACTATTGTATAATCACGCATTTAAGCGCCCACATTTTTATCATTTCTTACAAAAATTCCAATCAAATTCTTAATCATGTTATTTATTATTTATTTTTTTCTAATTTAGGGTTCGTTTGCATTGAATACCTGCATTTTCATTATTGACAGTGATCATTAATATTGAGCGAATAAGGAGTTTAATTTTTTGTTGTATCGTGCCCTAGTTTTCACCAATTTCGTGTTCTTTAATGCTAATAATACAATGTCTTTATGTGTCTCTGTTTGTAATGGCACTTAACAGAGTGAATTGTAGGAGTATAATATGGAAGCAACAGGAGGCGATGGTACGGTAACGCCGCTGGCGAAATGGAGAAATGATTTTTCAATTGCATTTCAGTACTATCTGGATCGTTCTACCCCTCATACACCCCAAAGGTGGATGGGGACATTGGGGGTGGCTTTGTTTTACGTGTTGCGGGTGTATTATGTTCAAGGTTTCTATGTTGTGTCCTACGGCCTTGGGATTTACGTGTTGAACCTCTTGATTGGGTTTCTGTCACCCAAGATTGACCCCGAGCTTGAATCTATGGATGGGGCTTCTTTGCCCACTAAAGACTCTGATGAATTCAAGCCTTTCATTCGCCGCCTCCCCGAGTTTAGGTTTTGGTAATAAGCTCTTTGCCCTTTGCTTCAATCGTTATGGATGGTTCATGTTATTTAAAATTTGTGTTTCTGGGTTCTTGATGGGCTAAACACATTTCCCAATAGTTCTTTCTGTTAACTACAAATGGCCTCTGCATGTTTTGTTATGGTAGTAGTAGCTCCATTTTCTCCATATGTTCTCAATAGAGTAGCATTTTGACTATCATATTCAGAAACATTATTAGAGTACCTACTAGGCCTACTTGAAAAATTGGTAGAATGTAATGTGCACAATTAGCTTGTCTGGAAAGGGTTCCTGTGATAATTTTGTAAAATTATGTAAACAATGTATTCCTGGGATTCTTAGTAAGTTATTGTTTGATTATGCCTTCTCTCATACTCAAAGGGTGGCGATTGGTTTCTATATGAGTTTAAAGATATTTGTTGGGGAGGAAGGGATTTCCTTCTGTCATGGTTTGTGTGCTTTAACTAAAAATGGTGTTGAAGGATTCTCAGGTGACATTACATTTGTTTCCTTTTGAACATTAGGGAGTTTTACAAGCCCATGTAAGAATTATTGAGGACATCAATATTTAAATTGATGCAGAATCTTAATCTATCATATTGGAGGAATCATTTACTGCCTCCAGCTGAGTATTTTGTGAAATTTGATGTCAATACTTTTACTACAACATCAGAAATCTAACACTCTTTGTGCATGTAGTGTTTGATTTATTCTTTCTTTCCCTTCTTTTCTGGTTCAGTTATATTTAGCCCACTTAAGTTCTGCAAAATATGATGCTACTGGTTTCTTTTGAATGAATGTAGTGGATGAGTAACCATATCAATTTAACTCGCCAGACGCTGGAAAGTTGAGTTGAAAAGTATTCATCACCCTCATTTTGTTAGGAATGGTTTTAATCCTCATGCTTTTGCAGTGGTTTTCACGGCAGGCTTGTTTGACAATTTGATATATAGAATAGTTATCCTGACTGTATTTAATTGGAATTGGTCTCTTTTCTGATCTATTGATTCCATCTCATCCTGGTGTGCTTGACCAGGACTTTTTACGTTGCATATGCAGCATATCTTTGATAAGAAGAATAGCTTTCTAGCCTGCAGCAAAGAATGCTGGACTCTTATTGACCTTGTATACTTTCCTAAGTATATATAAAGTCCTGCATAATAATAGTGCAATAATATGACATGGTGAAAGATTAATTACTTAAGCCTGGATCACCACACTATCTATTGGTGTTTGTTCAAGACTCTTATGGGTTTTCTTTTGTAAGCTAGTCTCTAATATGCTAAATGTACGTTGTCGTGAAGTTTGTGGCTTAAAGTTGATGGATAGAGAGGATGAAATGGAGATGATGCATTTAACAATGTTTTACATGAATGCGTATGTGGACATGGATGTTTATGTTTATAGTTATGAATGCATGTGCACTTGTGCATTGTATTTACATATTTATAAATGAATCAGATTAACTTTGTAATGAATCCATAATCTTGCTTGGCGGATCAAGTGTATGAAAGGTCAATTTTAGTTGATACTTCTATCCATTTTATTTCTTACTAAATTTTTTGGGCAATGCATGATGCAAATTTGATTTTTAAATCCATCTAATTAAGCTGATATTTTGGTACACTTGATCTAGTAATCCGGGTTTCATTATATTGTTGGTTGCAATTCATGTTGATTTAGTAGGTTTTCAAAGGGCACAGGGTTGATAGGAACTCTTGGGCAAGTGGGTATAAAAATCATGATAGTAAACTTAACACAATAAGAGTAAACTTGTAAATTTTTCTTTTTTTTTTTAATAAAAAAAAAGGTGGTTTAGAAGCAGACACTTGGACACTAGTTTGATGAGAAGAAAAACTGTGTTTAGTTTCTATGTGGATCTGTGAAGCACGGACACGGTTACGGACACGGACACGGACACGGACACGGCAATTTTCAAAAAATGGAGACATGACACGGCAGGAGACCCGACAATTTTTTTTTTAATAAATTTTTTAATTTTAATATACGTTAATTATTTTATTTATTTATTATATTTTTTTAAATAATGTGTTTCTGATAATTTTTTATTTTATTTTATATACATGTGTTTTTTTATTAATATGTATAAATAGTATATAATATGTTATATATACTTATAAAATAATATTATCTTATATATACTAATACATATATATATATATATATATAAGATAAGAAAGAAGGCGAGAGGGACAGAGTCGGCGAGAGAGATAGAGACGCGAGCCAGAGAGAGAGAAGACGAGAGACGTGAGCGAGAGAGAAGGCGAGAGATGCTTATGGTGGAAGTCGTGAAGTCGAAGGGATATAGATTGTCGACGACTGGATGTTGATACGGCAACTGGATGTTCGATTGATCAACTAGATGTTTTTGATCGCGCGACAGGTTTGTCTCTTCACTCTCTTCCTACACACTCTCTCTCCTTTGTCTCTCTCTCCTCGCCGTGTCTCATGCTGTGTCCAGATCTGGACACGCGTGTTCCGGGCATGTCCCCTACAAAAAAAAAATTTAAAATTAAAGAGACATGGCAGATGGCATGTCCCGTACGTGTCGCCAGTGTGTCCCCCTGTCCGACACCGCCACAACACTGATTTTGCCGTGTCCATGCTTCATAGATGTGGATCATTACTTGATGATGATCATTACCTGTTGGGTTTGTTTGGGTACTTTTAAGTAAAATGGGTATTTATTGATTTTACAGTTACTATTTTCAATAGTGTAAACTCATGATAATCATTACCTTTTTTTCGTTTTCTTTTTTGTAATTTTTAAGTAAAATTTGGAGCAGCCTGACCCTGATTAGATGGGAAGGATTCATCACTCTAAAATTTAAATGTGGTTGTTATCTCATGAGCTGCCATTGTTGTCATGTCATGGTGCATGTCAAGGATTTCTTTCTGTCCTGGTGGGGGAAATGGGCAGATTCATGATAAACACGACCATGTTGCTTGTTCATCTGATTTATGGAGTCTATTATGAATGCATTGACTCTACACTAATAGCAATAATTCTGTTCGGGATTGGTTCAATTAAACTTAATGGCCCTTCTAGTTAAGCTCTATGTTGCCTTGCTATACCTTCCATACCTTCCATTTGGAATGATATTGGGAGAAATAACTGCTGCTTGATATCATCCATCACTTATTTTTATATTGGAAACTTACTTGACAATGTGAAGCATTCTGATTTGCTGAATTAGACTGGATAAATACATCTCTGTGTTCCAATTTTTCAGGTATTCCATCACTAAGGCTTTTGTTGTGGCATTTGTTTTGACCTTCATCTCCGTGCTAGATGTACCTGTTTTCTGGCCCATACTGTTATGTTACTGGATTGTTCTGTTTGTGCTCACAATGAAGCGTCAAATTCTGCACATGATTAAGTACAAATACATCCCATTTGATATTGGAAAGCGGGTGAGTGATTATTGGGTCAATGTTATTTGTTTATCGGCTGTGCCGGCCACTGCTCTATTTTTTTTTTTTTTTTCATTTTATATAATCTCTTTCAAGTTATTGTAACAAAGATATATTCTTCCTTCGATTGTGACAGAGTTACACCGGCAAGAGTTTTTCTCGAAGCAGCAGCAGTTCACCTAGAGACTAAAGTTGCACATCCATATTCCGAGCAGCCCTGAAGAAAAGAAGAAACTCTCAATTTTTATTTTATTTTTAATTTTTTTTTTTAAAAAAAATTATGGTTTGAGATTTTGCTAACTATATGCTCTACATATATGACTAACAGGAAGTCACTCGTGTCCACGCTTCTCGTAAGGTTTAGCAGAATAGATGTAGTATGAATTTTCTAGATATGACAATGCAAAAATATACCACTGCTATTGGTTTTTGTTATTATTTTTTTCTCCATTTTACTTCCTGTTGATAATTATTGCTTGCCAGTCACCCAGATATCACAGCAGGACTAAGGTTGAAGTTGATTTTCTATTCTCTAACTAATTTTTACACAACTATGATGGAAAAGTATCTGTTGTGAACTCGACATTAATAACTAGTTTCTAGTTTTCTGCACCTCGACTTTCACTGTATCAAATATTGAATGGTTCTTTTAACTTTTTTAAGTTTCTTGCACCTTTGAGATTCAGAACTCGAGACTTTTCATGCATATAACTCTTCTTTTGTTTAGACACAAAAAAAAAAAAATTGAATTTTTTTTTCCACATTTTTTGACGTTTGGTACAAGTCTTAATGGAAAATGTTCTTCTTGATCCATGCCCCATCAATGAAAAATATTTTAATTTTAATCAACGGAAAATATTTCAATTTTAAAAGGTAGAAAAGCATTGCAGCTACTAATACAACCATCAACCATTGCAATTACTGCCGCCACGACTCCACCACCATCCTACTGCCCTGCCACCACCACCCCAGCACCTCTGCCCTACAGCCATCACAACCACCCCCATTCCACCTCATCACTACTAATACAACCATAGTACATTAATTTTAAGGACACAATTGTAAGTATAGCAGGTTGGTGTTTTATTTGAGAGGGTGTGAAAATTTGAACACAAATAATGTGCTCAAAAGGTTGAGATTAGCACGCATTGGATCCAACATGTGTTACACCAGATTGGGACTAACTAATGTAGTACAAGTAGTTGATGGCAGGTAAAAAAAAAAAAGAGTTGGAAAGCTGGCATTCTTCTTGTTGAGGCATTTCTGCTGCTGTACAATGGGGGAACTTTAACAGAGTAAAGCACTTCACAGTTTTGTATTTTCCATAATTTCTTCTACCAAACTGTTCGACGGCAGACTTGGGCAAATAATATGATAGCATATCATTCCTTTTTGAGTTCTTTTTAATATCAAACAACAGCCATAGTGACATTTTCACGAACGAAACTCACTGATATCTTCAACCGGATATATCTTTGCAAACTATGAGTAGTACTGTGGTTTGCTGGAACTCTTTCTATGCAGGCCCATGAACTTGGCAACAAATTCTGCATCAATGCAAGACAAATCAATGAACCATTTCAAAGCTAGCAAGTGCACTACTGTATGTTGTGTTAATGAAGTGACGTATCTCTCATACGAAAAATAAATAAATAAATAAATAAATCCAAAAAGGGAAACAAAATCGGTGAATAAAAACTCTCATTTTAAAACTATGTGAAACTGCTCTATCTCATCGTGTGATTATCTAATTTGTAACTTGTTAGCACTAAACATGAACTTCATCACAAATCACAATAAGTCTATAACTTGATACAAGCAAAAAGAGTTGGAAAAATAAATAAATTTTGGGCTTTGTTTGGTATACAATGTTCACATTCCCATGAAGTCAGCCATAACTATCAATGAACTATGGTTTATCTTCAAATGTTGTGTGATTGTGTATGTACATTGATAAATTATAATATTTGAGTTGTTTCTTATGATACCTTCTAATTTTAGCAAGGCGCTTGTTCCCACTGGGAGTCTCTTATCCTGTAGATGGAGCTTGAGTTAGTTTTTTCTTTGTCTAAAAGACAACATAATTCAGATAAAGGAGGACAGAACTTACATAATAACCATGCCAATAATAAAGTTCTCTTTTCAAACCAGCATCAACTCCCTTAAGAAACTGTTCAACGAGCTTCTGCATGTTGGAAAGACAATTATGTTAAAATAAATAAATATGTCTATTTATTAAGGGCAATTTTGGATTGAATGGCCTATCGACATTATAGATGGCATGTCAGCAAAGAGATTTATCATCTTGAATGAAGTCATTTTAACCAAAGTGTCAGACACAGTACCTGCAGAATCAGCTTGGGGTGAACAAAATCCACAAGAAGCTTTTGAAACTTTCCCCGTATATAAAATAATCTGAAGAAGCATAAATGTGTGCTGTTAATCCTCATTTCATTACAAGCATTTCAAGAATGTCAAATTGTAATAAATGAAATTCTTCTTCTGTTTTTTTTTTTTTGTCCCCCTCTTTCCCCCCAAGTGAATTTCTCATGTCCAAATTTATGGTTTAAAAAAAATCCCAGAAGCCCTGCATAACAAGCCCAAACCTTTTGTTCACACAAGCCAAAGGCAGTCATGAAAAAAAAGAAAAGAAAATTCATGCTAGAGGTTTACCTCTTATGTGATGGATCAGATAGAATTTCGGCAGCAAGTTCATCTAGGACCTCTTCCCAACCCAGTGGAATTGGTTGGTCGTCAACAAAAGGATAGCTGTATGGGCATATTAAACTGAGTGAGTGGAAAAATATGTGTAAAATATGCAAAGGCAGCAGATCTATTGTTTAAGATCCTACTTGTGTGCTTTGCATGCTTCAAGAGCCATAATTGCTTTCCTAAGGTTTTGCTTCGACTTTGTAGCAAGCTTAGCAGCGAAACTCATTGGTAGATCAAAGTCTTCCTTCCTTGCAATCTGAATAAGAACCTCCATGATCTGCAAAATTGTGGGGGAGAAGAGTCAAAGAAAATTCAGGGTACAATATGAGATTTTAGCCCCAGAAGATTCCACACCAGACTGCGTACACTGCACATAGTGAATGGACCTAAAGACCAACAAAATCCCTCAATATTTCTATATTTGTAGTATTTGGATTCCTGTTAACAATTCTATGAAATATTTTTGATTAAAAGAATCAAGATACCAATCCCAACCATGTTAGGAACCCATAAGAAATGAGATTAAAATCTTCTGAAAACATCAATTGATTCTTCATGGCTTCCCAGATTAACTCACCAAAATTTTTCCCTAGAATAGTTTTTCTAGAGATTATCAGCTATGTTTATAATATTGTGTGCTGATTACTGGTCTGTGTCTACATGTTGGATTCATTTAATTCCCATTTTTTATTACGTTGGAAACATTGAATTGTCGATTATCCATTTTCTTTCAAAGTGATATGAAGTGTTCCTATGGCCATCAACCATGCACACCATAAATAGAGAAGAGAATAATAGTATAATGTAAGGAGTGTCATAAAATGCAACCAAGAAACAACTGCTATTCAATATCAATGAGCATACTCACTTCATGAGTCACAGGAGCATCAACCTCAACAACTTTGCAGCAATTTTTAACCTGTTCAAGAATGTCCACATCATCTTCACAGCAGAGTATGAGTTTACAAGAATCTGTGTAACAGTCCATGATCCATTTTATCAAGTGCTGAATGTTCTCGGAAGCTTTGTCAACGTCATAAAGAACCATAACTGTAAGCAACCAAACCAAATCTTGTAAGCTTCACATGATCTGGTGAGACTGTTTTCGAGGAAAATATGTTTGCTAATAGGAGAGGACCTTTATAATCTGCTTTGGAATTCACAGTGCTGATTTCAGGGGCAATAGTATAAATGCTGCTTATTTGTTTTACCAAAGCCATTAGTGCATATCTAGCGTTAGGTTCCAAGAATACATTCAGCTCCACATGGTGAGCACTGGAGGTTACAGGAACGATTACTTGCACTGGTCTTGATTCCTGTCAGTAAAATGAAAGGAACTCTCATATGGGTTAAGGCATATAATAAGGGGCAGTTCATTGAGAGTTTGACATCTGGTGCTCGTATAAATTTAGAACAACCTCCGTTACTAAGCTTTTTCATTATTTGGCATATTGCAAGGCAATTGTATTTTATCCCTTCGGCATTCTTGCACTCCAATGTTATCCCAAGTACAACAAAATCCAAAAAAAAAATGCCTATATTTCAGAAAATGATTAGCAACTTTGTTGAGAGTCAAACCAATACTAGATATTAACAAGTGGTTTTTATTTCTTTTCCCAGAAAAAAATAAAATAAGATCACCTTTTTTTTTTTCCTTCCACCTAGCTAGTTCAAAAACTGAACTCTGGTAAGACATATCTTAAGAACTGATTTGAGAACACAGCACACAGAAAATGGATGAGAGATTGACAAAATCAACAAAAATGTGAAAGAGGCCTCAGGAAAAGAATGCAAGTCCTTGTATCTTCTTCAATAGAAACCTTTGATGAAATAATGAACAAGACAAGTATGATCCAGATAAAGAAGTCACTAAGTACTGTTCAAACAATTTTCCATTTAAAATGCACCAACATGTATGTTGGGATCCGACAATCGGTTGGCACCTCACTATTCTTCTGTGTGTCAGACACCTTTTGCTCTTGTTGGACTTGGTGCACAATTGTTAGAATATTTTAAGTTAGTGTGTTAGGTGTTAGAATATTTTATGTTAGTGTGTTAGGTGTTAGAATATTTTATGTTAGTGTGTTAGGTGAGTGTAGTGTGGTAGGTAAGTGTGTTAGTAGTGTGTTAGTTTATTCTCTTCCTCTCCTATATATAGGAGAGTCATTGTAGTCATTCAATATATATATTATCAATCAATCAATAATATCAATACATTACTTTTCTACATGGTATCAGAGCCATAAGATTTAGGCCTGTATTTTGTTTTCTCACCGGCGGGCAGCCGGCCGGCAACCTTGTCTTCGCTGCCCGCTGGAATTTTTCTACATATACCTTCAATTCCCTGCATCTTCCAACTCTCCGCAATTGGATTTGAGGGTTATGAAACGAGGCTTGAAATTTCCTTTCTTCAACCCACTGGAGTCTAGAACTCCCTCTCCTCAAGGACTTCACATCTCTGTCTCTCTCTCATAGAAAGATGAGAAGGCACTTTAGTGTAAGAAGTCCTGCATTTGCCCTTCTCATTGCTTTGCTAGCCTGGTCATTGAACTATGGTACTTGCATTGCTAGAGAAGGGAAGCTCAGCTGGAATGGTGGTGGTCGTGTGTCAAGGTTGATGAAAGAGGGTCGCACGATGCAAGCAGAGCCAACTAGGATGGTGCTACAAACTGGTGCAAACTCTGTCAACTTCAATGTACTAGACTTCAGAAAGGGAGACCTCGGCAAGGAGTCTCCAAGCATTTTCTTCAGACGCCTCCTCGTAGTCCTTCTTCCTCTTCAAAACCATGTGTCCACTAATTTCCCACACTGCCGGGTTCACTTGGGTGTCCAGAAGCTCAGAACTCACTTCTCCAAGAGCCTGCTTCTCTGCGTAACACTGTGGGAAGAGAAAGATCCGTTTTCCAGAATCAGAGATAAGCACATTGTAAGGTCCTAAAGCTTCATCAAACTAATGGGCCAACTGTCTCCACCCAACCTTCTTTTATTTTATTATTTTTTTTAAACATTCTGTGATACACCATTCCATGATACCCAATCCACCAACTTTTGTCTCCTGCTTTTCCTTTCTTTTTATTTTAATATTGTCCACCCCCTCTTCTTTTATTTAAACACAAAACCACTCTTCTTTTATTTAAACACAAAACCACTCTTCTTTTATTGTCCAACCACTTCCGTGGCCTTGTCCCCTTCTCTCCTGCTATCTCATTTAATTTCACTCTCAATTATAATTATCATTATTATTATTATTATTATTATTATTATTATTTTTATTATTTAACAAAAAAAAATAAAAATAAAAATAAAAATTCATAACAAACACACAACTTTCTGATGCCGTCCGGTTTGCACATAACCCTTATTTTTCTTCATCTGCGGGCTCTACCCCGATCCCAATTTTACATCACAAAAAAAAAAAAAAAAAAAAAAAAAAAATCCAACCACCATACATTTTTCGGTTCACTTCTTCGCCTCTTCAGCTGTTCTCTTCTTTTTGCCTTTGTCTTGGGCGTCCCTTGCCGGTGCTGCCTCCGTGTTTCCCACGCCGCCGAGCACGTTCACTTTCCGTTGCTCCTCAACCGTCACATATGGCGGTCCTCCAAATCTGAGCATCACGGTGGCCTTCCGCTTCAGTTCCTTGTTTTCTGCCTTAAGCATACATATCTCTGCTCGGGCATCCGTATACATGCTCTGGAGCAGAGCCAGTTGGGCTTTTACCTGCTGCACCTCATTTGTTCTACTCTGAAGCCGGTGCGACAGGTTGTTGACCGCCGTCATTGTCTCAACACAAGACCTCAATGTATAATAATTGGCCTCAATATCAGATTGAGCAGCCATTATCTGCTCAACTGCCACCATCGGATAGTTCAAAGGCGCAAAACCAGGGGGGCTTGGTTGAGGTTCAAGGGCTATATTCTGGGTTGTGGCCTCGTTGAGGTCGGGAAAGAGAGTAAGACCACGGGACGAAGAGGCTATGTTCTGGGTAGCTGAACGGGAAGAAGAGGCCATATTCAGGGTTGGTTGTAGAGTGTTTCAGGGATAATCTCTCTCAGCAAAAAACGAAGAGGTTTTCAGAGGTTTTTCAGCAAGTGTTTTATTCTGTCTAAGCCTCAGCCTCCGTTTTCGTTAAATAGCCACAACAGCCACGCGTATCGCGCGCCGCTCGGCACTAGACGACAAATCGGCGCGCCTTTTGATGGCTCGACTTTTGATGGCTGTCGGACACGTCTTTTGATGACACGCCTTTTGATGGCACGCCTTTTGATGGCACGCCTTTTGATAAGATTGGGCACGCCTTTTGAGGGTGCGACTTATATGGGTCCGACAAGACTCTGTAAACTGTCCCGACTTTGATTCCGGTTAGCTTCTTTATGGGCCCGACAAGACTCTGTAAACTGTCCCGACTTTGATTCCGGTTAGCTTCTATATGGGTCCGACAAGACTCTGTAAACTGTCCCGACATTGATTCCGGTTAGCTCTTATATGGGTCCGACAAGACTCGGTAAACTGTCCCGACATTGATTCCGGTTAGCTCTTATATGGGTCCGACAAGACTCGGTAAACTGTTTCGACATTGATTTCGGTTATCTACTACAACGGTTCGACACAGCCATATAGTGTTTTCTATAACGGTCCGACATGACCCCATAAACTGTTTTCTACAACGGTCCGACATGACCCAGTAAACTGTTTTCTACAACGGTCCGACATGACCCAGTAAACTGTTTATAGTGTCTTCTACAACGGTCCGACATGACCCAGTAAACTGTTTTCTACAACGGTCCGACATGACCCAGTAAACTATTTTCTACAAGTTTATAGTGTCTTCTACAACGGTCCGACATGACCCAGTAAACTGTTTTCTACAACGGTCCGACATGACCCCATAAACTGTCTTCTACAACGGTCTGACACGACCATACAGTGTCTCCTATCCACTTTTATTTTATTTGTCATTTTATTTTCCTGTTTTGTTACTCTCTCCAAACTCAAGTTGGTTGGTTCCTATCCCCCTTGAGTTTGAGGGGGGCTGTTAGAATATTTTAAGTTAGTGTGTTAGGTGTTAGAATATTTTATGTTAGTGTGTTAGGTGTTAGAATATTTTATGTTAGTGTGTTAGGTGAGTGTAGTGTGGTAGGTAAGTGTGTTAGTAGTGTGTTAGTTTATTCTCTTCCTCTCCTATATATAGGAGAGTCATTGTAGTCATTCAATATATATATTATCAATCAATCAATAATATCAATACATTACTTTTCTACAACAATTCACCTCTATTGAGGTATGTACTACTTGGAACCCCAACAATTGTCCTCTATTGAGGTATGCATTAGCATTACAATCAAATATGATTCAGGGAAGTTTAACAGGGCTCTAAAAGTTGCAGAATTGTTTTTGATCATGTGTGATACATCTTGACCCTTCAGGGGCAGATGTAAAAGCCCAAAAGATGTCCCCATAAGTTAGAAAGGAAAACTTTTCATCATCAATGATTTAATTAAACATACAGTACAGTCAGATAAAAATGCCAAAAATGGATTACATGGCTAACTCTATACAGTTGGGAAATGCCCATTGAGTTGAATCAACCTCAACTAAAAGTGATAGCAGTGTAGTACTTGGTAAAACATCATCATAATTCTCTTAGTCCCATAAATAAAGTCTCAATGATTGTTTATATCACTATATTAAAATTTCAGAGAAAGGATGCGAGTTTGTAAATTCAGGGACATGTTCTTATGATATCATCTTCTTGGTATTTTGTCGACAGGACATACATATTGTGAAAACTGTGTCAGAATCCACTGTACCTGAATATGGAAGTATCTTAAATCATGAGATATCTGCAAAAAATTTGCTAAGTGTGGTTAGGCTTCAAATGTGAATTTGAAGGAGAGATTTTTTTTTTTTCTTTTTCTCTCTCTTCAACATTACTGCATCTAATGGTAAAGGAACATACATTCCAAGCAGGGTCTCCATAGATTTCATGCAGAAGAGCCATTGTTAGTGCTTTTTTACCAGAGCCAGGAGGTCCTTTGAGCAGAATGTGTGGACAGATTTCATGAGATACCTAAAGAAACAATACAAATAGAAATCATATAGAAAAAGTACAAACAAATGGGAAATTTCTGCTTACTAAAGAACTCAAACAAGACGAATGAGTTTTATCATGAATTAACATCACTTACAAGTTGCTTGAGTACTTGAGCTTCTTGTTTGTGGCAAATGAATCCATTAAGTGAAGCAGGCTGATGCTTATCGGCCCAGAACTGTCTCAGGCTTTCAACCACAAATGCTTTCTCAATGTAAGAAGCCTCATCGAATTCTCTAGTTTTTTCAGGCGATTTTGTGGTCCTGCAAGGCCCCTTCTTTATGCAAGAAAACCACGCTTCTGTCTGGCTCTTCCTTCTGTTGGCTACAAATTTTCCAACGCTTCCATTTGTCCTCCCGCTAATGGCACTTAATTTACTACTACTGGTGCTAATCTTATTACTACCCTGCCTGCTCATAGCGGAACCGTTGGTCATAGTTGTTCGTGTTAAAACAGTACTCGATGAATTCCCCTGGTAGCTAAGACCAAAATTGCTATTTGGTTTGCTTCGTAGATGAGGACCGGAATCCCTTCCGGCAAAATTTTGAGGCATTGGGCTAAATCTGCCTTCAACGCCACCGTTCTTCGGAAATATTATATTCTGCATTGTCTTTGCCAAGTCTCCATAGTCATGAGAAAAGAAAATATCACCTGGTGAAATGGAATCCGTGCTTTGGAAGTTTGGACCACCGGCTCCTGGAGCTCTAGAAATCTTCACATTGGCAACCATTTCATTGAGTTCACCAACCGAAGGAGTATTTTTATGAGAACCTTCCCTCTCTTTCTGGGGCATATTCCTCGGCAACGAGGAGGGTATCGTATCCCCACTTTGCTCTGTTCGACCATATCTAATCTGTTGGTCCATTTCTCTTATTCTGGTTCTTGGAGCAGTCACTGATCTACGGCTATAAATGGATTTCTCACTTATCCTACTTGTTTCATTAACTTGATAAACCCCCCCTCTTTCCTCAGCACCGACATTTTTATTAATCTGTCGGTAATTTTGCTTCCTATTCGAGCTCACTGTCTCGGTGTTGACCAAATCAAGGTCCTCTCTTGCAGGTTTATAAGGAGAAATATGCCTGCGAATCTTGGGATTCGCAGAGGGACTAACATTTTTTCGAGAATCTGAAACAGGTCTAGGCGAAATAGGGCTAACATTCCTATGGAGAAGAGAAACTGGTGTAGGTGAGAGAGCAGTACCATCATCTTTGCGCGGTTTGTAGGGGGACTTGCTATGCCTCCTTCGAACTGGACTGTGTTTTGAAGGCTTATTTAGAGAAGGAACTTCATCTAGGAACCTGGCGGAGTGTCTCCGGCTGATTTTGTAAGGACTTGTGTTTCTTCCTTGATCCGAAGTCAAATTAAGCCCTTCAGAACCCAAATTTCCATTCCACGGGTTGAGATCATGCCAGGGAGTGTCAAGCCATTCAGTTTCTGTGTCTGACGGCTCGTAACCGCTCCGCCTCTGCCTAGTACCCGAGGATTGAGTCTGAGATGCTCTGCCGGACCGCGAAGGCTTCTCCATTATTAATCCTCAAGAAGTCAGTAAACAGAACAGAGCAGTCTAGTTTGAGAATTAAATCAAACACTTTATGGGCATTCAGAAAATCCAATCATAACATTTTTTCCAAAAATGGAATGAACAACAAAGAAATATATTTTTATGATTTCGGAAGATGGGTTTTGAGATTCGATTGATCTAGGCCTTGAATGATGAAGAAAACTAAGGGAATTGAGAGGGCATATGCGATGGAATAGGAGGGTTGGGTGAAGAGATGCTTATATTTAAGAAAGCGATGGGTACGAAGCGAGAGCATAGGTAAAGACGACGATGGTGATTGGTGCAGAGGAGGAGGCATAGGCCTAGCACCAGCGAAGAATATACAACAATGGAAAATTGGATGTCTGTGTCCTGTAATTTCCAGGATCAACGTCGACATTGTCGATGTCGATTATTCGTTTTTTGTCGTCGTCTTCTGTATATTTGCTGTAACAAAAAGGTATCGAGAGAGAGAGAGAGAGAGAGAGAGAGAGAGAGAGAGGCGTACGCGTACCAAACAAGTTCTCTGTTTTGGAATCTTCGGAATGAGAGTGTTGGCGCCAGTTTTTGATTCGCGATTGCGGCTGTCTATAACGGTATAACCAACTCTGCTACGATTTTTTTTTTCTTCAGAAAACTACTCAAAAACACCTCAAAAAATATGAGATATTTGCTCTAAGGAAAATGAGTTGGACGCCTCAAGGAGGCACCCATTGATCCCCTTTCGGTCTGATTGGCTAATTTTTTTTTTTTTTTTTTTTTTTTCTTTTTCTTCCGATCGCCACCCGTTACGTGTGTGTGGTGATGATTAGAGGGATTTCAATTACTTCCCTTTTAAAATAGTATAACTTATTAGAATGGGTGGATATTTTTTTTTTATTAGTAAAAGGTCCATCTTTGTGAAATAGTTTGATAAATTTTTTTTTTGTTCATTTTAAATAATATTTTGTTTTTGATTTTACCTTTTAATTTATCTATTGATTTTTTGACTATTTGTTCAAAAATTGTCTATATGTTCAAATGCTTTCCTCTCTGTTTAATTTTTTTTATTTGTTCAGTTATCTGTTCAATTTTTTACCTATCTGTTTAATTTTTTTAATCTTTTTAATTTAAATTTCTCTTATCTATTTAAATATTTGTCGATATAAAAATTTATCTGTCAAAATTATATTTAATTTTTTTTGTTCCCTTGTCTATTCAAATATCTGACCAAATTTTATTATCTGTTGCAATTTGCTTCTTCATCATCATCAGCAACAACAACAACAACAACAACAACAACACAACAACAACAATAATAATAATATAATAATAATAATAATAATAATAATAATCAGCAACTAAAAATAAAAAAATAAAGATCTTATATGAGATCTCTACATATCCAAATCTATCACAACACAACAACAACAATAATAGTAATCAACAACAACAATAACTTAAAAAAAAAAAAAAAAAAAAGTAGAGAATGACTTCCATCTGTGACTCGGATCTATGGTTTCATGTCTTTCTTTGCAAACTTGCAGATGTACGTGTATTATTCGAAGCTGTAGTAACGGAGCTTCAATGCGGACCCAAACTTGTAGATATATATATATATATATAGAGAGAGAGAGAGAGAGAGAGAGAGAGGAGAGAGGGAGAGAAGGATGTTAGGGTTTTGGACTGACATCAGGGGAGGAGATCGGATTTGAGGCGGCGGAGGACAGCGGTAGGCAACAATATCTGAGGCGGAGCTCAGATCTGCAGATCTGAGTCGTCATTATCATCACACAGAGAGGGGGGGGGGGGAGAGAGAGAGAGAGAGAGAGAGAGAGAGAGAGAGAAGACGGAGGAGGTCTCGATTGGCGACGGAGTTGAGGAACTCTGTTGCGACAAACGGTGGCGCGGTCGGAGCTCTGATGCGACAGAGGTCTCGATCGGCGACGGAGATGAGTAGCTCTGGTGCGATGAGAGACGGCGCGATCAAAGCTCTGGTGCAACAAGCTTGAGAGAGAAGATGGGGAAAGGGGGCAGGGGGGATGGCGTCGGCGGGACAATGGTGTTGGGGTGGAGGACGGTGGTAGTGGTGGTGGTGGTGGTGTCGTCGGAAATGAGAGAGAAAGAGAGAGAGATTTCGTGGGTTTAATTTGGGGTTCATCACGTATATATATTTGATAGTTTAGAAATTTATGTTTATTGATAAAATATTTTAAAATATTTATTTTTATAAATAAAATATTTTAAAATATAAATATTTAGATAAAGAAAATTTAAATTTGAACTTGTGAACGCCCAAAATAAATTGATGTGTGGCTGGCTTTCATTTTACATATAGACGACAACAAAGGGTTTAATTTGTTATTCACCAAATAAAATAAAATAAAAAAGTTTAATTTGAACTATAGAAGAATTTTAAGATATATCTACCATATGTTGTAATTACAATATTTGCCTTGGTTTTTTTTTTTTTTGATTATAACTTATTGTGGTATTAATATGACTCTTGTAGTATTAGTTATGACTTATTATGATATTATTTTAATTTCGATATAAAAATCTTTAATTATACATGATATTTGATGATAATTTTTTTTATGTAATTATAAATGAAAATAATTTAATTATAATACTTGTGGTAAGTAAAATTACAAATATATGATAGCATTATCTGAACTATATGATCATTTCTAAAAAAATTTCACAGAAATTTCAAGTCCAAATCCGTTCTTACTTACATGCTGGTCTAGCATTTAGAGATGGTAATCGGAACCCAGCTCGATGGGGACCCGATCCCCCGACCGAATTAAGTGGTTATTTCTCGAAAAATACCCCGACGGGCCGGGGGTGGTATTAAAAATTAAATCCCCGATGATATTCAGGCCGGGGACGGGGATACATGTTTCAGCCCCGGACCCAGCCCGACCTCGCCCCCGCCCCGATCCCGATCCCGATCCCCGCCCCGTTTGCTCCGATGTAAAATTACTATTTTGCCCCTGTTTATATATATAACATATGTGTGTAGGGTTTGGTTAAACCAAACCTGAGCGGAGCCTCTATCTTCCTCTCTCTCTCTCTCTCTCTCTCTCTCTCACTCTCGCACCTCTCTTCCTCAGCGCCACTTCCATTATCCACGACGTCGATCGTCTTCCTCCGTCGTCGCAGTCACAGTTACCCATCGTCCTCCTCCGTTGCCGCAGTTACAGTCATTGATCGTCCTCCTCTCCTCTGTCATCCATCATTCTCTCCTCCATCGTCCATCGCCTCCGTCCACGACACAGATACAAATATCTTAGTTTTTTTTGAAACAGATTTTGTGTATGTATGTGTACAGATTTTTTGTTGTGTTGTTGAAACAGATTTTTTTGTATGTGTATGTATGTATACGGATTTTTTTGTATGTGTATGTTTGTATACAGATCTTGTGTTGTTGAAACAGAATCCTTATTTATTTATTTATTTATTTTGAACGAAAACAGATCTGTTGTTGAAACAGATCTGTTTGTGTGTATGTGTTGATGTTGTACGATGTTGTTGATGGTGCTGTTGTTGAACAAAGCAGATTTGGGTCGGGGAAACCTGATCCCCGTTAGGGGACGGGGATGGGGACGGTGATAGGGTCCCTGTCGGGGATAGGGGCCGAGGACGGGGAGATTTTCACAATCAGGGATCGGGGACGGGAAGTGTAATCCCCGGCCTCACTCCACCCCGCCCCGTTGCCATTCCTACTAACATTGGTCAAGAACAATATATGGTGGGTCAGTTTGATAAAGCTATAGGGTTGTTTTTAAGAATTAAAAATGATAAAATATTTATAATTTTAATACAATATTTATATATGTTTTAAGGGTTTGACTTTTTTCAAGTTGGGATCTTAGCTTGAGAGAGTGTTTAGACTTAGTAAATCTATTTTGAAATCAATTATGATGATTTGAACTTTTCACTTTTTTAGACTCATTGAGTAGAATATTCATGTAAAAAATTAATATGATTGGATATCAGTAACTATATATATAAATAATATTTGTTTTAAAAAAATGAATAACAAATATAATTTCAAGAATAATTATCTATTTTTTTGTAAAGATGAAGTATTCGACGAGATCTACATATTAAATGGTTCAGATTATTCGAAGTGCTTTAAATTTCTCCATAGGGTAAATTACAAACAAATGGGTCAGTTCGGCTCGATTTTTCCGGCCATCGGCATCCGAACTGACGATTTTGGTTTAGAGAATATTTCATCCAATTTCGATTGACCAACATTTCGAAACTGTTTACTTCTGGTGGTAGAGACTTCGGTCGGGCTTCAGTTGATGATGTAATGAAGTTATATAGGGGCTGTTTGGTAGCACCTAAAAGCAGCTGCTTTTAGCTTAAATTAAGTCATTTTGGTGTGTTTGGTAAAACTTAAAGGGATAGATTATAGCTTTTATTAAGCTATTTTCAACTTAAATTTCTAAGCACCTTAGGGGGTGCTTCTTGATTCAGCTTATACGAGAAGCTGAAATGGGAGATGTAAAATGACTTAAATGCCTTTCCTAATTGATGCTAATTACAAGTTTGCCATGTATATAAACCATTTCTCACTCATTCTTCCTCTCTCACACCAACGAGAGAGGCGATTTCCGGCCAGCTAGGGCGATTTCCGACGAGCATTCCAGCGATTGAGCTCTGTCTCTTCTCTCTCTCTTTCTCTCCCCTTCTCTCTTTCTCTCTCTGTCTCTCTCTCTCTCTCTCTTCTCTCTCTCTCTCTCTGTCTCGCTCTTGTTCTCCAATTGCTCTCCATCGCGATTTCAACCATCACGATCTGAACCATCTCGATCGACAGCGTGAACCCGTCTGTCTCCCTCTTCGCGATCGACGCCGGCGATGAGATGAGAAGGAGGAGATCTGAACCATCGCGATTTGGACCATTGCGATCTGAACCATCACGATCGATGCCGGCAGTGAGATGAGGAGGAGGAGGAGGAGGAGGAGGAGAAGAAGGGGCTGCCGGCGGGATGAACCATCGGGATTTGAACCCTAGCTCTCTCTCGCTCTTTCTGTGGATCTGAATGAAACCCTAGCGCCGGTTCCTCCCGCCGGAGCTAGGGTTTTCATTATTTATTATTATTATTATTTTTTTTTGTTGAGCTTTTTTAGTGTTTTTTTAATAAAAAAAATAAAATAATTAATGAATAAAAAATAATAATTGATGCTAATTAATTGAGACTAATTAATTTAAAATGAAAAAAATGAAAAAATTTTATATTAATTGATACTATTAATAAGAATATTGATGAATATATGTAATTGATGGAAAAATTAAAAATAATTGATAATATTAATATATGTAATTTATGTAATAATTGATGAAAAAAAAATAATATTGATGAATATATGTAATTTATATTAATTGATAATATTAATTGATGGAAAAATTGATACATTAATATAAATTGATGAATATATGTAAATTGAAATATTACTAAAAATAATTAAAATGATACATTAATATAAATTGATGACTATATGTAAATTGATAAATTAATATAAATTGTTACATTAATATAAAGAATAATAATGCTACATTAATATAAAGAAAAAATGAAATATTACTAAAAATAATTAAAGTGAATAATAATAATAATAATAATAATAAATTTGAAAAATTGATACATTAATATAAATTGATAAATTGATGAATATATGAAAATAATATGTAATGAAATTACAACATTAATATAAATTGGAACATGAATATTAATTTTAATGAATTAATATATTAAAAAAAATTAACAAAGAAAGAAGAGAAGAAGAAAAAAAATAAAAAAAGAAAAGAAAATACGGTGAAAAAGAAAAGAAAAGAAAAGAAAATAAAATGAAAATGAAAAAGAAAAAAAATATATTATAAATGAAATCACAAATTTTATATCCTATAAGGGCAAAAATGACAATTATACAGCAAAAAGCTATTTTACAGCTTATTTACCAAACACTATTCTGTTGCTTAAATCCATAATCTCACAGCTGCACCAAATAGGTTACCAGCTTATGTTCGCAGCTGTAAGTTATAATCTGTTAAGTTATAATCTATAATCACTTTCCCACAGCTCTACCAAACGGGGCCATAGTCATCTTCAACAAAATAAATATGAAAAAAGAGAAAGATAGAGGGTTTAAGTAACGAAAGGGAGAACGGTGAGGGATCGGATGGGGGAGATCTGAGGGGTTTCAAAGAATGAATGAGATGCATAGATCTTAGCGACATCACCGTTGTTATCACCATGATCTCAACCTCATCGAAATCATGTCATCATTTTTGCTATGATTTTCCACCATTACCGTGTGTCCACAATCTCAGAAAGAACAGACGTCGCGCTAGATCATTGTGAGATATTGATAGTGAAATTGTAAAGGAAATGAGAGACTTGTGATTGTAACGAAACTGATGCGAGAGAGAGAGAGAGGGGTAGGCGAGAGTAATTAGAGAGAGAAGAAATGAGAGAAAAGAGAGGTTTGAGAGAAAAATAGTGTAATGAAAGAGAAGATGAAAGGGTGGACGTCGTGTCATGTTGGATCGTGTTCGTGTTGAGTCATCTTGAGTTCGTGTCAAAATTATCTTAATACTAATCCGATCTATTTATTATTTCGTGTTATCGTGTCGTGTCATTTTCAGTCCGTGTCCAGTTCATGTTGTATTAACGTGTCATGTCAAAAATTTCACTATTAACTAAAATTATCAAATATATGAACAGAATTTGAAAATTTATTCACAAGTTAAATTTAATGAAACTAATCTCTATTAAATGAAATTATGTATAAAAATATTTAATTTTAGCTTAATTTTATTTTCTTAATTTATAAAAATTATATTTTATTATTATATTTTTTAGTAGCTTAATTCAAATAATAGACAAAAAATACATTATTTTAATTAAAAGTAAAAACAAAACCTATATTAAACTTAAAATCGTGTTTTACATACTTTTTAATAAATTTGATGTAATTACGTTAGATTAAAAAATGTCATGATACTTTTTAATAGAAATAATATTAAAATGTATAATTAATTCTTTATTATACGGGTTATTCATGTCAATTTTGTATCATATGTAGATTTGACACTAATTCGACCTATTTAATATTCGTGTTATCGAGTTGTGTCATATACGTGTTCGTGTTAGAAAATGATCAATCATAACTTGTTAATTTTGTGTATGGTTCGAATCGTATTATGGTAGCATATCGTAAATTCTCACCCCAAAAGAGGGAGATCAGAGAATGGGTGTGATTAGGAAAGGTCAAACCACTTTCTTGTTGGGAAGGCAAAACTTTATAGTAATATTATAAATTTAAGCTTAACTATTTTAAAATTATTTAAAATTATTATTGTGGGTGTTGATTTTTGACCACACAATCAAACGAGAAACTCAGTTAGAGAGCACCGACAGAATAGATTAAGCCCAACAACCTGCACAAGAATATGAGAATCCGGCGATGGTTTATCCATCTGGGGGCACTCCGATGATCAAGTTAGTAATCAATATCTCTCAAAGATAGCAAATTGTGCTTAAACTTATAAAAAAGAACTTACCTCAGACCCACGAGGGTGCCTTGCTTTTATAACCAGCAGTGATCTGATCCCTTTAGAAGCCTCACTTCAATGGACTCAGGCTCAATGCTCATTCTAGACCCTCATCTAGATAGAAATAAACTCTTCTTGAGCCTTATCTTTATCCAGACTGAGATCCTCCCCTGTTATAGGACACTCATCCCTTATCTGCTTATCCCAGATTTCGGCATCTCCGCAGATAACCTCGGCCTAGCCGAGATTATCTCGACAGCGTGACCAAGCCACGTGGTACCTCGGCTGACACTTTGGCATCACCTTAGCCACGTGTTGTCATTTGCAAAATACTTCCCCACAACTGCCCCCTAGGTTCTATTACCTCAGCAACCTGAGGTGATGGAACCTACACCATTTGACAATATAGCATGTTGGCTAAAATTCACTCTTCTCTTCGACCGAGATCATGACTCATTGGCTTCATATATCCAGGACTCAACTGTCTACTTTACTAAGGATCATGACTCATCGGCTTCAACCAAGAATCAATTTCTTTGAGTCTCTTAACTGAAACCGCCTCTCTGTTCGAGGTCATGGTCTCATTATTTCAAGAATTTCAAGAGTTCTAACTGTGCATAAGCTGTCATGCATAGTCTCCTCAACCGTTTCCTCCACGTGTCCCTTTCTTATTGGGTCGTACCTGACACGCGCTAGCGGACCGCGTCATTTCTATTCGCGCCACCTGACAGGCACGTCGTTCAAGGCACTTTATTACATTTTGCTACCTTTTCAATTTTAACAAAACTCTCTCTCTCTCTCTCTCTCTCTCTCTCTCTCTCTCTCTCTTCGTCTTCTCATTTTGTAAAGTTGATTTCCTTCTTTGTCTCAAACTTTCTCTCTCTATGAAAACCACCATTTTCATACATTCGAAGCTTTTTGCAACCGTGCTTCGTTCCATACCTCCGGCGAAGCATTCATGTCTGTCTGATTTCGGCGAACCTTACTTCCGCGTCCTTGTTTTCGGCCCCATTTGGTAAGTTCTTAATTTTTTCCCTTTGTTATATGCTTCATATCGCATCTGTTGTTGTGAGACTTGCACCTGTATAACTGTACTCTGTTTTTTCTTCATTCATTCCCTAATTTTCGATTGCCATTTTTCATATTGCAAATCAATTTCTTGAATTTGTTCTGTGCTTCGAAGTTCATTACTGTGTTTTTGGAGTGTCGACTGTATTGCTTGTAGTTATTGCACATTGCCTTGCACACACTCACTTAGTGTTCTGCGGATGTTCTTGGATTATGATTTCTTACCACTGTGTTTTGTCATGCTGTTGTTTTCCTGGATTCTGAATCATGTTTCTTTCTGTTTTCTTGGTGCATTTTCCAGATTCTTGCCTTCAATTCTTGTTTCTGTAGACCTAGGCTTGAGATTTGCTTTAGAACCCTATTCTTTAGGAAAACCGAAATAGAAACACTATCTAGGCTACCAAAAACCCTTTTCGAGTTGTTTAGCTGAGATCTCTGAACCCTTGCCAAGTAGGAATGGCAACGGGGCGGGGCGGGGCGGGGCTGGGGATTACCCTCCCCGTCCCCGATTCCCGATTGAGAAAGTCTCCCCGTCCCCGGCCCCGATCCCCGACGGGGAACCTATCACCGTTCCCATCCCCGTCTCCTAACGGGGATTGGGTTTCCCCGACCCTGAAAATTCCCCGGCCCAAATCTGTTATGTTCAACAATACCATCAACAACAACATAATCATTATATATGTATACATATATATACTAATAGATCTGTTTCAACAACACCATACATGTACAAATCTGATTTCGTTCCAAAAAAAAATAAATCTGTTTCAACAATACAAAATCTGTATACATACATACACATAAAAAATAAAAATAAAAAATCTGTATATATTTATACTGTGTATATATTTATACCTATGTAATAAAAATAAAAAATCTGTATACATACATACTGTGTAATATTTTTATTTTTATAAAAAATAAATATACATACTGTCTAAACACATGTAACATACACATACAAAAATCTGTTTGAACGACGAAGGAGGATCGGCGTCGAGGACGAGGATCGGCGTCACGGAGAGGACGATCGGCGTTGAGGACGACTCTCGGCATCCCAGACGCAGATCAGAGGGAGGCAGTGACGGAGATCGGGGTGAGGCAGTGAGGTCGGAAGGAAGGAGATCGACGTGAGGCAGTGATGAAGATCGGAGGGAAGGAGGGAGATCGGAGAGAGTGACATTGGAGGGAGGGGAGGCTTTTAGAGAGAGAGAGAGACAGACAGACTAAACTGAGTCCAGAGGTGAGTTTTTCATACCTGAGACAAGGAAACATATATATATATATATATAGGAGGGGTATAACTGTAATTTCATACCGGGGCAAACGGGGACGGGGCGGGTCCGGGACTGGGGAAGTTATCACCATCCCCGGCCCGAAAATGATCAGGGTTTTATTTTTTAATACCATCCTCGGCTCGTGGAGAGTTTTTTTTCGGGGAAAAACCTTCCCATTCGGGGTCGAGGGGTCGGGTCCCGTCGGGCCGGTTTCAAATTGCCATCCCTATTGCCAAGCCTGTTACCAAAAATCTATTATCGAACCCACTAACGCTGAGATAATGAGTATGTTCAGGTGGAGAGTTGACACTCCTTCCAAGCTAGAATACTTTAGGCAAGAGTTTTCCATTCCAGTCGACCTTCAACTTCTGTTGGCTGGAGATGATGACTCTATCATGCCTGGGAAGGACTACATGCCATTTCTCGTAGGCTCTATTATCGAGGGTGGAGTCAGGTTTCCCTTAAGCATCCTCTTTAGGGAAGTCCTCCATTACTATAATCTCAATCCCATGCAACTGGCCGTTAACTCTTTTAGGATTATCAATGGCATTGTCGAGCTTTCACGTCGGCAGAATGCCAGAATAACCCTATCCGATATCCAGTATTGCTACACTATGTATGGCCTCAAAACCAACACCGGCTACACGTATTACCTCAAGCCGAGATCTATATAGTACAAGCTTATAGCCGATATACCAGACTCTAATAAGGGCGCTACAGATGACTACCTGATTGTCTTGTATAATTGGGAGTTCGCGCCAAATGATGAGCTCCATCTTTTCTTCTTGCGTCTTGAAGTTTTTAGGGATGACAAGGATAAGGAGTTAGTCTGCCCCCCCTAAAGTCCCTTCTTTACCGCCTTACTTAGTAATTTTGTTGTTTATCTGTTCTAATGTTTTCTTCTTGTCTTTTCAGCTCTCCCTCAGCCAGAGAAGAACTTTCGCCAGTTTTATGTACCAAGCAAGGACTTGGTTCAACTTCTCGGCCTACCCATTGAACTTCGCAAGGCTCCACTCCTTCTTAACTATATCTTGAGTACCGGAGTCCTCTGCCTGATGTCCCTCGAAAAAATAAGTCTCCTCCATCTGCCACAACTCCACTAGCCACCTCATTGCCAAGGCCAGACTAGACCTCCACATCTAATCCAGCAGACTAGTCGTCCACCTCTGCTCCACAACTAATTCCTCCATCTCAATGCCAACGCCGATGCCGAGTTCCTCTGAACGCTCCTGCTGGAAGAACTCACAGCCATATCCGCAGACGCCGACGTTCTGATATCTCAATGATTGACCCATCCAACCCTCCTATTGCCCTACTAGCAATTCATTTTGCCCCAGAGTCACCATTGCCGCCACTGCCGACGAAATGGATTGCACAAAAATTGTTCCCGATGATCTTCTCACTGACATCACTAGCGTGATGTTGGTCCATTCTTCTTCCCCCTCTCAAACCCAACCCAAGCCTAAAGCCAAGAGGGTAAAAAGGGCTAAGGCTAAAGCCACCGCCACAGAAGTCGAATCTGAGAACACAGTGCCAATTTCTAAGTTGGCTGAAATTGAGAAATGCTCATTTGAAGCTGAGAAGACGCCTGCCGGGGCCAAGTCATCGGCGCGCCCTCTTCCAAAAAGCCGAGGTCAGAGGGCATAACTGCGTCCAAGGTTTTCCGCACCGACGAGCCCTGGGCTCCCACAGTCATGGTTAGAGAATGACCTCTGGTGGCCAGCGACAGTGCACTTGAAAGTGTGGAGGTTAGGGACGCTCTCTCCACCGCCGTTCTCCTGCCGACCAATATCAATCGCATGGCCGAGCTTACTGAATACGAAAACTATGCGTTGATGATGTAACACTGCCTTCTGGTAAGTCTTTCTACTTGTGTCTTTTAGTTTAACTTCCATTCTGAATTTTGTGCTTAATGAATTTTCTGTTTTCTTTCTCTTCTTGCAGGCCATTCAACAGGGCCACTCCTTTGCCGTCAAAGCCGAGGAGTTTAAAAAAGAATTCTACAATAAGACTAAGGAGGCTGCCAAGCTCATTTCTTCCCTTAATCAGGCCAAGGCTTGTATCCGAGGTCTACTCGACCAGGCCAAGGCTGCCTAGGCCGCACAAAACAAGGCCGAAGATCGTGTTTAAGCGATCAAAAATGTTATTGTAGTAGCTAAGGCCGAATTAAAAGAGGTTGAGGAGAAGATCGCAGAGGCCCAGAGCGAGCTTCAGTCCGCGCTTGCCATGAAAGAAGCCAAACTCAAAGCGGCCGACGAAAAGACCTATGTTGAAGGGGCAGCCGACGTCCGCGATGCCTATAAGAGGGAAGTCAATTGAGCGTGCAACAAGGGGTACGCCCTTGGGTGGGTGGCTTTCTTAAAGGAACTGTCCATTCCCGAGGACTCGCCTCTTTACGACATCGGCAGACTTGTTGTGGCGTTTCCTCTTACTCCAAGCCAATCCTAGGATGAGGCTGAGGGTGAGGAAGATGCTGAAGCCGACAAGGCCGAGGATGTAGTCGTCAAGGTTGATGCCAAAGAAGATGAAGCTCCTAGGGCCAAATCCGCAACTCTAAATGATCAAGTCCTAGACTTGACTCAAGATAAGAAGAATGATGAGGTCTCCAGACATACCACTACAAAGAATGCTACCCAAGAGGCCGAGATCTAATCCGCCAAGAAGGGTCTTGACCAAACTCTACTCGATATTGATGCCGAAATTAAAGCTGAAAAATCCGCCCAGCTGACCGCCGAGGTCAACGCAACTCAAACTGCCGAGGCAGGGCAGTCTGAGCAAAATGTTTAGAGTCTTATGTACTTAGGATTTTTCCTCTTTTCCTTGAACTTTTTCTCTTTTTAGTACTTGTAACCTTTTTGTGTTTGAACAATGCTTGCTCTTTTCTAGTTGACGTGCCCTCTGCTATAATTCAAAAACTCCATCTGTGAGTGCAAGTTTTATTTTTCTCTAAGTATTGAATGCCTATTGTTTTTCTTCTGAGCCTTACATGTTTCCATACTTAGAATATATTATTGCAACTCTTCCATGTACACCTTAACTATGTAGTTACTTCGGTTTAGAATACCTTGGACAAGTATTACCTCGGATCCAGCCTTTATTATTTTTCTCAGCCAACACTTGAAAATATTTTGTTAAAATATTTTTATAAGTGTTGTTTCTTTACTAAAAATTCTTTGAATAACATCCAACAAGTATTGCTTCCTTACTTGTACTTGTTGGCTTTATTCAATACTTCAGTCTTTCAACCCTTTCAAGCTTGACAAATTGTTTGTTTACTTTGGGCAACAAATACCTCGGGTATTCATTTATCTGGTTACCTCGGCTGACTCTAACTTGTAAATTTTTTAAAAGATTTCAACAAGTGTCAAGCCTCATTAGTTCAACAAGTGTCAAGCCTATTCTTGCTTCCTGCCCCTTAATGTGAACCTAAGTACCACTTATGTTCACATTAAGCACGCAACTCCAATTCTTGTCGATGTCTGATTCAAACAAAGTTTAGGCGGGGTTTTTTACCTCGGTTTTTTGTTAAACTAGGTCAAACTTAGTTCAACTCTATCATATGATTAGTATAATTCAACTCTACCATATGATAAGTTTAAGTTATTCGTCATGTTTCATTCGGAAACATCGCAAACTTAGTCCAACTCTACCATATGGCAAGTGTAAGTTATTTGTCATGTTTTATTCGGAAACATCGCAAACTTAGTTCAACTCTATCATAGGCAAGTTGGATTCAACTCTACCATATAGCAAGTCTAAGTTATTCGTCATGTTTTATTTGGAAACATCGCCATAAGACTTATTCAGTCTTATCGTACGAGCATCAGCAATAATTCATAAAAAGAAATTCGAGCTAGTAGTTTATTAATAAATTGGCTAATAAAACGTTACATAAAACTCAAAAAACAAAAACTAATGATAGAAAAACTTTAAATTGCAAGTGTTCCAAGGTCTTGGCAACTCGTTGCCATAATTGTTTTCTAGCCGATATGCTTCATTGTCGGCAACCCAGATGATTCGATAAGGCCCTTCCCAGTTTGGCCCAAGCTTGCCCTCCTTGGGATCCTTGTTATTGCTAACAAATTTTCTTAGGACAAGGTCCCCAGTCTTGAACTCCATTGGGTTGACCTTCTTGTTGTAAACCTTAGCAAGCTGCTGCTGGTATGCCCCCAGCCGAATTACTGCTCTCTCTCTTCTTTTTTCTAAAAGATCTAGATCTCGGGCTAGGAATGCCTCGTTGGTTCCACTCTCCCCTCCCTGGGTTTTGATTCCACGGATACCAACCTCCAATGGGATTACTGCTTTGGTGCCATATGCCCCAAAGTTGATTTTCTCGGCGTAGTCCGATATACCCATAGCACATTGGGCAACTCTTCCACCTATTTTTCCTTTGCTGTTTCCAGCCTCTTCTTGATCCCATCTAAGATGGTCTTGTTGGATGCCTTTGCCTGTCCATTGCTCTGGAGAAAGTTGGGAGTAGAGTAATAGTTTTTAATTTTGTACTTTGCATAGAAGCTCTTGATTAGCTCACTGTCAAACTGGGTATCATTGTCTGCCACAATGGCTATTGGAATCCCAAACCTTGTAATGATGTTCTTCCAGATAAAGTTCTCCACATTAATATCTCGAATCTTCGCAAGGGGTTCAGCCTCTATCCACTTTGTGAAGTAGTCAGTAGCTACCAGTAGGAACTTCCTTTGTCCAGTTGCCTAGGGTAATTGCCTAACAAGATCCATGCCCCACTGGGCAAATGGCCACGGGTTGGATACTGGATTTAAATCAGCAGTTGGCTGGTGTATCAAAGGTGCAAACCTTTAACACTTTTCACACTTCCGTACACAAGTTTCAGCATCATTCTACATGTAGGGCCACCAATACCCTTGAGTTATAGCCCTATAGGCAAGTGATTTGCCCCCGGTGTGGCTTCTGCATACACCTTCATGGATCTCATATAGAAAGTTCTTAACTCGAGATGGATGCACACATCTCAAGAGGGGCCCAGTGAAGGACCTTTTGTAGAGATGGCCTTCATAAGTAGAACCTTGCCAACTTCAATCTTATTTTGTGTGCTTCCTTTTTGTCTGCTGGCAGCCTGCCATCTCTGAGGAACACAACTATGGCATCCATCCAGCTTGGACCCATCTCTACACACATTGCTTCGTATTCTATAATGAGGGGTTCTACACTTGGTCCTGTCAAATAATCAACCATGATTGTCCTTGGTTTTCCTAACTTTATTGCACTAGCCAGGTTAGCTAAGGCATCGGCACGACTGTTATCATTTTAGCTAACTTGCTGTAGCCGGCAATCCTGGAACAGTGCCAGCAATCTGACACCTCTTTGACATATGCTATCATCCTTTCATCTCGGGTTACATACTAGCCCGTGGCTTGATTCACAATATGTTGGGAGTCACAGAAGACCACCACCTCATCGGCTTCCATTGCTGCTACGAGCCTTTGTCCAACAATCAGTGCCTCATACTCTGCTTTGTTGTTTGAGGCCTTGAATCCCAAATGGATTAATTGCTTTATCATTCACCCCTCTGGCGATACCAGAACCACTTCTACCCCCGCTCCTTGATGGTTTGAACTTTCATCAACAAACAGGCGGAAGGAATCACCGATGTAGATGTCGCAGGGTTTTGGTTTCTCTTCCTTCTTTTGCGCTGTTGGTGTGGGGTTCTTTGGCCCCACTTGAGTTTCTTCCTACTCTCTCGGACATCCTAAGCCGCGACTTACCGGAGCCCGCCTTGGGATTGCGCTAGGAGTAAACTCGGCCACAAAGTCGGCCAGATCCTGGCCCTTGATTGTTGTTCTAGGCCTAAATTCCAAGTTATATTGGCCCAGTACCACTTCCTATCTAGCTATTCTTCCTGTCAGATCTCCATGCTACAACAGGGACTTCAAGGAATGCTCAGTTAGCACCACAATCTTATGGTTTTGGAAGTAGTGATTCAACTTTTTGGAAGGCATCACCAGGGCTAGTGTTAACTTCTCCAAGGGTAGGTACCTAGTTTCTGCACTTACGAGGGTTTTACTCACATAGTATACTGCCTTTTGTTCTCCCTCATCTTCTCGGATTACAACTGCACTCACTGCGTGGTCTGAAACTGCCAAGTATAGGAACAATTCCTCTCCAGGTATTGGATTTGACAGAACTGGGGCTATTGTTAGGTACTTTTTCAAGTCGGCCAAGGTGACTTCGCATTCTTCTGTCCACAAAAAATCTGTGGTTTTCTTTATCAATTGAAAAAATGATTTGCACTTATCAGAACTTCGGCTGATAAATCTATTCAAGGTTGCTGCCTTGCCGGTCAAAATTTAGACCTGCTTGGCTGATGTCAGGCTTTTCAAATCAAGGATAACCTTGATCTGATTTGGGCTTGCTTCTATGCCCCTCCTGGTGACCAAGTATCCTAGGAACTCACTAGACTCGACTCCAAATGCACATTTCGAAGCATTGAGTCAGAGTCGATATGTTCTTAGGATGTCAAAGACTGCCTTCAAATTGGCTAGATGGTTCCCTGGTTCTTTGGTCTTCATGACCATGTTGTAGACCTCTACTGTCTTCCCAATCAGGTGCTTAAACATTTTGGTCACTAGCCTCTGGTAGGTTGCTCCTGCATTCTTTAACCCGAAAGGCGTCACTCTGTAGCAATAGAGTCCTTTTGGGGTGATGAATGTCGTATTCTCTTTATCTGGGGCATACATTGCTATTTGGTGGTAGCCTCTGTATGCGTCCAAGAAACTCATCCTTCCATGCCGTGAAATGACATCTACTAATTGGTCAATCTTAGGCAATGAGAAATTGTCCTTCGGGCAAGCCTTATTCAGGCTGGTGAAGTCCACACAAACCCTTCACTTGTCGTTTTTCTTTTTCACTACCACTATATTGGACAACCAAGTAGGGTAGTTCACCTCCCGAATGGCTTGGGCTTTCAACAACTTGTCCATTTCCTCCTCGACTACCTCCACATGTATTAATGTCGGCCTCCTTGCCCGCTAGATGACATGTTTAGCTGACCTGTCTACATTGAGCCTATGGCAAGTGACCTCGGGGTCAATGCCAAGCATCACGTATGGCGTCCAGGCAAACACTTCTATGTTTGCTCGTAAGAAAGCCTCTAACTCCCTTTCTTCTCCTTGGCTAAGCTTGAGCCGAGAAAAAAGAAGCGCTCTTTATCATCTTCTTTTACCAGAATCTTGTTCAAAGCTTCTTCACTCTTGTCGGCTGGTTCTTTGCTGATATCATCTAAGACCTCCATGTCCTCATTGTCAATTTATACTATTTTTGCTTCTCACACATTGCAGGTGGACTTCATTGCTGCCATAGAGCAATTTTTTTGTCACCTGATCCCCTCTGACCTCCTCAATTTCGTGCTCAGTTGGGAACCACAACAACTGGTGCAGTGTTAAGGGAATAACTCTCATTGCGTGCAACCATGGTCTTCCCAAAATAACATTGTAAGAGGAGGGGGTATCAATCACTGTAAACTCTGTGCTTACCTTCTTCGTGCCTGCCTACACCTCCAAATTCGTTGCCCCTAGAGGCCATGTCGGCATTCCGTTGAATCCAACCATCGAGTTATTAGATTGTTCCAGATCATCTGGGTGAAAGCCAAACTTCTTGTAACATCTAACATACATGATGTCATAAGAACTGCCTTGATCAACTAGTATGCACCTCATCTGGCACTCTCCAATCTTCAGAGTTATCACCAGGGCATTGTTGTGTAGATGCTGCACCATATCCAAGTCTGCCTTGGTAAAAGAAACCATTAGTCCTTAGTACCCATTTGTCCTAGGCTTCTTTTGCTGGACCTGATACACATGTTGTAGGTGCCTTACTCTCTGAGTCTCCCCTTGTACATCATTCTCATTCATCTTCAAGTGAATCACATTGATCACCCGAGGTTCATCTGCTTGCTATGGTGGCGGTGGTGGAAGTGGTGCTGCTGGTGCTTGGGGTAGCCTTGCTTTCTCTTCTCTTGTCCTGGCCTCATCTACTAGGTCTCTCAGGTGACCTTGTCTGACTAGATCCTCTAAGTGTATCTTCAAAGCCCTACATCCTTGAGTCAAGTGTCCATCCTCATTATGGTAAGCACAATGCTTCCCAAGGCTCCTTCACATAAACTCATCAAGGATCTTCTCCGGCGCTCTATAATACGGTTGGTTTCTGGTCCTTTTTAGAACTTTATAGACCGGGATCCTAAATAGAGTAGTGACTGTTTGCGCAGCTCTCAATCCTGTTTCCTGCCTGTTAAAACCAGTGTTACCTTAGCCTCGCTTCGGTGAGTCATTTCTCTTCTCCTGCTTTGGTGCCTTCGTCTTCTGCGTGTCCTCTTCTGCTCTAGTATGCTTGTCGATCCGTGCCATGAGCTCCTCCATACTCTTTGGTAAAGTTTTTGCCAGTGATTTTCGAAGAGGGCATTCATCATCCAGGCCATTCTTAAAAGACACGACCTACAACTCCTGGTTACAAGCTGAAATTCGGTTGAACACCTCGTAATATCTCTTTGCATACGCCCTGAGGCTTTTACCCTCGCTAATGTTCAAAACCAGCAGGGAGTCTACCCTTAGTGCCTGCAACTTGTTTGTAACAAACCTAGCTACAAACATCTCGGCCAGGCTTTCCCAACTCTTTACAGTTCCTTTTGACAACTTGTGGAACCAATTCGATGCGATTTTTCCCAAGGATGAGGGGAACACCTTGCACAGCAACTGCACATTCCTGTTATACAAAGCCATTGAATTTAAATATAAGCTAACATGAAAGTACGGATCAGACTCATCGTCATAAATCTGGAACCTCGGCATGTGGAATCTTTTTGGGACCTCAAATCTATCCAACTCCACTAAGAACGGCGTTCTCGACTTGACGAGGGATGTTACCTCGGTGTGGAGTCACTTTCTTTGGAGGTAGTCTCTCAGATCCTCTTTCGTTCAGTCGGGGAGCTCGGCTATCAACAGATTTCAGCCTTTTTGGCTCGCTGCTCCCGGCGTCATTGTGCGTTCGCTTGGACTTCTCTTCATTCACTGTATCAAAGCAAAGTCTCTTCCCCTGGATATGTCGAGGTTCTTTGGTATAGGTCCCCTTGGTTCGTGGTGTCCTTTGTGACTCGCCTTTCACTGACTCTGCTCGCCCGACATCTCGTGAAGGTCGATGTGAGTGCTCCTTTTCCTTGTCATGCTGCGGGACTACTGGGATTGTTTTCTACCCCTCTTTTTGGGTGTTAGCCTTGGCCAGTGATACCGGTGTGTCCTGCAACGGGAATGGTAGTTGCATCACGTTATTTTGCATCATGAAATTGACAACCGACTGTAGGTCTACCAACTTGTTTGCACTCCCTTCATCTCGCCGTCCCTCTTCAGGCATCTATTCTTCCATACCTGGAGGTCATTTTTGTTGTAGTACTCATCTCAGCTAGCTTTCTTCGGTGCGTTCCCTTTATTGCCGACATTCTTCTCCCTAGGATTCAGATCTCGTGCTCCTTCATTACGGTTTTCTTTTCTGACGTTAGGATCTGCATGTTCACAGCTGTCACTGTTAATGTCATCTCCAATCTTTTCTTTCTGTCTGTCGTTGCCCATCTATTCTCCTTCAGTTCCCACAGAAGACGCCAAATTGTGGTGTTGATTTTTGACCACGCAACCAAAAGGGGAACTCAGTTGGAGAGCACCGGCAGAATAGATTAAGCCCAACAACCTGCATAAGAAAATGAGAATCCGACGGTGGTTCATCTACCCAGGGGCACTCCGATAATCAAGTCAGTGATCAATTCTCTCAAAGATAGCAAATTATGCTTAAACTCACAAGAAAGAACTTACCTCACACCTATGAGGGTGCCTTACTTTTATAATCAGCAGTGACTTGATCACTTTAGAAGTCTCACTTCAATAGACTCAGGCTCAATGCTTATCTTAGACCCTCATCTAGATAGAGATAAACTCTTATTGAGCCTTATCTTTATCCAGACTGAGATCCTCCCTTGTTATAGGACTCTTGTCCTTTATCTGCTTATCCCAGATTTTGGCAGCTCTCCAGATAACCTCGGCCTAGCCGAGGTTATCTCTGCAGCATGACCAAGCCACGTGACATCTCGGCTGACACTTCGACGTCACCTTAGCCACGTGTTATCATTCGCAAAATACTTCCCCATAATTATCTAATGATTTAAATTTATTTTACACATAAATTTTATACTATACAAACAATAATGTTAGAGATTTCAAAAATTTTACTAAATTTTCTATCAAATGTCTTACATGGGTGTGAAACCCACACTATGTGAGTCTCATGTGGATCCCATACCCATATGGGACATTAGATAAAAAATTTAGTAAAATTTTTGAGATCTCTAACATTACTTCTACACAAATTCAATCTCAACAATACAACCACCTTTTTGTGTAATTTGGAGGACCCTAACGTTGTGTTTGGTTAGGAAATTTGAAGAGAGATTTGAAAAGAGAAATGAAAAATATAGGTGAAATGTGAATAAAATATACCTATATTTCACTTAATTTTACTCATCTTTTCATTTTCTTTTTTCAAAGTCTTCATCAAATCTCTTAACCAGGCACAACGTAAGTCTGGCTCGCCAGACATTCAAACTCTGTCTTGGGAAGAAACTGTGTTTTGGGTAGTGTTCGAGCATGAAATAATCTTCTCGTATAATCCTGTTGATCAAGTTTGCACTCCTCCAAACGTTGTCGCTTTGCTACCTGAAAATACAAACGTGAGCTGGCTGGCGGGTGAATGCCGGAAACCTCTCCGATGCCTAAGTCAGCAAATAGACAATAGACACAAAAACTCTGTATATTTAAGAATAAGAATTGTGATTGTGCATAGTCCTGCTATGAGCTTTTATAGATTTTGCCTAGCACAATCCTAGTAGGACTCTAACTCTCCTTAGGAGAGACCTCCTAGGAATCACACTCCCAAGAATAATGCCTATCCTGATAACACCCTATTCACTGCCAACCAAGTGAGATGGTTAAACCCTTTACCTCGGTTGACACTGCGGTCAACCAAGTTATTTCGGCTCCGTGCTCAACATGGTCGAGTCGTGATGACCTTGCTACGAATTGGCATCCTACCGAGCTACACCTAGTTCGGCCCATCGCCCTGCTAATCATCTCGTCGGACAATTTGTCCCCAGATAGGTCCCAATTCTAGCAACACATCTGACTGTCCTGGTACCTACCTCGGCCCAAAGCCGAGATACAAAATATCTCCTTGGCCCATTGTGTGGCCCAACTTCCAAGGAAGACTTTTCTTAGCTCAGCCCAATTTGCACAGAAATTACCTTCTCAATTGCCTCTTAATTCCATCTGCGTAGCATGTTTGGGGTTACTCATCTTCTGCCGAGCTACCCATGTCCAAACGAACTTAAATGACTGAGCTTAGATTATCCCGGTCCCACAATTTTACTTAATTTCCAAAAGTTTTAGCTGGTCGTACAACGCGTCTGCCCACTATCCTGACATTGTGTCCTTACTGGGACACGTGGCGTGTAATGAATGCTCCCCTTTACTGTTTATAGCTGTCACAGACCCCTCTGAAATTCAAAAAGACCCACCTTTTCAATTATACGTATAATAACAACACATTTCGAAAAGCCATTTCCATTGTTCATTCCCAAACTCCAAACCTAGCTTCTATTTTCTGTTGTGACTTCGCCATTGTTGCCATTGGTGGAAGCTGAATCTTGCACTAGGGAGCTCGTAATCACTGGATGAAGCACTTCATCTACTCGAAATCAGAATCAGCCGTAGATTTGTAAGTTTAAAAAAACTTCACAACGTTGTTTATTTGATATTCCCTTGCTGTTCTTTATGTTCTTTAATGCTTTTGCTCTATCAAACCTCCATCCATGCTTTAGAGTAGAACTTAAGCCTAAAACCACGTAAAACACACAAAAATTGAATATAGATCTATGTGACCACTAATCAATTAGAAGTTAAACCAGCCAAATCCATGATTTTGATCCAAAATTATAAACAAATCGTAATTAAAAAAAAACTATTGATAGCGTGGCACACGAATATAACCAAACCAGGAATCACTCCTCACACCGAGCTAAAAAAGCCCCGCCATTGGAATGGACCGGGGTAAACCATCGCCGCACACTACCTCAGCCGAACTACAAGTGACGCCATTTACTTGACTAGGCTAAAAAACCTTGCCCTAGGTCAAGGTCAGTCTAAACCCTAGCCTTTTCTTTAGCCGAGCTATACATCGCACACACCCTTAGTTAAGCAAAATATAAGCTAATTTGCACAGTTGACCTAGCTCGGTCATAACCTAGCCATAATACATTCTATGTTCTTCACTGTGCAGACTTGACTAGTTTATTCAGGCACACATTCACTTTGCCCCTGGGCACCTTTGCTCAACCGAGCCAACCAAAGTCCACATCAGCGCCGTGCTAGGCCGCTGTGCATACTATATTTAACATAGTAAACTTAACATAATGCGTAAATACCGATTTCTGGTGAACTCACTTGGAGCCATGATCGAATTTAGAAGAGATTGCCACATTCCAGACATCGTCCATTTTTCCCTGGCTAAGCTAGACACCATGCCATGGGGCAATCTAGGCTTTGTTCCTTTCACCGTGGTGTCCATCGTAGAGGGGGGACTTCGGTTCCTAGTCTAACCACTAATCTATGAGTTCCTTAGACAGACCAAACTATGCCCCTCTCAATTATCCACCAATACCTATAGAATTATCAACGAGATAGCCGAGCTAAATTGTCACCTCTATCTCAACCTCGGATTGGCCGAGCTCTTTCACCAATACTCTCTTGGCCAAAATGATGACAATTGGGTCTATTACCTCAAAATAAGAAAGGACCGAGAGAAAATTATCAAATGTACACCAGATAAGGACCTAAACGATGATGATTTTCTTTGGGTATCAGGAAATTTTGAAGACTAAGAAACACAGATACTGGGCTATAATATCAACTGGAACAAAGGAACAGCTAGTATGGTTTAGCTCAGTTTAATTTTCCTTTGCTATATTAACTGCCATGTAACCCTTGGGATTTTGTCTCTTTCGCATATTTGAACCAGCTTAAATCAAATTACGCCTACACCAATCAAGCCGTGCTACGTTATCGACAATGAGATTGGACCGATTTGCTTAACATCCAACCAATCTACCGATACAGCGGTAGAAGGAAGACTAAAGTGATCGACTTCCTCTTTGAGTCCTCTCCAGAGCCAGACCCTAACCTTCCCTAAATCAACCTAGCTCCTTTAACTGAAGAACAAAAGATGGCTAAGAAAAGGGTAGTCTGTGCTCTGATCACTGAGCAAGCGTCTGCCTCAACCGCCGAAGTGTAGACCGAGTTACCCCAAACCGGTCAAGCACGCGACACCGTCGTTGCCCCTCCATCCACCAAAGCTTCGTCATCTCGGCCCAGCAAGCGTCCCCGTATCTCGGCTAGTTAGACGCAGCGACTAATAAATGAGGAAGAGACCACGTTGCTTGAGGTCATGCTCCCTAAAAAATCACCAGGTGGCCGCTGAGTTACCCCGTCTCCTACCCCAATGTGGACACCCTCTGTGTCTTTCAAAGGCCAAGCTGTGACTACGGCGGACTCCATTTGCACGGAGAAAGACCATCTTCTTGCTTTCAACTTGGCCCAGAGTGTTTGCCTACCCGCTGATATGGAGCACCATGCACACTTGACCGAGCTAAAGGCAATACGGTCTGCCAACAAATCCCTAATCCTGGAAATCCTGAATTCCTTACCTTTTGGTTTTTCTGCCAACTTGTTGTTCGATTTATCTTACTGCGCATGCTTTGTAGGCCTTGCAAAAGAACCAGATCGCTCATCAGTGTGTTCTGGAATTAAGGAGGACAGCTAAGGCGGTCGTTGTAGATGGCAAGGCCAAAGAAGCTGAGCTTAAAGAGCTCCAAGCAAAATTTACTGAGCTGAGAGCCGATCGGGATCACTTGGCCGAGTTGGTTATTGCTGCTGAGGCTGATAAACAAAAAGCTCTAGTTGAGAAGAAGGACTGTTATCTTTGAGAGCTGGCCAAGCTAGAGAAGAAAAAAGATGCCGAGATAAAGGCACTGTAGAAGCAGATAGAGGACGCTGAGGAGCGCGACTTCAAGGAATGTGAGAAGATGTACGTCGAGCAATGCGAAGCGTCCAAAGACATCTTTTTCAAATGTGGCTGGAAGGCTACGGCTGTGAAGCTTGGTCTGGTGCTAGACTCTGAGGTATTTCTAAATCCTCTTCCTCACTTCATATCGAGCTATATGACGGACTATGTGAACGCCATCCAGCAGAAGTTCATACAAAAGGAGGAGGATGAGGAGATCCTAGATCCAATTGATGCTTCTCTCGTTAACACTGACCTCGGCATCCAAACTTCAATGCCGCTCGGTCGGAGCTGCCCAACCAAACCGTGCTGAGCCTGACTGATGAAGCGGCCATGACCGATCTAACACAAGAAGGTGAGGCCGGGCCCAGACTGCTTAGTGGTGAAGTCCGTAGTGATTTGGACGCTGAGCTTGATGCAATTTTTGCCTAACCAGGATAGAATTTTGTATTGTTGTTTTGCTTTTTGTTCTTTTGCCTTACTTTGTAACCGGGCTATAAGCTCCACCTTTTGTAAGCACCTTTTACCCAACGAATTTTTTTGAAATTTTTGCTCGCTCACTTTGTTTCTTTACTGTGGTATGTTATTCTAAGTGCATGCCTAGCCGAACTAATTGGCTCGGCCTTACCTTATCCTGCTAACGTTTTTTGGCTGAGATCTCTATCTCGGTCCTAAAGTGCTTAAAGGTTGTATTGGTCCACCTAACCGATCTCCTTTGGCATACCGGTGAAAGGTACAAAAAGTTGTTTGGTCAAACTTGCCGACCTTCTTTAGCCTAGATCCTTATCTCGGCTAAAGAGTACAAAAATATGTGTTTGTCAAACCTGCCAACCTTCTTTAGCCTAGATCCTTAACTTGGCTAAAGAGTGTAAAAATATGTGTTGGTCAAACCTGCCAACCTTCTTTAGCCTAGATCGTTATCTCGGCTAAAGAGTGCAAAAAGTTATGTTGGTCAAACCTACCAATCTTCTTTAGCCTAGATCCTTATCTTGGCTAAAGAGTGCAAAAAATTTATGTTGGTCAAACCCGCCAACCTTCTTTAGCCTAGATCCTTATCTCGGCTAAAGAGTGCAAAAAATTTTGTTGGTCAAACTTGCCAACCCTTTTTAGCCTAGATCCTTATTTTGGCTACATAATGCAAAAAGTTTTGTTGGTCAAACCTGCCAACCTTTATTATCCTAGATCCTTATCTTCGGCTAAAGAGTGCAAAAAGTTTTGTTGGTCAAACCTGCTAACCTACATTGCCCTCCCAGTCAAGCAACTAGTACAAACCATTTTACAAATAGAGGAATACTAGTATTGAAACAACTATACTTGAAAAAATGTCTACTTGTTTTAATGAATGTCAAAAAGAAAAGTTATAAGTGTCTAAAGAGCTAAAAATAAAATACTTTGAGATTTACGGTGTTCCAAGGCCTTGGGATAGCTCGGCCGCTGATGGTTCGTTGAACACACCAAAATTAAACACTAAACTACACCAAATTCTTTTAGAATAATGGCAAGTCCAGGTATCGATCCACAGGGATAATTGTGAAATTAAACTAATTTAACTTGTTAAATTCCTAAATTAATTTTGATGAAAAGATTGATTGATCATAACCTATTTTAATAACGAATAAATTAAACTAAATGATTAAATTATCAATTATAAATAAAATTGGATTTACTGAATTGGGAAAAAACCTAGGGCAAAGAGTCCACCACTAGTCACGTAAATAGGGTTTTCAAATTGAAAACAATTATGTTATGATTCGAACGGAATAATGCTTCGTAACTACAAGTTCAAAGCATTTAGCAAGAAAATCATCACGTTCAATGTACGAGCACGAACCATCTCAAGTAGTACGAATTATTCACTCTAAACTAAGGTAATGATACGACTCGTCTCTCGTAGTATGATTCGTCTCATACCTTGAATGTGAAAGAATAGAAAACTCTTGTATGGAAAACATTCAACAATCACAGAAAGCCGAATATTTGAAGAAATAATGGAAAATATATATATGAAACTTCTAAAACACCATACAAATGTTCAAACCTTTACATAATTGAAAATCAAAAAGAAAAACCTATTACATGGCTAGGGTTTCATCAAAACCCTAGAAAATGAGACTAGCCACTCATGGAGGAGTGAGAGGAGGTAGATGGAGAAGAAGCCACCATGGGAGACATGCTTGAAGCTTCAAGTTCCTTCTCTTTTCAAACCCTAGCCTCTCTTTCTTGACAAAACAATTTTTCGAACCCTATTCTAACCTTTTCCTTGCCTCTTTATACTTCTGATCTCTTAACGTCGAGCACATTTTCCCAGAAAAAGTTAATGCACGTGCGGGAAAGTCAACGCACGTGTGGGAAAGTCAACTCTTTCCAAATTCTATCTTTTTGCCCATTTTATGCTCCGACTATGTACAACCTGATTAACATTCAACACACATAAGTATACAGTTTGACCAGCAAGTGAAGTTAAGAGATCCTAATTAACGGCCTCAATGATGTACAATTTGGCCTTAATCACATCCCCCAACTTACAACTTGCTAGTCTTCAAGCAAGTAATAAAAATAAAATTAAATTAAACAAAATCTAGCTATTTCCTTTTTCGTGGGAAAAAGGTTGCATTTAGTATATGCAACAAGCCTTTAAACCACAAAGTTACCCCAAGTGGACGAGTAAAGTCTCGTGAGGGTTTCCAGAAATGATACCCACAAACATTTACATATTCATCTATGCCCAACAATTAACCACACACTCCACCTAACAATCAACTTATGTGCCACTACAGTGTGATATTAAAACATAATAAGTCATTAAAGGCACAGTGGACAAGCATGAAGAAACCTATTGAGTCAAAACCACAATTCAGTTAATACAAAAGTAAAGTCCCCTGTACTTGCGCATGCTAGTAGACAAATCATCAGTACCCCTGATGAAAAGTGCAATCTCCATATTAGTTAACTGTCCACCATAATAGCCCAGTGTAACTCATAATAACACCCAACATATACAGAAAAACTAACCTGTTGCAGCCAAGATTCTCGATTTTTTTTTTTTTTGTTTTTTTTTTTTAAATGACTGTGCAATGTCCTGATCCATTAAGCTTTCTAATCAACCCATATAACAAGTATTGGGCCAATGACTCCCAAACCAGATGGTTTTAGGGCACTAGGTGTAGAGACACCCTTACGGGCTTAATAACTCGAGTTGAAAAGGCTACGAATCCGAACAAGTCATTCTCCTTATTTTTTTCTTAACTGTGCAATGTCTAAGTTCCTTAAGCTTTCAAATTAACCCATGTAGCAAGTATTGGGCCAATGACTCCCAAACCAGATGGTTTTGGGGCACTAGGTGTAAAGACACCCCTATGAGCTTAATAACTCGAGTTAAAAAGGTTACGAACCCAAACAAGTCAAGTGTTTTTTTTTTTTTTTAGAGAATCTTGACTCCTAATTTATTCTTTTCTGCAACCCTAGCTATTATCAATGATGTACACCAGGGATTATAATAAAGAGGTCACCGCTATGAGAGTGTGTTCATGTGAATTAAGGCATACTTATGACAAGTGTACTAATACCACAAGCACAAACGACTCCCCTAGTGCAAACATCACATGCAAGTATCTACCCAATAAATCCTTTTCATACAAGTCTACTATACTCCCCAATTAACATATACAAATATCATCACCCTACTAGCAACAAGTCACATCAAGTGAAGTAATGCAATCAAGTGAAATAGGTATAAACATGAATGATTGAGCCAAATAGAAATGCACAAAAGAAAATACAACCCTCATCCCCCAACTTGAATATGACATTGTCCTCAATGGAAAAGTAAAGAGAAATGAGAGAAGATTACCAGAGAATATAGGTGCACATCCAGGTAGGCATATAGTAACACATACACACACACTTCACACTTTTTTTTTTTTGAAAAGAAGAAATAACTAAAAAAAAAAAAAATAAAAATAAAAATAAAAGAGATAAAGCAATATACAGTGGGTACTACGGAGAATCCGATGGCGGTGGTGGCGGGAAATGCTGGGCAAACAAGGCTTGCATCAAAGATCGCGTCTCAAAGGCTTCATCCTGAACTCGTTGCTGGATGTCGAGCTGGCGGGCGTGTAGCTGGGCGAAGGTCGCCTGAGAATAGTCTCGATGAGCCTAAAAATCCATGCGCAACTCCATGAGACTCTGGTGGTGATCACAAAGAGTACTGTGGACCTGATCCACAGAGTGCTAAAGTTGTAAGTACTCCTCGCGAGTCATGTAGAGTGGATCCCCTTGGAGAGGCACGAGGGGAATAGGATGAGGTGGGTGGTTGTGTACGGGGTCCTGGGCCTCATCAACTAGGGCACCAACCTGCTGCCGGATGCGAGATATGCTATGCTGCCATTCCCGCTGGCCGAAAGTCGGATACGCTCTATCAATCTCCTCATTCTCAGCAATGGGGAGGCCGTTTAGCTCAAACGCAAGTGTCAACAAATTGGCAAATGGCAGTGGCCAAGTCAGGTTCTGCATAGGTTCAGGCCGAACTGCCTCTCGTAGAAATTTTCGTAAATGCATCCAAATGATATGCTCAAGCGAGACCTGATAGTCATGCTGATAACCGTGTAAAACCCGAACAAACTCCAAATGGCGCTCAGCTCTATGCCCAAGTGGAAGGACATTCTTATGGACCACGGAATCAATGAATAGCAAGCGGCTAGGCAGTTTGCTCCGCCGCAAGCATGTGAAACTGTTGTCACCGTGGGCCCCCGAGAAGTATTGCTGGATGAGGCTATGTATGGGTTGTTGATCCTCAACTTCCGGGAAGGGCTGATATTCTGGCTTGGCAAAAACCCTAATGCGGTGGCAATTATGGATGAGGTGATGTGGACAATATGACCATCAATGGTAGATAACAGCCCATCCTTGGTGAGTGACTCATGCAGGTTCTGGTAGAAGAGTTGTACCAGACGAGGATAAGTGGGCACTGTCACAGTGCAAATGCCCAACTGTTGCCGGAGTTGGAGCTGCTCAACGGCCCAAGTAGTGTCCGTGTCACGCTGAAAATATAGAATGTTGAACTGCGTGAGCTTGTGAAACGGGTGGGAAGGCCACTCCGGCCGTGGCAAGTCACCCGGTGGTAGTGGCGAGGATGGTGGTGATGGTGACGGTGGCGATGGTGGCACCGAAGAGGTGGAACCTTTGGCCTTTTTGGAGGCTCGAGCGGAAATACGTCGACTCATATCCTGCACACACTAACAATAAACACATATACCCGTAAAACCAGCATGATATCAAATAAAATATTAAAGCACTAGTCTGCCCACTGATGTATCACATGCAATTCGCACCAATTTTTTTTTTTTTTTGTATTTATTTATATAAAAATGAAAAGCATTAAATAAATGAATAAAATGACATTAAATAAACTAAACTAAACTATAAAAGAAGTAAACTATAGTACAGAATAAACTAAAGTATAGAATAAAATAAACTAAACTAAACTCTTTTTTTTTTTTTTTGGTCTAAGTTAGTAGACGAGAAGAAAATAAAATAAAATAAAATAAAAATTTAGAGAAAATAAAATTAAAAATAAAAATAAAAATAAAAACTAAACTACTTAACAATTAAATGAACAATTACATCATAAAAAAAAATAAAAATAAAATCACTAACCAAACAAATAAAATAAAAATAAAAACAACAATCTACTAACTAATGAAACTAACGAGAATCACTATTAAACAATTTAAACTAAACAAATATAGTAAATAAAAAATAAGTCAAATTTTATTATTATTAGTACCTTTATTTCTGAGGTTTTTTTTTTTTTTTGGGGGGGGGGGCTTGGACTACATGTGCGCCGGAGATGGCTGTATGTGCGGCGATTGTCTTCTTCACTGCAATTTTTTTTTATTTTTAGGATGAACACTAGATCAGTGGTAAATTAACCATAAATCTAACTACAATGCAAGAGTGGCAGAAGAAATATAAAGTTGGAAACAAAAAGAGATGATTTACCTCTAACTAGTGAAGAAATGGGGAAAAAAAAATGATTCGCCGGAAAAAATGGTGGTCGCCGGAGATTCGATGGACGAAGAGGGAATAAGGCACCGGCGGTGAGATGGTGGTGGTGAGGAAGAAGGAAGAAGAAGAAAAGGGAAGAGAAAGGAAGAAGAAGATGGTGATGGTGGGTTTGTGGGGCTATAAGAGAGAGAGAGAGAGAGAGAGATAAATAGAGATAGAGGATGAGAGGTAGAGAGAGAGAAGGAAATCTGAGAGCGATTGGGAGAGGGGGGGTTAGGTGTTGATGAGGGCAATTTTTTTTTTTTTTGTAAACGAAAATAATTTTTTTTTAATAAATAAATAAAATAAAGAATAAAATTTGTAAATAAATAAATAAAAATAATTTTTTTAATACACAAGTAAATTAAAAAAAATAATAATAATACTAAAAACAAAACAAAATTTGCATTTTATTTATTTATTTTCAAATGAACGTCGTCACGCACGTGCGGATTTCTTCACGCATGTGCGGACGTCCCTTGCACCAAACCACGCACCTGTATATAATGCAGTGTGTAGAACATGAATTCACAAAATTTCCCGCACGTGCGGCGATTTTCCTCGCTCGCTTTTTTTTTTTTTTTTGGAACGTCGCTCCGCACGTGCGGGAGTCAAGCTGCACGTGCGGCTTGGTTGATGCACGGACCCGCGCACTTGCTTTTAAAGCAGTGTGCAATTGTTGGAGATTGAAAAGTTTGCTTCACGTGTGTGGGTGGTGCCGCACGTGCGGGATTTTTTTTTTTTTTCAACTTAAACCAAATGTAACATTTTTTTTTTTAGTATAACTATATATAATATACATTTTTTAAAAAAATTAAAGAAAAGTAAATAAAAACCAAGTATAACCCAAAGCAAACTTAACCATTTCTACTTTCATTTGACATCCGAAATAAAAATAACACTTTAGAAAATATCGGAATGCCTAACAAGGGTATAATCTTCACGCGAAAACCACGGGTACTGCTTTTCTCCCTAACTGTGTTTGTAACTTTCCCTATTCTCCAACAAGGTGACAGACTAGGTTGATTCGGTATCCAAAATTGAGGCGCATAAAGTTACCTCAACCTATGGGGCTGCCATACAGAGTTCAAGCCGAGGTAATTTTGAAGCAATCTCCACACCCCTGGGTATTTAAACCAGACTCTAGTCTCGGAAATTCCAAACCTTTGTGTTCTAGGCTTTGCCATTCGAACTCTAGTTTCCATGTTTCAGTTGGTCTCCTAGGAACTCACTACAAATACGGTTAGGTGGCTATACTAGACTGTCAGATGCCGTTCGAGCACGGCTAACACCAAAGGAATTACACCTTTAGAGGATTTAAAGTCTCCTAGAAGCAAATAAAGCACAACAAGAACAAAGAAAAGCAGAATAGAATAGAAGGGAAAGAAAAGAGAATAAGAAATCAATATATCAATCATAGGAAAAAGGGTCCATCAAAGCAATGGACTCAATCATTTCCCCATTCCCAATTCCCTCTATATATGGCTTCAGTCTTTGGCCATTCACTTTGAAAGTGTGGCCAGTCTTTGGATTTTGCACCTCAACGGCGCCATGAATAAATGCCTCAACAACCACAAAGGGACAATCCCATCTTGATCTAAGCTTACCCGGAAAGAGTCTCAATTTTGAGTTAAAGAGCCACACTTTTTGGCCCGATTCGAAAGATTTTCTATTAATGTGCTTGTCATGGAATTCTTTAGTCCGAGCTTTAAAGATTCTCAAACTCTCATATGCATCATTCCGGATTTCCTCAAACTCATTGAGTTGCAATTTCCGGTTCAGTTCAGCCCAGCCGCGACCATATCGAAGTTAAACTTCTTTATGGCTTGCAATGCTCGGTGCTCGAGTTCAATCGGGAGATGGCAAGCTTTGCCAAACACCGCCCTATATGGTGACATCCCAATGGGTGTCTTATAAGCAGTGCGTATAGTGATCCCGGGTTCTACCCCTTGTTGTACAGTGATCCGGACTTGTGTCCGTGGATGTTAGCAATTGTTTAAATCTTGTTTACATCCTTTCATACTTTGTATTTGAGTTGTAGGATGTGTTGGGCAGGTTTGTTACAGGTTGGTTATGTTTGGGAGCAAATGGTTGCTGCCCAGAATTTTGGTACTTCGCTCGAGCGAGAAGTTTGTCGCTCGAGCGAGCTTTTTGTTTTGGATCCTTCGCTCGAGCCAGAGTTTGGTCGCTCGAGCGAGAGTTGAGTTTTGTGCCTGGTGGCTCGAGCGAGAAGTCTTGCGCTCGAGCGTGCGTCTGCGTCTCATTTTGACCTGAGAGCTATGTTTTTTGGCTCGAGCGAGCTTTCCTTCGCTCGAGCGAGCGAGGTGTATGTTTTGAGTTTCCTCGCTCGAGCGAGCATTCTGTCGCTCTAGCGTGCTTCTGGGTTGTAGACCTGAAGCTTTGAGTTGTTGGCTCGAGCGAGACTTTCTTCGCTCGAGCGAGTACTCTTTGTGTCTGGTCACTCGAGCTACCAATCCTTCGCTCGAGCAAGCCTGTTATATATCAGATCGCACCAGCGATTTTAACATCACTTTTTCATCCCCTTCTCTTTTTCAAACCCTAGATCCGAGACCCTCTCTCTCTAGACTTGTCTTCTCTCTAGGATTTCATCTCACTCTAGTGTGAATCTATCCTAGGTCCTTTGTTAAAAAGATAGAGGGTGACTTGGGCTTTGATTTAATCTAAAACACTTGGGATTTGGAGCACGTTGGATTGTGGTCTTCATCTCCGTTTGAGCTCAAACTTCGAGGTAGGGATATCCTACTCCTTCTCATGAGCTTTGTCTTTGAATTTTAGCATTTTGATAAGTTGGGGATTGTTGGGTAATTTTGAGAAAGTTTGGGCCTTTGTGTAATTTTACAAAAGTTGGGGTTTTGTTTATATAAACCTATTTGCATGTTTGGCATAGAAAAATGAGATAAATGTTGGGTTATTGATAAAAATGGAACCTTAGGGTTGTGATGTTAATTATGGGAAATGCCCTAATTACATTGATAAATTAATTGGTATAATTAATTTGAAGAAAAGGGGAATTGAGTTGAGAATGTTGGAATTGGATGTGTATGGGATTAAAGGGTGTAGTTAGATTCATTTATCGCTCACCTAGTTGAAATGTCGATTATATATCCATTTGGTGCATTTATTTTCTGTTTAGAAATAACTGCTTTGGGCTATCGGTGGAGGATAGTCTTGATTGTTGTAGACAATGCATGATGATTAGGCAAACTAAAACTAATCGATTGAGTATGCTATCGAATATAGCGACTGGAATAATACATTAAATTTATGTATTGATTGATTGTATATGATCTATGTTTATATACATGTGTTGTGTGGGAGGAGATAGGGGATGTACTCTACGTTTAGGGGAAGATAGTGGATGGACCTCTAAACCGGATTTTGTGTGACATTGATACAGCACTACAATGTATATCAAGTGTTGATTATGGAAGTGTTTGAATTGATTTGATATAGCACTAAAATGTATATCGTTATCAATTGTGAAGTATAGAAGTGATTCTATGTTATATTGATACAATACCGAAATGTGTATCTTTCGTAAAGTGTGGAAATGATTTATGTGTTATCGATACAACATTAAAATGTGTATCCATCATGAATTTCGAAAGTGTTTTAAAGATGAGTCTTAATCTCATTAAGTTATTTGGCTAGATGTTGAGTCTTGTTTTCAAACTCAAAGTTGAAAAAAGAATGGGAAATGAAATGTAACATGGACTTAATGTCATGAAACCGAAATGTGATATATGTGGATGTATCTGTGTTGACCATTTATCAACTGCTAATCTTTTAGTCATTGTTCATAGCTGGTTTAGTGTATTTCTACTGGGCTGTGGCTCACCCTTTATGGGACATCATTTTCAGGTACAGGTAGCATGCCACCTCCAAGGACATAGCTTGGGAGGCTAGAGGCAGACAGACTTTTGTCGTTTTGTTATCTTTTGGATGTACTACATGTAAATTCAAGCCAAGGGCTTAATGTGTATTTGAGTTTGTACTCTTTTTTTGTAACCAAGTGTTAACTTGGAAAGCTGTAAGCCCGTAGGGCATTTGCTTTTGTTGTTAACATGTAATACTCATTGTAATGAACTACTCTGATAATTACAAAAATATTTATCTTTTATATCAATGCATGTCTAAATTGATGGGTTTTAATGTTATTATTTTGAGGGCGTTACAGTGCGGTAGGTCCATAATGCATCAATCAACCGTTGTGACCAATCTTTCCTATCTGGCCTCACTGTTTTCTCTATTATGTGCTTTACCTCCCTATTTGAGACTTCTACTTGGCCACTAGTTTGAGGGTGGTATGGAGTGCCAACTTTATGAGTGATAGAGTATTTCTTGACTACCGACTCAAAGAACCGGTTACAAAAATGCGTACCCTGATCACTTATTATGGCTCTAGGAAACCCAAAACGACTAAAGATATTTTCATGCAAAAATTTGATTACAACTCTATGATCGTTTGTTCGAGTAGTTATCGCCTCCACCCACTTAGACACATAATCTACTGCCAAGAGAATATACTTAAACCCGAACGATGACGGGAAAGGTCCCATAAAATCAATCCCCCAAACATCAAATATCTCTACCACAAGAATAGGGGACATTGGCATCATGTCATGTCGAGATATCGAACCCATTTGCTGACGGCGCAAACAAGTTCTACAAAATTGATGGGCATCTTTAAAAATTGTGGGCCAATAAAACCCGCTCTGTAAAATCTTGGCGGCCATTTTATGCCCACTAAAATGACCGCCACATGCAGAAGAATGACAAAATGTAAGAATGCTATGCACCTCACTCTTCGGCAGACACCGTCGGATCACTTGGTTGGAGCAATATTTAAACAACTTCGAATCCTTCCAAAAATAATACTTGACCTGCGAAAAGAATCGGTCTTTGTCTTGCTTAGACCAATTTTGCAGAATTTTCCCAATGGCCAAGTAATTCACAATATGTGCAAACCACGGGGGGCTCGCTCATGACAGCTCAAGGAGTTGCTCGTCCGGAAACGAATCATGCAAAATAAGAGGGTCACTAGTATACTTAACGAGGATTCGGGAGAGGTGATCTGCCACCACATTCTCAGATCCTTTCTTATCTCGGATCTCTAGGTCAAATTCCTGAAGCAACAAAATCCATCTAATTAACTTGGGTTTGGTCTCTTTCTTGGATAGTAAATACCGCAAAGCGGCATGATCAGTGAAGACTATGACCTTGGAACCTAGGAGATAGGACCGGAATTTATCTAAGGCAAAAACCACAACTAACAACTCTTTCTCAGTGGTAGTATAATTCAATTGTGCATCCGAGAGAGTGCGACTAGCATAGTATATAGCAAATGGTGCCTTATTGACCCTTTGGCCCAACACAGCCCCGACAGCATAATCGGAGGCATCACACATGATTTCAAAGGGAAGCGACCAATTTGGTGATTAAATGATTGGGGCGGTCGTCAGGGCCATTCTCAGTGTTTCAAATGCCTTTAAGCATGCCTCATCAAAGATAAAAGGCGCGTCTTTAACCAGTAAACTACACAAAGGACGTAATATCTTACTAAAGTCTTTGGTAAACCTACGGTAAAAACCTGCATGTCCTAAGAAAGACCTAATTTGACGCACGGAATTGGGTGGAGGAAGGCCTGCAATGAGGTCAACCTTAGCCTTGTCTACCTCTATACCTCGAGGGGACACAATGTGTCCCAACACTATACCCTCACGAACCATAAAATGGCTCTTTTCCCAACTCAAGATTAGGTTTGCCTTAGTACATCGTTCTAACACTCTAGTCAAGTTCCTAAGGCATTCCTCAAAAGACGGTCCAAACACCGAAAAATCATCCATGAAAACCTCTAAGAATTTCTCCACCATATCGGAGAAAATGGCCATCATACAGCGTTGAAAAGTCGCCGGTGCATTACATAGCCCAAAAGGCATGCGCCTATAAGCAAAAGTGCCAAAATGGCAAGTGAATGTAGTCTTTTCCTGGTCAGTAGGGTACACTGGGACTTGATTATACCCCGAGTAGCCATCAAGAAAACAATAGAACCCTTGCCTCGCTAACCTCTCAAGAATTTGATCAATAAATGGCAAAGGAAAATGGTCATTCCTAGTCATAGAATTCAATCTCCTATAATCAATGCACACTCGCCACCCAGTAGTGGTTCGTGTGGGAACCAACTCTCCTTGCTCATTCTCAACAACAGTGATGCCCGATTTCTTGGGCACCATTTGTGTGGGACTCACCCACTTGCTATCCGAGATGGGGTATATAATACCCGCATCCAACAATTTCAACACCTCCTTTTTCACCACCTCTTTCATATTAGGATTAAGCCTCCGTTGCATTTCACGAGAAGGTTTGGTGTCCTCCTCTAGGTGTATATAATGCATGCACACAGAGGGATCTATCCCTTTCAAATCAGCCACTGACCACCCTATAGCACTCCGATGTGCCACAAGAACACTCATTAACCGACTCTCCTGCTCCGCAGTCAAGTCAGATGCAATGATGACTAGTAAAGTATCCTGGGGCCCTAAAAATGCATACTTGAGTGTGGCCGGGAGTGGCTTCAACTCAAGTGTAGGTGGTATGACCAAAGATGGTATGACGGGCTCTCTCGACAGAGGAGGAAGTGACTCAAACCAGGCTTTCCACGGAGGAAAATCCGGTGTAGAAGAAGCATTAAGCAAGACATTCACCTCCTCAATCGATCCGTCAATATCAAAATTTTCAAACCCAAAATGAGCTAGACAAGCCTCTAAAGGGTCCTTTACAAGAATGGAGGGCAAAACTTCCTCCACAACCTCATCCACAACATCCACAAATGAGCATTCCTCTCTCTCATGGGGTTGTTGGGATGCTTGGAAAACATTAAGTTTCACTTGCATGTTACCAAATGAAACTTCCATCACCCCGGTACGACAATTAATGCATGCATTGGCCGTAGCCAAGAAAAGTCGACCTAAGATCACCGGAATTTGTTTCCTAGAACTAGCTACCGGTTCCATATCTAACACCAAAAAGTCAACAGGGAAGTAGAACCTATCAATCTTTACTAGCACATCCTCAATCATGCCACGTGGCACTTTGAGGGATCGATCAGCCAATTGAAGAGTAACAGTAGTGGGCTTCAACTCGCCAAGCCCAAATTCCTCTTACACAGAGTACGACAACAAATTGACACTAGCCCCTAAATCTAATAAGGCCCTATCAATGAAATGGTCTCCTATAATGCATGCAATGGTTGGGGTACCCGGGTCCTTAAGCGTAGGAGGTGTGTCATTCAACAAGATGGAGCTTACTTGCTTCGTGAGTAGGACCTTTTGGGACACGTGTGTCCTAGATTTACGCTTTTGCGTACAAAGGTCCTTCAGAAATTTGGCATAGGAGGGTACTTGCTTAATCGCCTCCAATATGGGGAGATTGATTTTTACCTATTTAAAGACCTCCATCATTGCTTCCATAGATGCCGCTTTCTTATTAAAAGGAGACGGTGTATCAAGGCATTGGGGAAAGGGTGCCTTAGGCACATATGGTGCCTTGGGCTCAAGTGAAGTGCTAGGGACTAAGTCATCCCTCTTAAGTGTTTCCCCCTCACCCTTGCTCTCATTGGGTGTACCACCGTGGTCACCCTTCTTAACTCTAGTTGCATCAGACGCAACTGACTGAGGCTCTAACTCCCTCCCACTTCTCAAACTAATCACTGCTTGCACCTGCTCATGGTGCTTTCCATTCCCACCCGAACTATCTGCCCCGTATTGTCCCTTAGGGTTGGCCACAGTTTGACTTGGTAATTTTCCCTCCTTTCTCCGATTCATGTTGTTAGCCATTTGACCCAATTAGGCCTCTAGCTTGGCAATAGAGTGAGTGTGGGAGTGAACTAACGGTGCTAACCCCTTAAGTTCTGAGAGAACTTCCAACATCTGAGTCTCAAAGGCAGAGTTGCCCTGAGGAACAAGCGAGGGTTGTGGTTGCCGGTACGGTTGTGGGGGTCGATAAGGTTGCGGTGGTCGGTAAGATGATTGGTTGGCAAAATTATTTAAATTCTGCCTTGGTGGTGGAGGATTGTAAGAAGTGCCTTGTGAAAGGGGTCTCCATGAAAAATTAAGGTGATTTCTCCATCCCGGATTGTATGTGTTGGAGTATGGGTCATTACCCGAATTAGAGAATCCTTGAGCCGCATTCACATGCTCTTGGACTAACTCCGGAAATTGTGATGCCGAAGGGTACTCACTCAAGTCATGAGCAGAACTCGCACAAATAACACATGCCTCGTGAAATTGAGGCTAATCTTGTTGGGTAGGGGCATGTCCTGCAGCTAATAATTGGTCCATCTTGCGGGACAGTGCCTCTACTTGTTGGGCTAACTCTAGGTTTTGCCCGACCTAAAAAATGCACCCTCTTTTCGAGGCTCCAACTACTGGTTGCTGGACTTGCCGGGCTGCGGAGGCATGGTGAAGGGAATTATCACTTACATTCTCAAACAATTGCCATGCCTCGGCATCATTTTTGGACATGAATGTCCCACCACAGGATGAATCCACAATTTGGTGGTGCGGCTCAGTTAAGCCATAATAAAATGTTTGAACAAGTTGCCAATCAGGCACTTGGTGGTGGGGACACTGTTGGAGAAGGTCTCGAAGTCTTTCCCACGTCTCATGGAATTGCTCGCCATCTATTTGAGCAAAGTTTGTGATGGCTCGCCTAAGTTGGTTGGTTTTACCTATGGGAAAGTACTTCTCCAAGAACCGTTGCTGTAATTGTTCCCAAGTTGTGATTGAATTAGCTGGTAAGGAATTCAGCCAGTGTTTGGCTTTATCCTTTAATGAGAATGGAAACGATCGCAACATTAAGGCCTCATTTGTGAAATTCTGGATCTTCACTGTCGAGCAAATTTTCAAAAATTCATTCAAATGTTTGTAAGGATCATCATGAGTTAGTCCATGGAATGATGGGGGCATTTGTATGGTGCTGGACTTAATCTCATAATGAGTAGCAGTGGTGTTGGGTAATTGGATGCATGATGGTGATGTATATACAGTGGGTGTGAAATAATCCTTAAGGGTCCGGTTAGGCACATTCGGGACATCTGGATCTGCCATCTCTAATGGCTCAATGTATGAATATGAATACTCAAGCCTAGGAACACGAGCAGAGGCTCTAAGTCTCCTAAGAGTCCTTTCTAATTCAAAGTCCAAACTCCACAATGCAGGGTGACAAGAACGGCGCTCGTGCATATACTACCCACTCACACACAAAAAGTTCTGACTCTGTGCACAAAGTTATGAAAGCAAAATACCAAAGGGAGAAATACTCACAGCAGTTTAACGAAAACGCTTTACTTGTCTTGCGGGTGCTTGACGTGTAGACGTTGTCTCCAACCTCTATTTGAGCTTCGTCTTTATTTTTAGCACTTTGGTGCTTTGCTTGCGAATGTTTGCTTCTGTTTATGCACTTTAGTGCTGCGGTTTTTATTTTTTATTTTTTAAAGCTCGGTTGCGCTCTGCTTGCACTTCGGTGATAGCTTCAATTTCAAACACTCTGCACACTTAGCAACACGAAAGCATAAAATCTTAAACTAAAAATTAAAATAAGAATATAACTTTAAATTAATTAATTTTGCCAGAAGTCCCCGGCAACGGCGCCAAAATTTGATGGGTTGTTGAACACACCAAAATTAAACACTAAACTACACCAAATTCTTTTAGAATAATGGCAAGTCCAGGTATCGATCCACAGGGACAATTGTGAAATTAAACTAATTTAACTTGTTAAATTCCTAAATTAATTTTGATGAAAAGATTGATTGATCATAACCTATTTTAATAACGAATAAATTAAACTAAATAATTAAATTATCAATTATAAATAAAATTGGATTTACTGAATTAGGGAAAAACCTAGGGCAAAGAGTCCACCACTAGTCACGTAAATAGGGTTTTCAAATTGAAAACAATTATGTTATGGTTCGAACGGAATAATGCTTCGTAACTACAAGTTCAAAGCATTTAGCAAGAAAATTATCACGTTCAATGTACGAGCACGAACCATCTCAAGTAGTACGAATCGTTCACTCTAAACTAAGGTAGTGATACGACTTGTCTCTCGTAGTATGATTCGTCTCATACCTTGAATGTGAAAGAATAGAAAACTCTTGTATGAAAAACATTCAACAATCACAGAAAGCCGAATATTTGAAGAAATAATGAAAAATATATATATGAAACTTCTAAAACACCATACAAATGTTCAAACCTTTACATAATTGAAAATCAAAAAGAAAAACCTATTACATGGCTAGGGTTTCATCAAAACCCTAGAAAATGAGACTAGCCACTCATGGAGGAGTGAGAGGAGGTAGATGGAGAAAAAGCCACCATGGGAGACATGCTTGAAGCTTCAAGTTCCTTCTTTTTTCAAACCCTAGCCTCTCTTTCTTGACAAAACAATTTTTCGAACCCTATTCCAGCCTTTTCCTTGCCTCTTTATCCTTCTGATCTCTTTCCAACAGGTTTAAAACGTCGGGCACATTTTCCCAGAAAAAGTCAATGCACGTGCGGAAAAGTCAACGCACGTATGGGAAAGTCAACGCACGTGCGAGAAAGTCAACTCTCTCCAAATTCTGTCTTTTTGCCCATTTTATGCTTTGATTATGTACAACCTGATTGACATTCAACACACATAAAGTATACAGTTTGACCAGCAAGTGAAGGTAAGAGATCCTAATTAACGGCCTCAATGATGTACAATTCGGTCTTAATCAGCCGCCCACATCTTCAAGGTGGTATGCTCTTTTTTTTGCTAGGCTGGTCACTCTGTACAGTCCTTTCCAGTTGGGTCCCAATTTACCATCTCATGGTACCAGAGTGTTTCTTATTACTTTGCGCAGCACCCAATCTCCAATCTTGAATTACCTTAGATGCACTGCCTTGTTGTATTTTCTAGATAATTCTTGTTGATAAAAGGCAATGTGGACCAATGCCCTTTCTCTTCGTTCGTCAGCCAGATCTAGCTCCAAGGCCATGGCTTCTCCATTCATATCAGGATCAAAATTTTCGCTTCTAATAGTGGGGAGGCCAATTTCAGGGGGGATCATTGCCTCTATGCCATAAGCCAGGGAAAAAAGGCATTTCGCCAGTCGACCGCCTAGGTGTAGTGCGGTACGCCCATAAGATGCGAGGAAGTTCTTCAGCCCATTTCCCTTTTGTTTTTTCCAGTCTTTTTTTTTCAGACCGTCTAAGACTACTTTGTTGGAGGCCTCGACCTGACCATTAGCTTGGGGGTATGCTGGTGTAGAGTTATAGAATTTGATCTTGTGTTCTTCGCAAAACCCCCTGAAGATTCGTCCATCAAATTGAGTGTCGTTGTCAAATATCAAGGCCTTGGGTATTCCGAACCGAGTTATGATGTTTTACCAGACAAACTTCTTGATGTCTTTCTCTTTAATGGAGGCGAGTGCCTCTACTTCCACCTACTTGGTGAAGTAGTCTGTTGCTACAATAAAGAACTTTCTGTTGCCGGCGCGGTTGGGAGTGGTCCCACAATGTCTAGGTCCCACATTGCAAAAGACCAAGGGCTGGTCAAGGGTATGAGCTCTCTTGCTGGCTGATGGATTTGATGCGCGAACTTCTAACATTTCTCACATTTTTTGACGTACTTCTCAGTGTCTGCTTGCATATACAGCCACCAATACCCTTGTGAAATGGCTCGGTAGGCCAGCGATCTTCCTCTTTGGTGGCTTCCGCAAATGCCTTCATGAATTTCAAACAAAAATGCCTCGACCTTGTTAGGATAGACACACTTCAAGTATGGTCCTGTGAAGGATTTTTTGTACAATACTAGTGATGGGGAGAGCCAAAATCGCTGTGACTTTGCTCTAATTTTGTTGGCCTCATTCCTGTCCTCGGGCAAGATGCCATTTTTAAGAACACCACTATGGGATCCATCCATGAGGGACCTAGCTTGGCACAGCATACTTCGGTTGCTTCAGGTTCTTCAATACTTGGTCGTGGCAGGAAATCCATTAGCAATGGGTGTGGGATAGACGTGTCTACCATCGATGCAAAATCAACCAGCTCATTTGCCTTGTAATTTTCTTCTTAACTGATTTGCTCTATCCTTACCATTTCAAACTTCATGATCTCCTTTCTAACCAACTCTTGATACTTGGCCATTCTATTATCCTTTACTTCGTAGTCGCCCAAAATTTGGTTGACTACTAATTAGGAGTCACTGTATACCATCATCAACTCGGTGGCTTCCATGCGGAATGCTGACTTCAAATCGGCTAACAGTGCTTCGTACTCAGCATCATTGTTGGATGCTAGAAATCGAAGGTTGATTGCTTGTTCAATGGTCAAGCCATCTGGTGAGATGAGGACTATCCCAAGTCCAGCACCGTGCCTGTTGGACGCTCCATCAACGAAGAGCTTCCACATCTCCCCTACAAATAACTTCCAGCAAGTGGAGGGATTTGATGACGCCTTAGGATCTAGGTTGCTAATGGCGCTTTCTCTAAATTTTTTGCCCGTTGTAGCAAATTGTTCCTCACTGCTTGATTGTCTTAGCACTCCATTCCCAGGCGTATCTTTAGGAACCACTGTAGGACTAGGTAGTTCGTTGCTCACTTGCTCGCCTTGTCGTGGGGTGACGCTATTCCCACGGCCCTTTCCCCCACTTTGCTCGGTTATCTAGGATAAGTCTACTGGGCATACATAATGACTACCTGGCGCAAACTCTACCATGAAGTCTGCCAATGCTTAGGCTTTTATCGCGGTTCGTGGCTGGAACTTGATGTCGAACTGTCCGAGCTCCACAGCCCACTTTAATATTCGCCTTGAAAAGTCCGCCCTTTCAAACAAGGATTTTAAGGTAAAGGCCGTTAAGACGATCATGGTGTGCGCATGGAAGTAGTGCGATAATTTTCTTGAAACCATCATTAAAGCTAAAGCCAACTTCTCTAACGGAAAATATCTCGTTTTGGCGTCCAGTAACGTCTTGCTAACATAAAAGATGGGCAGGTACTGTAATCCTTCAGCTCGTACTAATACTACGCTAACTGCATGCTGGGAAACTGCCAAGGATAGAAAAAGTTCCTCTCTTGATATTGGGGTTACCAACAACGGCGAAGAGGTCATGTATTCTTTCAAGCTTTCCAGAGTGCAATCGCACTCGTCATTCCACTTAAACTTGGCTTTCAGTGCCTGGAAGAACGATCGACATCTGTCTGATGACCGACTTATGAATCGATTTAACGCGGTAGCTAGGCCCCGTAAGATACTTGTCACGACGCAAACCCGCCCCTATAGGTTTAGCGTCGTAACCGGCCAGTAATCCTTGGATTACCGAAGGCCTCTGAACAGATAAGCATATGATAAGGGGCTAGCGGAAGCAATAGTATATAAATATAAATGTCCAATGAGCTGTGTTGACTTACATGAAACAGAATATTTAAAAATTTATATACACAACCATAGTCAACCACACATTATATTATACCACACACATTACAGTATCTTAAGTACAGCCAACATAGTTAAATAAAATCTCATACATATACAGAACTAATCAGAACTTGAACCCAAGACACTTCGGGAACCTCCTCGTGAGGCGCAATGGTTGGCTGACAACAGAACACAGTTCCCTACAAAAACCTCCGGGCTCGAACTCCAGAATGCTCACCTATATACATATATATACAAACAATGAGCTAAAGCCCAGTGAATAACATTAAGGTAAAGCGGTTAGTGAACGAATTCCGAACATTTCATACGTGTAAAACAGATCATAGCATAATCATAGTCATCTCATATCGGAACATAATAATGGCGTATCCCATAGAACATATCGAACATATCACATAATGTCTTCCGACTAGAGTAACCGGTCCCGGACACCGATTAAACACATATCACCACAATGAAGTGGCTAACGAGATCTCGTAAATGTCATGGACCCGCATTTTCATGCCGTCCCCCATGACTTGGGACTATCTATGGATGCCATAATAGGTTTCAAACTTGGAATGTTCGTTCACAGAAGCATATATCATTTCAGAAAACATAACATATCATATCTCGTTTGGAACATAATTTTCATATAAACGTATCTTTACGATAACGTTACTCACAGTGGTTCCCGTAAATGGTCAATCAATCCTCGAGTCTTGACCTACAATCACAAAATACATAGCACAAAATATGTCTCATTATTATTCATTCATGTGGCCATACATGGCTTAGCTTTCTCACCTTAATTTCCCATTCATTCCATGCTACACAACTTGTTCACATTGCCCATATACTCGGATTCTACATATATTTCCTAATTCACTTACTTATGTTATCTCTTAGCTTATTAATCTTTAACGGCTCATAAATCATGCCTAAGAATGCCCATAAAGAGATGGGAGTGAAGATATGTGCTTAAAACATCTTTTGAAAACATGCTGAAAATAGGTTGGTGGCTAGAGCCAGCAGAAGGCAAAAACAGAGCTCGCTCGAGCCAAGACTTCTTTGCTCGAGCCAGCCTTTTGCAGAGTGCAAAATTCTGAGAGCTCGAAATGTTGGCTCGAGCCACCACTTCTTCGCTCGAGCCAACTGTAAAATTTTGGGCAGCAAGCTCAACAAAAATGGCTTCCAAACCACCTTCAAACCTTAGGGTCTTGCATGATTTGATCAAACACACAAAAATAGCTTTAGAAAACTTCAATACAAGACCCTTAAAACATCTTTTATTAAAAAACTCATCAATTCTTGAAAGGTTTGAACCAAAACTTCTTCATGCAATGTTTTTCAACTCTTCCATGGTTTTTCAAAACATGCAAATGGTGACCAACAACTCGTAAATTCTGGAACCATGGACAAGATTAAAGCTCACATGCATGCAAGGCCTTCAAAACTCCAAAATGATGAAACCAAAAGTTAATCTCCAAGAACTCACATGCAAGACATCCACTTGATCATAGACCCATTGCTCTACAATTATCATGAAATTGGCTCAAAGATATGTTAAGACCATGATGCATGGGAGGTTATCTACAGAAAATAGGCTCAAGATACTTACCTAGATTATGGATTCAAACAACAAGAGATGGCCTTCCTAGTTCCCTTCTTATTCTTCTTCTAGCTCTCTCTCTCTCTCTCTCTCTCTCTCTCTCTCTACACGGACCACGTGAGTAAAGGGGTGATACAACCCTCCTTCAACTTTCATCAGAATGTATACAACACACACACACTCTCACATTGAGCACCTACACGTGCACACACATGCACACTTCCAACACACACACACAAGGATTAATCCTCTACACCCAACACCACCAAGGCCTAGCACACCTCACTCTTAATCACATCTTGGATCATTAATAGAATTAATTTAGGCACCAATCTTGCATTATTTAATTCAAACATAAGTAACCTAAATTTATTCGGGTTAGCACGAAATTCAATTAATCCAAAATAGTTCCCATCAAGGTTCAATTTAATTACATGCGATTTTTATCAAACCGAATCAATTTTTTTTTTTTAACAAAACTTTTCAGATGGTTCTAAAAATTCTAATTAGTCAATCCATGTGCTCAATTCGGTTTCTGAAAGCATTTAGGCTAACAATTTCAGATTCAAGGTAGAAATCATAACAAATAACTTTCAAATCAGATAGATATGCACAAATTACTATAAAGCACATAATAAACCCATAATTAATTTTATTCACTTAATTAAGATCCTTAATTACTGATCAGTGGCTAATTACGGATCGGGGTTATTACAATACTGTACTTCTTTGACTGTGTTGGGCCTCTTTAGATATTGAATGGTGTAACAAGCTCGCGGGGGACCTCGCTACAGTTCGGACTCCCTTTTGTTTTGTTGCGGTTCTTAATCTGAACCAAAGAGTCCAACTCTGGCAAATCGTTTTGAGAAAAACAGATTTTTGAAAAGAAGTGCCAAACATGGACTGCTTTGCCAGATACAGAGTCGCCACCTAAATATTTTTTAAATGGGAAATTTAGGAAACCCTGACTCGGTGCCGAAGGCCACGTGTCCGTCATAACCAAAGTAGTCTTGGCTCGGGAGCTTGGGTACGATCGGGGAAGGTCAGCTATGAGCACCCCCTTTCGCCCGGTCCGAAGACCGGCCTCTACTAACCGTGATATCCGATTTTGAAAACGTTATGTGTTCTTATACCAATTATTAGCCTAGAATTACTATATTATGCGCACAGCAAAACAAGTATAGACTAGATTGCCTAATTTGGAAATAAGCATTGTATATCCGTTTTCTTTGAAAATGCTTTGGAATTTGCTACTCGCAAGTAGGCTAAAATACGAATTTCAATGAGTTATTCCAACTCAAGCAATCCAACCTCCACCCACAGGCATTCAAACAGTTTATCACATAAGCAACTAGCCACATGGTAAACATGCTATCATGTTAACATTCACACGCATGCGAGATGCTAAAGCATAGATACTTACATCGTACTCCGTGCCAAAACAATAAACTGGTTAGCAATCATGCATGTCCTAGTTCATGTTAAGTGGCTAATGCAACACATGCAAAGATGCAGTTTAGAGTAGGCTCGGCTATCCTAGACATGGCATGTGAAATGCTACAACTATCACGTATTCAATTTGGAATTGAAAGTACGATGCAGTTTGTATGATGTACCGAGCCCGGTGCATGTAAACAAATGTATGGATGCACGCATGCATAGCATAAGGTATGCTAAAATAAACGTGCCCTAATACTAACCATTAAAAGCAGGTAAATAAAAGGGAAGAAAGAAGTGGGGGTTGGAAGACATACAAACCACTCACCCACACTTATTACAAATATGCCCTCGCTCGGAGGGACCAAAAGAATAATACAGATTAATTAGCTACGCAAACTAATTAAAATATTACAGTCCAACTAAATTAATCAAATAAATTAATTAATCTAATTAAAGCAGTAAACCGCCTCGAGATGAGGGCCGGATGCAACGCATGCTCGGGACTTGCTCGGAATTGCACTGCCATGCTTAGATTGCCTCTGTTTTCCCTGCTTTGTATCTCAGAAGACTGCCAAAGTCTCAGGAGTGCCTCCCAGGACACTGAGAGACATCATCGGCTGAGTAGGACTTCCACCGGCATCAGCATGAGGTCACCGTCACAAAATTCATCCATCGGCCATCAATAGACTGCCGGTCGGCACTAAATACTGCCAGCCGGCACTGGATGTCTGCAGAACCTGCAACTCACAGCAGCAGAGGGCAAAAACTTGCATGGCAATGTAATTCCAACAATGTGTGCACCAATCATGCCCCTTATCATATTTGTGACTCAAAGGGGGCATGCGCCTCGATTCTCGGGCCACCAATCACGCATTTCCATGCATGATGGCCCAAAGAACCAAATGTGCAACTTCTATTTCAAATGCATGCAAACCAAGCAAACACACAAGGGTGCTAAGCCTCTATCATGACTTGGTCAAGAGGTAGAGCATGCATGTTTATGTGATGCAATCCTAGACATGTCAACTAGTATGCAATCATGCCAATGCAAAGGAGCATACAAGCTAACAAACATACAAGGCATGAAACACCAATGTCAACCATCAAGTATGCAAGGTGTAATGTGGGTGTCCAAGCATGCAAACAAGCATGTGACTTCATTCAATCATGTTAGTCCTAACATGCATTTACTTACCAAGACATTACAACACTCAAGGAGCATATGCAAGCAACAAGAGGATGGACTTGCACATAGGTTAGGCAGCCCTAAATAAGCCTAAAATCAGTGGCCAAATGCCATAGAAGTGAAGGCTAAGATATATGCAATACATGCACACATGCAAGCATACATAATCCAACACTTAGGCGTAAACAAGCAACTCTTAAGAACACTTAAAAGAGGCTAACATGGACATATTAACATGCATATATAAGCTTTAAAATCATGTTGGACATGGTGCCAAACCAAGCAACAAAATAGACTAAGCATGCAACAAATGGTCCAAGCATCCAAGGCAAGCCAAAGGAGACCTAAACCATGGCTAAGCCAACCAAGCCTCACAAGGCCAAGAAGGCTTAAAACAGGTCTAAGGCAGCCTTAGACCATACAAAAGGGACCTCCTAGATGGCGTCTAAGTGGCTCTAGAGCAAGGCACACACAATGACCAAATCATTAGGCATACAACATATGCTTTCAAAACTTCAAAGAGGCATGCAAGGCAATCATTCAAGCATGTCTAAGGGACTGAAATAGCATGCTAAATGGTTTTAAACCATTGAAAATAATGCAAGCAAGGCATACTATACTTTCATGCTCTTAAGGCCAACAAGCCAAATGCAAAGAGGCTATGTGATGCAAGCTAAGATCGACCAAAGTAATCATGGACAGACCTTATTCATGGAAAAATAAGCATACAAGCTTCATGAATCTAAGCCTAAAACATGTTAGAATAGAGGCACAAACCTAATGCATGTTAAAGGACTAAAGAGGCATTACAAAGCATCTATGCAAAACATGCAAGGAGTACTAAAACCAACATGATACAAAGTTATAATATGGCAATATGAGCACAAAATACAGCCATGGCATAACCAACAAACAACCAAACATGAGGCTCCCTCAAGAGGCAAAATAGGTCCTTTTCAAGGACAACAAGGAGAGGGGGTGACCCTCTCCTTCTTGGGACTTCAAGGCATCATCTTCACCACTGAACTCCCTCAAGATTTCAGTGGTGAAGAGACCCCAACACCAAAATCCCGGAGCTCTCACAAAATAGCACAAAATGAGGCCTTTTCAAGGCCTAAGGGTGGTCAAACCTCTCCAAAGCACAAAACACTCTTAACCAACAATAAAGAGGACTAAAAAACAGAACTTTTTTGTATCAAATGCTAAGCACAAAAACAGTTCTAAACTATGCAAAAATGGAGTGCAAAAATGGGGTAAAAAGGGGTAGTTTCTTACCCTTGAAGACCACCTTCACAAAGGTTGATGTTGTTGCTTCCTTAAGCTCAAATCCAACCAAAAACTTCAAGAACCAGCCCTTAGAACCTCAGTAACCGAAGGAAGGTGAAACACTAGGTGCTTGTGTGCAATAATATGGATTAAAGCACCTAGTATAGAAACAAGAGAGGAAAAGAGAGATAGGATAGATACACAAGTTCTAACCTAGAACCAGAGCTTCTTCTCTGTCTTTTCTCTCTAAAAATGTCTAATCTTTCTAACCCTTGAGCCAAGAGAAGAGAGCCCTCTCTTATAGGCAACAAAGCTTGCAAGCTAAGCAAACCAAAGGCTCATCCCTCCATACACGTGTATGGAGGGGAAACAAATGCTATACAGCTGCTTCAAAATATCTCAAAAAGCAACTGAACAGTAGTCGGCAGGGCAAAATTGTCATTTTGACAAAATTGATTGCCGACCGGCACAAAAGAGTGTCGACCGGCACAATATAGTGCCGATGGCAACACCAACCAGCCGGTGGCCTCTAGCCACTGCCGGTGGTGTGTGGGGATGCCTCACAAGGCATTCCCTGCCCCTCCAAGGCAAAGCACAAGTGTTTGGTGCAAAACCAGACACAAAACGGTCAAGTTCGGAGGTCCTGAGGCAAGGCGCGTAGCAGAGAACTCCGGGAACTCCAAACGAACACGAGCATGGATAATCACCGAGTGTTCAAGCGGTGACGTCCAGGTCTTGAGGACGGTCAAAAATGGGGTGTCTACAAATGGCTTTGATCTGAGAAGGATTGGCTTCTATACCTCGGTTGGTTACTAAAAAGCGAAGGAATTTTCCTGACCTTGCGCCAAACGCACACTTGGATGCGTTCAGTCGCAGCTTATGGGTCTTCAAAATTTGGAACATTTGAGCGAGATCCTTGAGATGGTCTCCTTCATTCTTGCTTTTGACCACAATGTCGTTTATGTAAGCTTCCATTGTTCTGCCTAACAATGGCTTGAACATTTTGGTAATCATTTGCTGGAATGTCGCCCTTGCATTTTTTAGGCCAAAGGACATGACCTTGTAACAATACAATCCTCTAGGTGTTATAAACGATGTGACCTCCTGGTCAGGTTCATACATAGCAATCTGATGGTAACCGCGATACGCATCGAGAAAGCTAAGTCGGTTGTGACCTGCAATTAAGTCCACCAGTTGGTCTATTTGTGGTAGAGGAAAGCTGTCTTTTGGGCACACTTTGTTGACTGTTTTGTAGTCCACGCAAACGCACCACTTGCCATTCTTTTTTCGCACCGCCACGGTGTTGGAGATCCACCTGGGATAATGAACCTCCCTGATTGCCCCTGCTTCTAGTAGGTTTCCCACTTCCTCAGCCACTACCTCGGCGTGATGAAGTGCCGATCGTTGAGTTCGCTGTATAATTGGTCTGGCAGTTTAGTGGACATTGAGTTGATGGAAAATGAAGTTTGGGTCAATGTCAGGCATATCATACAGCATCCAGGCGAACACCTCGATGTTAGAGATCAAAAATTCCATGATCTCTATCCTCTCGGTGCTGGACAAAGATGAGCCAAGCAGAAAGAACTTTTATGGGATGTTCTCGTCTACTCTGACCTCCACTAGATCTTCTATTGCCTTTTGTTCGGCTGCCTTGTTGACGTCTGCAAACAACTCGTTGCTTTCTAGCTCCTCCACCATTTGTATGAACCCTTTGGCAGCTCGACTGCCATTCACTGTCACGCAGCATTACTTGGACATGATTTGGTTTCCTAAGACTTCTTTAATCATTCCGGCCTCGTTGGGGACCGCATCACCTGGTGGTAGGTTGATGCTACCACTTGCATGGCGTGCAACCATGCTTTTCCCAAGATTATGTTGTAAGTGGAAGGGATTTTCAATACCCAAAATTCCACTTGCTTTGTCATTGTTCCAGCTTTGACCTACAGAATTATCTTGCCAACCGGCCATTCTGGCATTGAGTTGAAACCGACCAGGGGAGATGTCGGGGGTGCTAGATCTTTGTCTTCCAACTTGAGTTGCTTGAAGGTCTCATAGTATATTATCTCACATGAGCTCCCTTAGTCTCTCAAGATCTGTTTGATGTCGAAATTCTTGACGCGCAAAGTAACCACTAGTGCGTCATTATGAGGGCTTTGTAACCTTACTAAGTCCTTGTTAGAGAAGGTGATGACATTAGTCTCCTCCGTTTTCTCCTTTTTCAAGATAGGCTGTGCACTTAATACCTCTCTCATGTGTTCAGCCTTCTTGATCATCTCTCTAAGTTCACATACTCGTTCAGGCTCAATGATCCCATGTATCACATTGATTATGCCTTGGGGTGGATCGTCAACTGGTGTCCCATTTGGCCCGTTGCAGTCCTGGGGGGTTGGTTGCACTCCCCCTTTAATATACTGGTCTAAGTGGCCTGCGGCCACTAAATCTTCCAGATGTTGCCTTAATGGCGTACAGTTTTTAGTTCGGTGCCCCTTTTCATCATGGAAGGTGCAACGGTATCTATCATCATAGCCCTCTGCGCTTCTCCCAACTTGGCTGGCCTCCAAATGAAGGGTTCGTCGCATATCTCGTTAAGAATCCGATAGATAGGCTTATTGAACACCGTGGTGACGGTGGTGCGGACTCTTAACCTCTTACCTGGGAATCCTCACCATTTGGTCGTCTGCCCGACCATTTTTGTTCGGTCATTCTTCCCGGTCAACCGTGTTAACTTTTGTCACGGGTTTTCTGTCTGACATCGCTATTGTGCCGGACTTTGCCTTAGCGCAACCGCTATCTTCATCTATCCTGATGTGCTAATGTACTCTCTCCATTAAGGCCTCCATTGTGAGGGGTGACATCATTGTCATTGAATCCCTCAATTTATTGCTTGCTGGTAGACCCCGTTTGTACTGCGCGATAGCTAGGTTTGTGGGGCAGTCTCCAATTTGATTAAAAGTCTCCCAATACTGGTTGTTGTAAGACTTTAGTGTTTCTTTCTCGCCCACGTCGATGGAGAGCAGCTGGTCTATCTCCACCGGCGTCTTGGTGTTTGTCTTAAACCTGGTAACGAACGCCTCTGCAAGTTGCGCCCATGAAGCTATGCTGCCTTCTAGCAACCTCTCAAACCATGTCAAGCCCAAATCGCCTAAGTTTAAGGGAAACAAGATACACATTACAGTCTCGTTCCGTCGATGAATAACTATGACCTGGCGAAAGTGGCTCAAGTGCATGTAGGGGTCTAACTTCCCTTTATAAGTTGTGAACTTAGGCTGGTGGAAGCCTAAGGATAATGGTGCGTTCTCTATCGCTGGAACGAACGGTGAGCTCTGCAACCTTGCTAACGCTTTGTCTGCTGGTTCGTAGGCAAGGCGCGATACTGCATTCCAACCTCGACACTTCCATGCGTCTTAGGAGCCAACCGGTATAGAGCAGAGACCCTTTGGGGGTCGCGCACTTGATGATCTTCTCTTCTTCGAGCCCTTTTTTCTAGCACTGTTCACAGGTCTGCCGACTTAGGCAACTCTGTGTGCCTAGATGTCGTTTGGTGTGTATGCGAGGAATGATAATTGCTTCCCTCCGTACAAGACCTTTTAGTCCTCGTTCTCTCAGATCTGGAGTAACGAGTCCTAGAGGTCCTCGACTGCATGTCACCTGTCCTGAGGCTTCTGCTTTTAGTCTGAGATGGTGTGACTTGCTTGTCATGATCTCCTGAGTAGTGAGAGTGCATTTTGTCTTTGCCCATCTTTTTATCTACCACCCATTTGCTTTTTATCTGGCGCTTCATAGTCTCCATGTCAGCCGTCATTCTCCTTATCATTTCATCTTGCTCCCTTACATGATCTTCCAGAACCTGAGGATCTATCATCCGCCTTTGTCTACCAAGGGTTTGAGAGCGACGTGGACTTGAGCCTCGTCTTTATCGCGTGTCTCTCTATAGGTTCCATCGCTGGGGATCCAATTTTGCCATGAATGGGACAAAAGGCAAACCTTCGCGCCTCTCGCCCCCTTCTGGGGTTTGCCCATTGATAGTAGAATATGGCAAGTCTTCATTATGCGTCATTGGAATTAATCGAAGAAAAACTCGATCAAAAGGTTTGTTCTCTGTAAAGCTTCCCACAGACGGCGCCAATTGTACGAGCACGAAATAATCTTCTCGTATAATCTTGTTGATCAAGTTTGCACTCCTCCAAATATTGTCGCTTTGCTACCTGAAAACATAAACGTAAGCTAGCCGGCGGGTGTGTGCCGGAAACCTCTTCGATGCCTAAGTCAACAAATAGAAAATAGACACAAAAACTCTGTATATTTAAGAATAAGAATTGCGATACCTGTGCATAGGTCCTGCTATGAGCTTTTATAGATTCTGCCTGGCACAATCCTAGTAGGACTCTAACTCTCCTTAGCAGAGTCCTCCTAGGAATCACACTCCCAAGGATAATACCTATCCTGATAACACCCTACTCACTGCCAACCAAGTGATATGGTTAAACCCCTTACCTCGGTTGACACTGCGGTCAACCAAGTTACTTCGACTCCGTGCTTAACATGGTCGAGCCGTGATGACCCTACTACAGGTTGACATTCTACCGAGCTACACCCAGCTCAGCCCATCGCCCTACTAATCATCTGGGTCGGACAAAGGTTTGTCCCCAGATAGGTCCCAATTCTAGGAACACATCCGACTGTCCTGGTAGCTACCTCGGTCCAAAGTCGAAATACAAAATATCTCCTTGGCCCATTGTGCGGCCCAACTTCCAAATAAAACTTTTCCTAGCTCGGCCCAATTTGCACAGAAATTTCCCTCTCAGGTAGATATATGTCAATATTAGGTGAAGTGACAAGCCTCTGCATCTTTGAGTTTAGTTTGCCTACAGAAAATGCTAGGAATACGTAGAGTTGCGTGCACATGCACAATCCTCTCACATATAGCATTTTCCTCACCTAGGGAAGCAACGTTTAAATTACCCAGGCCAACAACGGATACAATATAGAGGCCAACAACGGATACAATACTTTTGTAATTGCATAATATTAGCCTTCGTTTGTGATGTGGATTGGCTTTTTAATTTTTAATTATTTTAAGTCTTATTTGGAAATATGTTATTTTATTAATTTTTTGATTTTTTATAAAAGAAGATATGTAGAAAAATAGAGAGAGTGATGTAACAATTTATAGTGACTTTTTGATATTGTAGTTAAAATGTATAGTTGATAAACAAGGCCTTAATCTGGGGCTAAAAAATTTCGTTGGAATAAGTTTTGTAATTTTTTTGACTTTTATGAGAAAAAAATAAAATAATTATGATTTAGATGTGACATTTTGTCCTATTTGATTAAAGTAGTCTATTTTGACTTATATGATTATTTTAGCTCAAATAGACATGCCAAATATAACCTAATTGGGTCGGGTTGGTTTTAGTGAATATTCCTCTATTAAACCCGATGTTTAACCCAAAAAATCAAAAAATTATAGATTGAACCTGCAGCCAACCGATTAGCTGGACGAAAATGTCCATTATAGGGTTGGGTTGGGTTGGGTTGGGTTGGGTAAGGTCGGGTCTCAGATTTTTTAACATTCTTAAGATTTATTTAAAATATAAATTATTTTATGTGATTTAAAAAATTATAAATATTTCATTGTCAGTATTTTTTATTTAACAAAATTAATTAAAAAATAATATTTTTAATTATTCTCCTATACAATAATATAATTACTCTAATTATTAATTGATATAAATTTCTGATACCATTAAAAACTCTTAATTAACTTGATAATTTATTAATAAAATAAAATTAAAAATTTCACAAAACAGGATGTAATGACAATTCATATTTTAAGAAAATCTTAAAAAATATGTTTGAAATTTATCCTTCACCACAAGACTCGTCTGAACTCATATTTGAGCTTGGTATGTACCGTTAACTCATATTTTATTTTTTATCTAGTGAAAAAGTTTCAGAGTTTTTGAAAATTAAAAATACGTTAATAATTCAATATATATTTTTTTATTTGAACGCCATGGGAGTGCATGTCTTGAGTTCTAGACTTGAAATTTTGACTGTAGCCAACTGTGATGATTACTTATTTATTGGTCAGTGATGATGGAGAGCTTTAGAGCTTGGCTCTAAACTCAGTTTTAGTGACGTAAAAATTTAAAAAAAAAACAAAAACAAAAATGATTGAAAGTTTTAGGCCTTGTTTGGTATATACTAAAAAAGTTAAAAAGTTATTATTCTATTTAAGTCATATCATCTTATTTAAGTTACATTACCTCTCTATCACATCACTTCAAACCCAACTCATATTTCATCAAAAGTCAAAAAGTGCACTTATTTAGAACATCCCAAACCACCCCTTAATTTTGGAGTTCTGGAAAGAGCTTTAATGGTAGCACTCACCAAAAAAAAAAAAAAAAAAGAAGAAGAAAAGGACCAAAGTATCATATCAATGGAATGGAGCCCACTCCTAAAGCTCCTTTACAGCTCATATTTTAGAGTTCGAAAACATTTTTGTTGACTGTTATAGGTGGTATACTATTTGGAATTCTGTAATATTTATTTTTATTTTTTTTATATTTGTTAATTACTTGAAATTAAAGAAAATTACAAAAAACTATAGAAATTGTTGAATTATGAAATAATTTGGATATTAAATATAGCATGATAAGTTTATCTTAGGCTTAGAACTTGTACTAGATCCAATTGCATGATTTGGTATTTTCTTTACTTGATGATTAAATTATATTTAGCATGTTTTCTATTGTAAATTCAAATTGAGATGCTAGTATGTAGAGTTAAACATATTAGCATGCTTTCTATTGTAAATTCAAATTGAGATGCTAGTATGTTGAGTTAAATATATTATCATACTTTAGACATGTTATAAGTAGTGAAATGTTGTTTGGTTGAGAGAATTTTATAAATTTTCTCATGAAAATTAAGATTTTGAGCATGAATTGAATTACTTATCACTTAAGATGCAGGAGATGATTATGAGTTTTGCGAATTTTTGATCTTGATATGCGTGTAAGATTATCACTAATCCAAATCTATTTTTCTGGTAAGTATTGATTTTTCTACACTCCATATTAATTAAGAGTAATGTCAGGGACTTCAAATATTCTACCAAATGTTTTACATGGGTGTGAAATAAAATATTTAATAAAATATTTGAAATTCCTAGCATTTTTTTATTAATTAAAGGATTTTTTTTTTCTTAGGTAGTAGGAATGAATCACTCATCACCTACCCCTTCTTAAGAAATTTCTGCTAAACTTGTTTAAATTTTAGGTTTAGATATATGATTACACAATTGCTTTCCAAATGATCACATAATCATTTTGATGTTTGACCGTTTGATGTTTCTGATTTGGGAAAGATTATGGTACATATCTCTCAAAATATATGTACCATAATTATAATTATATATATATAAAAAAAAAAGGATATAATTTCATATTTTTTGAGTCATAATTAAAAAAAAATACAAAAAATTCATAACAAAATATTTCAAAATAATATCATAATTAAAGAAAAAAATTTATCATAATTAAAAAAAAATAACGTAACTAAGAGTACATGTAATAAATGAGTGTATATAATAAAATTCTCCTTATAATTGACACCGAATGCAGTTTTGTTTGCTAATAGGACTGCAATCCAAAAAATGTTCTAAGCAATTAATTTTTATAAAATTGTACGAAGTTCGTCTTTGTTTCTTATTTGGGCGACAATCATTCACGTTAAGGGAGTTCAAAATATATATATATATATATATTGATGTCAAGAACTTTAGGATTTTGGCTTAGGTGAGACAATATTAAAGGAAAATGTCATGTAAAGAAATGGGTATCTGCCGCTCTTGCATGCCCTTAATGTACTTTCCTCTTAAACTTTACGTCGATTTTGACTCAGTTTGTACTGTGAATTTAGATTATCTGTAGTATCTTAAATAATTAAATCTCGTAGATCCAATTATTATTTTTATTCTTAAATGCCTAAAATTATTTTTAAAATGTGAGATTTCTATGAAGAAGTGACATATTCAAATTTCTACTTAATTTGGGAATCCAATTCCTCATGAAATACGTAATCGGGTATCAATGTCTTGTTGTAATTCATTCCAAATTTTAGAATAATGAAACATCAAAATCATATTTATCATTCTCCCTCAAAAATTTTGGCAACCAAATTTAACACCGGTTTGCAAATAGTTAAAAATATTCCACCCAATTGCTATCTTCCTCTTCTTCCAATTCATTTTCATTTTCTTGGCAAAGATTTGAACAAAATACCCACCCCAATTGCTATCTTCCTCAGAAGTAGTTGTTGACTTCAAATAAATTGATAGATGAACACTGTGTAAGATTCTTTTTAAGTAGTTTTATTAACGAAACTAAGGTTAGGTTTGACATCTTCTAAAAAAGTTAAAAAATTAAAAAGTCACTATCCTATTTAAATCACATTATCTTATTTAAGTCATATCATCTATCTACCATATCACTTTAAACCCAACTCATATTTCATAAAAAGTCAAAAAATGTACTTATTTAAATCATCCCAAACAACCCCTAACTTAAAATAATGGAAAGTTGACTACCATTATTCTCACCAATTCCTAAAATCATGTTATATGTCAAATAATTAAAACAAGTGAGACAAAAATGCTATGCCAATTCCTAAAATTTGTGAAATAAATCAAACAAGTGAGAGAAAAATGTTATGCCAAGAGTTTTTTTTGAATTTTTTACGAATTGTCTCATATTGTAAAAAAAAATATAAATAATAGAACACTTAATAAAAAAATTGTTTGAAATATTTTCTTAAATAAATATTGTATTGTACACACACTTTTAACTCTATTAAAAACTTTGTTTGGCTATGTGTGTTGGTTGGGTTGGGGCAAAATTAGTCACTAAAGGACAAAATAAACTAAAAAATTAATAAGACAAAATAGCATATCCAAACTATAATTATTTCACTTTTTTCTTAAAAAAATCAACCAAAACAAACTTTTAATCCTAAGCTAAAAAAATCCCAACTCTAAAAAGTCAACTAATTTTTTTTTTTACCAAACGACGACTATGACTTCCATCATCTTTCACCATCATCCACCTCTTTTTTTTTTTTTTTTTTTGGTACATCGGAAAAGGAAAATAGATAAAGGAAACTAAAGAAAGAAAAATAAGTAGAGAAGCACAAACAGTTGGGGTACACAAATCAGGGCCTAAGGTACCCCCGTCCAACCATGTCTGCTATCACTAGCCCTCTAATTTCTACAGAGGCTTTATCCATGACTACAAGAGGCTCAGCTTGAGTAGCTCCTAACTTCGCAAGGCCATCCGTACTGTTATTCCCTTCACGCAAAACATGCTGAATGCTATAACCACACCTTTGCATAAGAAATTTAGAGTCCTCCACCAAGCTTTTAACCGAAGAGGAGACCACGGATCCTTCTTTCAAAAGCTCAATTGCAGATGATGAATCCGTTTCAATAGTGAGATCTTTATACCTCTTCTCGAAGGGAATAGTTAAGCCTCGGTAAATAGCCCAAAGCTCCGCCTCTAAACTTGTACAAACATCAAGCTTCCCATAATAACCAGTGAGCCATATGCCTTTCTCATCGCGAATAAGACCACCAAAGCCTCCTTCCCCAGGGTCTCCTTTTGTGCTACCATCAGTGTTCAACTTTAGTCTACGTACACAAGGAGGGCACCAATTAATAACCACATCACAAATACTGGGATGTAAAACAGAAGGTTTAAAAGCTTCCTTGATATCAGAAGCATATTTACTTGAAAGCATAATACTTTGATACCAATGGAGTTCAACATTTTCAAAAACGTTTTTGTTACGGTCTTTCTAAATTTGCCAAAGAGTAACAGCAAAAAGAGTAGGATCCAAATTAGAAGAAAGTTTGCTTTTAAGATTTGATTCCAACCAATTTATCAAAGGAATACATTGATCCCTAGACAACTATTCCAAACAACCCATACTGCTCCAGATATAGACTGCTTTAGGGCAATCTCTGAAAATATGATCAATATCTTCCCACTGACAATCACATCTGCTACACTCAGCAGAGTCAGTAAGACCTCTCTTTATTCTTAGGCTATTCGAGAGTAACTTGCCATGCAAGGCAAGCCACACAAAGCCCTTAATTTTTTGGGGAAGTTTCAACTTCCACAACCAAAGCCAATTACAATTTTCGATCTCATGAGTGGCAACAATCTCATAAGTTGAAGCTATGGAAAAATCACCAGAACTAGAACCATGCCAATGAGGTGTATCCGGATAAGTAACAAATCTAGGTAAATGAACTTTAAGACCAAGATCAATAGCCTCCCTAGGAAGCTTAGAGTTTAATTTAATGAGATCCCAACCACCTTCCTCATCTAAAAGTAGGTTAACAGTATCAGAATTAATGAGAGGTGATTGGGGAAAGAGTGATGCTAAAATACTCTCCCCACACCACCAATCAAACCAAATGGATATACGAGAACCATCCCCAACACACCACTTGCTATCTTTAACAAGAGTCTCTCTAGTATTAAGGGTACATTTCCAAGTGTGAGAAACTCTTCTCTTGCTAGAATAGTCAAGAAGAGACCCCTCTTGTAGGTATTTGGCCTTAAGCACTTTAGTCCACAAACAGGTTTCACCATTAAGTAACTTCTAGCCCAACTTAGAAAGTAAAGCAATGTTGTAATGCTTAGCCTTTTTAATGCTCAGGCCTCCCATTTTCTTGCTTTTGCACACAGTATTCCACTTTATCAAGTGAACCTTTTTAGAATTTCCCACCTCTTCCCAAAGAAAGTTGTGGTTGATTCTGTCCAAGTCATTGCACACATTAACAGGTAAATTCATGGTTTGCATGGTGTAAGCAGGTAAAGCAGCAGTCACTAACTTAACAAGTGTGGCTCTACCTGCCAAAGACAGCATATTAGCTTTCCAACTTGAGAGCTTCCCTTGAAGCTTATCGAAAATAGAAGAAAAATGAGCTCTGGTTACTTTCTTATGGAGCAGAGGTATCCCAAGATACTTCCCCAAATCTTGGGTGATAGGGATGCCACAAAAAACACTCAAGTTCTTGGCCATAGAATTGCACACATTTGGAGATACAAATAATTTGGACTTAGCCAAGTTCACTTTTAACCCCGAATGAGTACTAAAGTATTGAAGAACCCCCATAATGGTCTCACAATTTTTAGTATCTGCTTTAGCAAATAATAAAAGATTATCAGCGAAAAACAAGTGAGAAATTTCAGGGCCTCTAACAGAAGCCTTGATTCTCTTCCACTCGCCACAATTGCCTCTATTAAGAATCAAGTTTGAAAGCCTCTCCATACATAAGACAAAGAGATAGGGGAAAGGGGATCTCCTTGACGGAGTCCCTTTCTCGGATGAAAATCACGGACCTGTTCTCCATTCCAAAGAATAGTGGAATTCACAGAAGTAACACAATTCATAATCAACTCCACCCAATTCATATTCAGATTTAGCTCCATTAAGGTGTCCCGAAGGAAAGTCCATGACACATTGTCATAGGCTTTCTCCAAGTCAATTTTGAAAATCATCTCACCTTTCTTTCTTTTCTTGGATCTAAGGGTATGGATAATTTCTTGGGCAATGATGATATTGTCATTAGTAGGTCTGCCAGGGACAAAACGACTTTGGTTTGGGCTAACAATTTTATCAATGAGGCGTCTGAGCCTATTCATAAGAACTTTGATGAGGGTTTTATAAAGCACATTACACAAACTAATAGGTCTAAATTGTTTAATGGTTTCAGGATTATCAACTTTTGGAATAAGGGTAATCAGGGTTTTGTTAATTTCTGGAGTTATACCACGGGAACTAAAACAGGATTTGACAAAGCTACACACAAATTTCCCACAATATCCCAATAGGAGAGATAAAAAATAGCTTGAATACCATCACACCCAGGGGCTTTGAACCCTTTAATAGATTTCATAGCTTTCCAAGTCTCCTCACTGGAAAGAGATCTACAAAGATCAATATTCTCGTCATTCGAGAAATTAGAGCTAGTATAATAGCTCCACACCTCCCCTTCCATAGAGGATGAAGAAGTGAACATCCCCTCAAAATAATCACCCATAAGCTTTTTAAGGTCAACAGGATTCAAAACATAGCAACTACCCTCATCTTTAAGGGTAATCACCCTTGAGTTTCTTCTTTTAGCCAAAATGGAAACATGGAAGAACCTAGTATTCCTTTCTCCCATAGTTATCCAATTGGCTCTGGACTTTTGGAACCAAAGAAGCTCTTCTTGATAAAAATATTATTATACTCTTTCACAAGTTCTTTTTCAAGAATAAAAAGATTATGAGAAAACTTGCTAGACTGAGCCTTTTGAATACCTTCAATTCTACCTAGAAGCCATCTATTATTTCAAAAAACATTTCCAAAAACAGATTTATTCCAAGAAGAGGCTTTTGAAGAGATACAGGGGATAGCTTCAAGAATAGAATTGTTAGATTCTAGCCAGGATTCTTGGACTAACGATTTAAATCTATTGTCCAGAAACTAGGCGGCCTCCATACGAAAAGGTCTAAGAGAGGGGTTAGAGAGATGTGTACCCTCAGTGTAAACAATCATTGGACAGTGATCGGAATATGTTCTGGGAAGGTTTCTAACAGCCCCTTCTTGAAAAATAACTCTCCATTCAGTATTGCAAGCTGTACGATCTAACATTTCAAGAGTAGTAGCCATACCCTGATTGTAAAGACCCCGACCTCTAATTCACATTAATTCATGGTTAAATAAGCCTAATCAGAAATTAAGAGAAATTTTGAATTAAATTGCATATGTGTGTGTTGCATTATTGTGATTATATCTGTCTATCGTGGAAATATTTGTTTCCGTTTCCGCTTCGTTCTGTGAATTAAAGGCCTTATCGGCATCTAATCTTGAAATTGACTTGAATTACGTGTTAGTTGGAATTTTTAAAACATTATGGTAGGTTCAATTAAAATTCGATTCGGAACAAATTAAATTAGAATAAACTAATGTCTAATAGATTAATTGATCAATAAATCAAATAAGCCATTAGCCAAGCCTATATAAGGCATTAGTGGACCCTCATTCACACTTTACACTCTCATATCTACATCTTTGGTGGCAAAAACGTAAGAAAGAGTGAGAGGCCAAGAACTTGAGATTAACTTGAGGTAGAGAAGGATATTGCTTGGAGACTTGAAGGATTGCTCAAGATTACCACTAAATCTTAAGAAATTGAGAAGCTAAGGTAAGAACTCAAGCCTTTAGTCTTGCTTTTGAGTTGGTAATTCATGAATTCAAAGTGGATTAACATGAGTTTTGAGCTAGAATTGAAGAAAGTCAAGTCATTTCATACATGCATGCATACTACATAGCAATTGGAAGTTGTTTTCAAAGCTTTCCTCACATGCATGTTGTAATTCTAGCATGGTTTGAAGAATTCATAACATTTCTCACCATTGGACCTTATTTGATTAAGTTTTGGGAGCTATGAACTCAAATGAATACATGCATGTCATGTTCATATCATATTCTTATATTCAAGTTGAATTTTTGCACAATTGACATGTTTTTGGGCCTTGATTTCATGAAATGATCTTCAACTCTTAATGTTTTCAAGTTTAAAATTGATTTTCTCAAGTTTTGGGGCCCAAAGGTTGAGTTAAATGGCTTTGAATTCGAGTTTGGAGCTTGGAAGTGCAATATGAAAATTCCAGATTCTGCACTTCCGCTCGAGCAGCGGAATTTGCGCTCAAGTGGCCACCTTGTGATTTTACACTTCCGCTCGAGCGTGAAATGCATGCTCCCAAAAGTTTGCATGTTTTGTAGACCGCTCGAGTAACAATAGTTGTGCTCGAGCGAGGTCATGAGTCTCACGCTCGAGCGAGAATCGAGCAGCCATCGAGCGGAGATTTCACTTAACCAGTACTTTTTCAAAGTTTATAGACCGCTCGAGCGGGGGAAGTTACGCTCGAGCATCTCCTCACATGTTTGCATGTCCGTTCGAGCGGGACTCATGTTTCCAGCATTTTGACCAAGTGTTTTCAAATGCATTTTTGCATCTTCATTACATCCTAGGCATTCCTAGGCCAAGATTAAGACACTGCAATAAGGATAAAGAAGTATAAACACACCAAGATAAGAAAGGATTAAGTTAATATTTTCGGGTGTGTAATTCAATATGTTCGTTCTGTAACTGTGTAGGTCACGCGCCACAAGACGTCTGATTTGCCAGTTCTGTCTGTTTGCCTTGGAGCCATCTATTAATCGTGAGTAATAACTTAGTAAAGTTATGTTCAACTTTACTTATTTTCTGTATATGAAATAAGATTTCTTCTATGAAACGTTATGTTTGTACTATGAGTGATTGTCCAATTTTGATAAGTATTCGGGGCTCAAGTAAGTTATATGTTCCCGGTCCAGAGGTTCCTTATGGAACTGACAAGTTTTCTGTACCCAACCGGAGGTTCCCTTGTGGAACTGACAAGTTATTCGTACCTGGTCTGAAGGTTCCTTTATAGAACTAACAAGTTATCCGTACCCGGCCGGAAGTTCCTTTATAGGACTAACAAGTATGATCTTCGATGCCCCGTATATGATCTATTAGCACTAACGGATGTAAGATTAAGTATGTATTCTGATTTCTATTATTGACTTGTAAAAGAATGTGAATGTAAATCTATTTCTGAAATGAATTCTAATTTCTGACTATGTGATGAACATCATTCATTTAAAACTCTTTACTCAGTTATTATTCACTGGGCTCCCGCTCATTATTTATATTATGTATGTAGATGAGCAAGCGTATGACCAGGCCTAAGTTGCTGCCTGGTAAGTTCTAGAGTCAGCCAACCATCGTGCCTCCCGTGGAGGTTCCCTTTTGAGATCTGACCGAGTTTGAGTCTTTGGGATTTTTTTGTACTTTCTAATGTTTATGTTTAATCTGAACATGTTTTGGAATTTCTGTATATGTAGCGCTGGTGACGTAACATTAATGCATTTTGATGTCACATCTATATCTAAATATAAGTTTGTTTCGAAAATTTCTGTCTCATGTATGTCCGCACAGCTCTATGGACTATGTATATTTAGTATACTTGCTTCCGCAGCCCCCAATTATATGTTATTCTGTTAAGAGGCCTTTGGTAATCGAAGGATTACTGGCTAGTTACGACGCTAGACCTATAAGGACGGGTTTGGGTAATGACAGAGTGGTATTAGAGCATGTGTTCTACTGCACACAAAAGTCCATATGAGCTTAGGATGTTCTAGTAAGAAGTGGAGGCATTCCATCTGTATGTGTAGGTATGTGAGATCTTTAAATATGAAGACTGAATTGGACCATAGCCCCATGAAATTGAAATGAATGACCTGAATATTGAAAACAATGACTATTTGCATATGTTTATGGTGCTCTGTTTACCTATAGCAAATGAAAAATACAAGAAGCGATGGAACAGCCGAGTCATCTGAGGCTCGAATGAGCCGAATGGAACAAATGCTTGCAACTCTGACAGAGGCACTAATACAGCAACAGAGGCAACAACCTATATCCCCTCTGCCTCCACTAGCACAAAATGAGCCGGATAACAATGGTGTAATCAACCTAACTCGGAAATTTATGAAGATGAAGCCGCCAACTTTCTTGGGTGGCGTTGGACCCTTAAAAGCAGAAACTTGGTTGCTCGAAATGAAGAAATTATTTGAGGTATTTCCTTGCTCCGAAACACAAAAAGTTCTTTTAGCCACCTACACACTAAAAGATGAATCCCGGAGTGGTGGTTACTGATCCGAACCAATAATGGGAACATGACATGGGCTTAGTTTAATGAGATTTTCTACAATAAGTATTTTTCCCAATGCTTCAAAGATCAGAAAGTGTCAGAATTCCAAGAACTCAAGCAAGGCAGGATGTCAGTGGCCAAATATGAGGCCAAGTTTACTGAGTTAGCCCATTTTTCCCCACACATAGTGGATACCGATTACAAGAAGGCACAAAAATTTGAAGGCAGTTTGGACTTGGAAGTGTTTGACCGCGTTGGCGTCTTGAAATTGCCAACATATGTGGAAGTTCTTGATAGAGCATTGATGGCAGAAGCCATTTTGGCAGCTAAGAGACAAGCTCCAGCTCCAACAACCGAGTGGAAGGGTAAACAGTCCGGATTCAACTTCAAGAAAGGCCGATCATTTTCAAAAAGAGAGAATACGGGATCCTCTAGTAGCTCTAGTCAGAGTAGTGGCACTACTCCCAATTGTCCCGATTGCGAAGGAAGCATAAAGGCCCATGTCACCGTGCCTCTGGTACATGTTTTCAGTGTGGCAAGACTGCCCGGGATTGTCCACTGAGGTTTGAGAATGCTAACCGCCCTGCCGCAAGTTCAATCGGATCCGCTCTACAACGAAGACCAATGCAAGAACTAATGTCAGGGGTAATACCGAGACTGAAACGCTAAGACAAGGGAGAGTGTTTGCATTGGTGCCTGGAGATGTGCAAAACACCGAATCTGTGTTGTCAGGTATAATCACTATCTGTGCTCGGAATGCCTATGTGCTGATTGATTCTAGTTCCTCGCATTCATTTGTGTTGCATGCTTTTTCTCAGAAATTAACTAGACCATTAGAACCTATGAACTGTTTATTATCTGTATCTACATCGTCTAGGGGTTCTATGATATGTGCTTATGTTTATCCAGCATGTGATATTATGATTGGTGAAATGACATTGTATGTTGATTTGTTACCCTTGAGCATTGATCATTTTGACTGTATTCTGGGTATGGACTGGTTGACTAAATATTGTGCCACCATTGACTGTGCAAGTAAATCTGTTGTGTTTAGACCACCTAGTATGCCTGAATTTATTTTTATTGGAAATGGGGTAGTTCCTTCACCGTACTTGATTTCATTTATGAAAGCCAGGAAATTGTTGAGAAAAGGTTGTCGGGGCTACTTGTGCTATGTATTGACTGTGTCTTCAGATAGTACTAGTGTGGAAACTATTTCCTGTGGTTTATGACTTTCTGATGTGTTTCCTAATGACCTACCCGGGGACTTAATTGATAGAGAAATTGAGTTTATGGTTGATGTAGTACCTGGAACACAACCTATTTCCAAGACCCCCTATAGAATGTCAACCTCTGAACTCAAAGAGTTGAAAGTTCAACTCCAAAAACTTTTAGACAAGAAATTTATCCGCCCAAGCACATCACCTTGAGGTGCTCCAGCCTTATTCATAAAGAAGAAGAATAGGTCTTTGAGGTTATATATAGACTATCGTGAATTGAATAAAGTAACCATGAAGAACAAATACCCACTACCCCGAATAGATGACCTGTTTGACCAACTTCAGGGAGCGCAAGTGTTCTCCAAGATAGACCTTAGATCCGGATATCACCAGTTAAAGGTCAAAGCAGAAGATGTTAAGAAAACGACATTCAAACTAGATATGGACATTATGAATTTTTAGTTATGCCATTTGGAGTAACAAATGCACCAACAGCTTTTATGGACCTATGAACAGGGTGTTTAAATCATATCTAGATAAGTTTGTTGTTGTGTTTATTGATGATATTTTGATTTACCCAAAACCAGGAAGAACATAAGAGCCACTTACGGACTGTTTTACAGATTTTGAGAGAAAAGAAGCTGTATGCAAAATTGTCCAAATGTGAATTCTGGCTTGACAATATAGCATTTTTGGGCCATGTAATTAACAAGGACGGTATCTCTGTTGACCTTCAAAAATTGAAGTAATTGTGAATTGGCCAAGACCAACTAATGTGTTAGAAGTTTTTGGGACTTGCAGGTTACTGCAGAAGATTTGTGAAAGATTTCTCAAAACTTGCTATGCCATTGACACAGTTGACGCAGAAAAATATACCATTTGACTGGAACGATCAACGGGAGTCAGTCTTCCAAGAATTGAAAGCTAGACTGGTAATTGCACCAATCCTGACTTTACCAAACGGTATGGATGGGTTCCAGATTTACAATAATGCTTCCTATAAAGGCTTGGGGTGTGTCTTAATGCAAAATGGAAAGGTAATTGCTTATGCCTCTCGGCAACTCCCTCCTCATGAAAAGAATTATCCGACCCATGACCTTGAACTCGCTGCGGTGGTTTTTGCTTTGAATATTTGGCGACATTATCTATATGGTGTGACTTGTGAAGTGTACGTAGACCATAAAAGTCTCAAATATTTCTTTACACAAAAAGAATTAAACATGAGACAGAGAAGATAGTTAGAGTTGATCAAAGACTATGATTTACAGATTTTGTATCATCCGGGAAAAGCTAATACTATAGTAGATGCCTTGAGCCGAAAGTCAATGGGAAATTTGTCATGTTTGCTCACCGGTCAGAAAGAATTGCTATGTGACTTGGAAAAGAATGAGATTGAGATTGAGATTGTATTGCGAGAATAAGGTGGAATCTTGGCTGCTATCTCCGCCTAACCTGCAATCATTAAAGAAATTAGAGAGAAACAACTGCAAGATGAATTCCTGAAAAAGATCGTGGATGAAATTGACTCCAAACCAAGGCCCGGGTTTGTACTTGAGAACAATGTGTTGAAATTTCAAGGTCGCCTTGTGTGCCGGACTATGTTGATTTGAGGAACGTGTTATGACTGAAGCCCATAATTCCAAATTTGCTATGCATCCGGGAAACATAAAGATGTATCATGACTTGAAACAGAATTTCTGGTGGCCGGGAATGAAAAAGTGTATTGCAGATTTTGTGGCTAGATGTTTGCATTGCCAACAGTTAAAACCGAACATCAACGATCCGCTGGTTTGCTACAGCCGCTTCCAATACCGGAATGGAAGTAGGAACATATTACTATGGACTTCATTATGGGGTTGTCTCGCCCCCTCGAGGTATGGATTCCATTTGGGTCATTGTTGATTGTTTGATTAAGTCTGCCCATTTTCTTCATGTCAAAATTTTTTATAATGCAGGTAAATTAGCTAACATTTATGTGAATGAGATTGTGAGATTACATGGTGTGCCAGTATCCATTGTATCTGGTAGAGATTCGAAGTTCACGTCAAGGTTTTGGCAGAGTTTACAATAGGCTTTGGGAACTGAACTGCGGATGAGTAGTGCTTACCATCCACAGACAGACGGTTAATCCGAAAGAACCAATCAGGCTTTAAAAGATATGCTACGGATGTGTGTGTTGGACTTCCAAGGGAATTGGGAGACTTACCTTCCTTTAGCCAAATTTGCATACAATAACAACTATCATTCAAGTATTGTGATGGCTCTTTATGAAGCTCTGTATGGAAGAAAATGTCGTTCTCCTATCTGTTGGGCTGAAGTAGGCGACAGACCATTGTTGGGACTAAAACTTGTGCAAGAAACAACAGAAAATGTGAAATTGACCCAACAACACTTGAAAACTGCACAAAGTCGCCAAAAGAGTTATGCGGATGTTCAAAGAAGAGACAGGGAGTATGAAGTCGGGGATCACGTGTTTATCAAAGTGACTCGAATGAAAGGATAAACGCGGTTTGGTGTTAAGGGCAAGTTAGCACCAAGAAATGTTGGGCCATATGAGGTTCTGGAGAAAATCAACCCGGTGACATATCGAGTAGCCTTACCGCCAGTTATGGAGCATATGCAAATGTCTTTTATGTCTCAATGTTACGGGATTACTTATGAGATCCGCACCATTATCGAGCTGACATATGTGCTTTTAAAGAATGATTACACGTACGAAGAAAGGCCAATACAGATTGTAAACTGTCGAATTAAAAAACTGAGGAACAAAGAAATACCATTGGTAAAAGTCGATTGGCAAAACCACGGAGGGATATATGCAACTTGGGAAACGGAGAAGATATGATGAGAAGATATCCTGAATTGTTTCCTTTAAATCTGGTGTACTTCCAAAATGAAAGTAACTCGAGTTTGGAGGACCAAACTCTTTAGGGGGGGAAAGCTGTAACAACCTTGACCTCTGATTTACGTTAATTCATGGTTAAATAAGCCTAATTAGAAATTAAGAGAAATTCTGAATTAAATTACATATGTGTGTGTTGCATTATTGTGCTTATATCTGTCTATCGTGGAAATATCTGTTTCCGTTTCTGCTTCGTTCTGTGAATTAAAGGCCTTATCGGCATCTAATCGCGAAATTGACTTGAATTACGTGTTAGTTGGAATTTTTAGAACGTTATGGTAGGTTCAATTGAAATTCGATTCAGAACGAATTAAATTAGAATAAGCTAATGTCCAATTGATTAATTGATCAACAAATCAAATAAGTCATTAGCCAAGCCTATATAAGGCATTAGTGGACCCTCATTCACATTTTACACTCTTATGTCTACATTTTTGTAGCAAAAACGTGAGAGAGAGTGAGACGCCAAGAACTTGAGATCAACTTGAGGTAGAGAAGGATATTGCTTGGAGACTTGAAGGATTGCTCAAGATTACCTCTAAATCTTAAGAAATTGAGAAGCTAAGGTGAGAACTCAAGCCTTTAGTCTTGCTTTTGAGTTGTAATTCATGAATTCAAGAGAATTAAGTGGATTAACATGAGTTTTGAGCTAGAATTGAAGGAAGTCAAGTCATTTCATACATGTATGCATATTACATAGCAATTGGAAGTTGTTTTCAAAGCTTTCCTCACATGCATGTTGTAATTCTAACATGGTTTGAAGAATTCATAACATTTCTCACCATTAGACCTCATTTGATCATGTTTTGAGAGCTATGAACTCAAATGAATACATGCATGTCATGTTCATATCATATTCTTATATTCAAGTTGAATTTTTGCACAATTGACATGTTTTTGGGCCTTAATTTCATGAAATGATCTTTAACTCTTAATGTTTTCAAGTTTAAAACTGATTTTCTCAAGTTTTGGGGCCCAAAGGTTGAGTTAAATGGCTTTGAATTTGAGTTTGGAGCTTGGAATTGCAATCTGGAAATCCCAGATTCTGCACTTCCGCTCGAGCGGTAGAATCTGCGCTTGAGCGGCCACTCTGTGATTTTACACTTCTGTTCAAGCGACCTGAAGTCCGCTCGAGTGTGGAATGCATGCTCCCAGAAGTTTGCATGTTTTGCAGACCGCTTGAGCGAAATAGTTGCGCTCGAGCGAGGTCATGAGTCTCACGCTCGAGCGAGAGTCGAGCGGCCATCGAGCGGAGATTTCACTTAACCAGTACTTTTTCAAAGTTTATAGACCACTCGAGCGGGGGAAGTTACGCTCGAGCATCTCCTCACATGTTTGCATGTCCGCTCGAGCGGGACTCATGTTTCCAGCATTTTGACCAAGTGTTTTCAAATGCATTTTTGCATTCTCATTACATCCTAGGCATTCCTAGGCCAAGATTAAGACACTGCAATAAGGATAAAGAAGTATAAACACACCAAGATAAGAGAGGATTAAGTTAATATTTATGGGTGTGTAATTCAATATGTGTTCGGTCTGTAACTGTATAGGTCACACGCCACAAGACATCTAATTTTCTCATTCTGTCTGTTTGCCTTGGAGCCATCTGTTAATCGTGAGTAATAACTTAGTAAAGCTATGCTCAACTTTACTTATTTTTGTATATGAAATAAGATCTGTTCTATGAAACGTTATGTTTGTACTATGCGTGATTGTCCAATTTTGATAAGTATCCGGGGCTCAAGTAAGTTATCTGTTCCTGGTCCAGAGGTTCCTTATGGAACTGACAGTTTTCTGTACCCAACCAGAGGTTCCCTTATGGAACTGACAAGTTATTCATACCTGGTCTGGAGGTTCTTTATGGAATTGACAAGTTATCCATACCCGGCTGAAGGTTCCTTTATAGGACTAACAAGTATGATCTTCGATGTCCCGTATGTGATCTGTTAGCGCTAACGGATGTAAGATTAAGCATGTATTCTGATTTCTATTATTGACTTGTAAAAGAATGTGAATGTAAATCTGTTTCTGAAATGAATTCTAATTTATGACTCTGTAATGGACATCATTCATTTAAAACTCTTTACTCAGTTATTATTCACTGGGCTCTCGCTCACTATTTATATTATGTATGTAGGTGAACAAGCGTGTGACCAGGCCTAAGTTGCTGCCTGGCAAGTTCTAGAGTCAGCCAACCGCCGTGCCTCCTGTGGAGGTTCCCTTTTGAGATCTGACCGAGTTTGAGTCTTTGGAATTTTTTTATACTCTCTGATGTTTATGTTTAATCTGAACATGTTTTGGAATTTCTATATATATAGCCCTGGTGATGTAAGACTAATGCATTTTGACGTCACATAAATATAAGTTTGTTTCAAAAATTTATGTCCCATGTATGTCGCAGAGCTCTACAGACTATGTATATTTAGTATACTTGTTTCCGCATCCCCTAATTATATGTTATTCTATTAAGAGGCCTTTGGTAATCCAATGATTACTGGCCGGTTACGACGCTAGACCTATAGGGGCAGGTTTGGGTCGTGACACTGATGTCCATTTGACTAGGTAAGGTTAGGTCCTGAACAACCTAAGTCCATAAGCTTGCAACGGTTCAATCTGGCAGCAAACTTCCTGGTCCTGGCATGACTATGAGAAGCCACAAAGCTCATTTTTTTCATTTTGACTATCTAAGTCATTAAAATCACCTACAACCAACTAGGGTTCAGACATGTTATCTGCCATAGATTCTAAATTATCCCACAAAATGTCACGGTTTCGGGGGTTGGGGCTGGCGTAAACCGCTGAAAGAATCCAATCAGGGAAATGGTCATGCTTGATTTTGGCATGAATAACTTGAGGATTAGCTTCCAAGGCCATAACAATCACTTTAAAGGGGTCCCAAATGAGCCATATACCTCCACACTTACCCACCGAGTCAACGTAAGTAGAGGTAGTAAATCCTAGATTATTGAAGAAGAGGCCCATAAAACTGAGTTGAACCTTTGTCTCCATAAGAACAACGATGGATAGATTGTGGCATTTCAAAAGCTTGTGCACGTTACGCTTAAAAACACTGTTACCGGCTCCTCGACAATTCCACACTAACATCTTCATGGATGATGAGTTAGGGTACTGTGCAACGACTAAAATCAAGAGTCCCTAGAATTTTCCGAACTCGAAGTCGATCGTTCACCATGGCTCTTGTTGAGCCTATCAAAATGCTGTGATTTGAAGTCCCGTAGCTCATCATGTTGAGATCAATCTTTACCCGAGCTTCTTCTATCCACCACTTTGTTGCGATTAGGTGAGTAGCTTCGCTCTCTGGGTTATCATGATGTACATTTGATTGCAACTCACCTAGTGCTGGATCACATCTTGGACTTCCATGATCACTCAACACTGGATTATTAGGGAGAGTGGTAGGGATACTTAAGAAACCTGGAGAAGGGGAGAATGGTGACCTGGTTCCAGAGGGTGAAAGTGAGGTTTGATAGGAGCACTACCAGATGTAGACTTCAAAACCTTAGATGATTTCTCTTCCTCAACCTCTCCATTGCAGACGTTATATGGAGAGATACAGCTAACATCTTCACTGATGTGGTCAAGAGTCTGAAGACTGGCAAAAGGGTTAGGGCTAGTATTCACAGTACCACCTCTAGCATTAATGATGCTACTTTTCAAACCATCACATGGGTTGCTTTGCTCAGTGTGTCCCTTTGATACATTGGTGTGATAAAGATTAGCACAACCCTTCTGGCAACATTCTTCCCCAACTTGGGCTGAAGTAGAAGGCTTATTCCCATTAACTTTAGACACTGTAGCCACTTTGGGCTTCTGACCTCCTTTCCCGTGGGTTCCATTATAAGGCCCATTAGTTTGGCCTTTGTTGACTTGCTTTTTACCTTTCCTGTCTACAAGCACCCAAGGACCAAAACTCTTCCTGGTGTTTCTTTGAGATCAGTGTTATGAACTAGAAGACTTGGGCTTAGGCCGTCTTTACATTTGCTGTCATCCCAACGGACATAATCTTATTGTTCTGTTCGCCAGAATACGGCTTGGAACCGGCGGTGGAGCTCTCTCACTACACCATTCTCTCCGGTGACCTACCCTGCCACAGTTGAAACAAAATGAATGTAAGTGCTCATATTCAATACTATAATTATACTTACTAATTGAAAACTGAAAGATTAGGGGTTTCTTAAGATTCATCTCAATGCAGACTCTCGTATATTTTCCTCGCGTTGTTGTCGCCGTATTAAGGTCAATCTTCAAGGGTTTACCCAAGGATTTTGCTATTTGGAAAGCACTTTCTCATTGTAATACTCTATGGGGAACTGGGGAACCTCACCCAAAGCACAGTTTGAGTTTCTTTCGTCGCCGCTGGTTTGAAATCTGGTTTCCATTTTCTAACCGTTAGGTAATGATCTAGGACAATCCATGGACCCCCAATGTATACATAAAAATAATCTTCCTTCAGTTGGAACTTAATAAGAAAGAATCCCGAATCTAGATCTATGGCCTCGAAATCACCTTGAAGATCCCAAAGCTTTTTGATTTTAAATAGTAGTAATCTATACGCAACCTTTTTGCCCATCAGTTTAATTATAAGGCAGTTCTTCCATAGCCTCCTAATTTTTGCCAAAAGCTTCTTGGGTAGTGAGATTCGTGGAATACCAAAGGATTCAACCTCATGGTCAGCATCTTCCCCCCCGATCTCATCTCCCTCACTTTTGAATTCATCATTCGTCAATAGATCATCTAAACCCTCATCAAACGGTCTCTCGTTGAGTCGTCGATCAACTAGAGCATCCTTGAAAGATCTAATGGGGGCTTTATTGATTTGTTGACTTCTAAAACTAACTCTCTATCTAGAGGCTCTGCTTGAACTACAGAGTGGGGTTATCTAACATGGTATCATCATCGCCAGTAGTAGACTCTTTGATTTTCTCGGTACTGCGATTCAGGTGGTCCTCTTCCTCGGAGGATTTACCTTCAAGGTTACCATTGTTACCCTCAGAGAGCAAAACTTTAGAGAGAGAAAGAGCCATTTCAGAGAGTTGTTGAGAAATTCATCCACCTCTTTCACTTCCTATAATTGACCCCCATATATATATATATATATATATCATTTATTTTCATAACATTTATATATATATATCAAACATTTATTTTTGTTTTTTGTCTTTTACAAAAAAAAAAAAAAAATAGACTCATTTATTTAATGTAAACAAAGAAATTAAAAAAAAAAATGCATTTCAAAATAAATAAATTAATTAAAAACATTGATTTTAAAAATAAAACCATAAATGTGAGCGGCTAACCATAAACGGTATCAAATTATGAGCGTTTCATTTTCATTTCCTCCTGACCGATAACTAACTTTATTTATTGTACTATCATGAAATTAAAATGTTCGTTTGGGACTCACAACGAGACAATATGATAATGTCTACAGTCATCTAAAATGTACATCTCCAACTTTACTCATATTAAATAAATAGTCCAACCCCGAAGCCCTAAGGCTTCCCTGAAAATCTACAGTAGTCGTCGGCGCCACCGTTCTCCTCCCTCCGCCGTCACCGCCGTGAAAAATCCAACCACTTTGCTTCTTCTGTAAACAATCAGTCCACTTGTCAATAACAATTGGCCTAGTTCAATCTGATCATCGATTTCGGTCTTCCCAAAGATGGCCACGAATCGAATCAATGGCAGTGACAGTGCGTGATTGGCAATTCTCGCTTTCCAATTATCAAATCCATGGAAACTTCTGTCAGAATCTTGAATTCTTCAGGTCTGAATCGCCATTTTCCGAGCTCGGTTCTCCTCAAATCACACCCTCTCAAGTACTGTATCACCCTCCCAAACCCTCCTCGATGTCGCCAAATCTCACTCCCTCCGCTTCCACAATCTCCCTCCAACCGCCTCATCGCCACAACAACCCCCTTTTGTTCCACTCGTTTTCACTCATCGATCTCTCCTCCAAATTCGAGCCCTTTAGGGTTCTTCCAGTCTCTCCCCGCATCGCAAACCTCCGATTCTTTACTCTCCGGCAATCAATTCGATCCAATTGTTTCCGATTCGGGGGACAAGTACTTTGAGCGAGCTTTGGAGGGCGTTAATGGCGGAGATACAGGGATTGTGGGGGATAAAGGGCCCGTGGTGACTGTGGTGTTGTTGGGTTGGCTTGGAGCGAAGCCTAAGCACTTGAGGAGGTATAAGGAGTTGTACAATTCGAGGGGTATTAATGCCGTGACGTTCGTTGCTTCGGCGAATGATGTGCTTTCGTTTGATTTGGGGAGGAGATTGCAGGAGAGGATCTCTGGATTGGCACGAGAGCTCGGTTCGTGGTTGGCCGAGACAGAGAAGGATGGGCGCGAAAGGGTTTTGATCTTCCATACCTTCAGCAATACCGGTTGGCTTGCGTAGGTTGATCAACTCGTTGTATGATCTTTTATATATATAGCTCTATTCGATTGATTGAAATTTACTTCAATTATTAGAGATTGATTGAAATTTACTCCAACTATTAGTTTTAGTACTTGTGTTTGATATGATCCTGTTTTTCTGTAAATTCCATTTCTCTTTTTCAATTTTTTATTTTTAGTTTATGGGGTAAAAGGCAAGGACAAGAATTTGTTATGGCATGTTAAGAATTAATGTAGATATCTTTGAAGATCAATCATACTTGATTGTTTTGTATACTTCAAGATCTTATTCAGTTTGGAGCCACAATGTTCCAACACAAATGGTAGCATTTTCAATTTGACTTTTAGGGTACTATATTGTTTTTTAAGTCGCAATGTATTTTTGTTGTTTTGCAGCTATGGAGCCATTCTTGATAATTTGCAAGGTAGACAGGACTTGCTGATGAAGATCAAGGGATGTGTTGTTGATTCGGGAGGGGACCCAGATATAAATCCTAAGGTGCCAAAATCATTTTTTATTATTGCATAATTCAAATTTTGTTTATTATTTATTTGATTTTGAAAGTATAAAAATTTGTGATATATTATTAAATTTCTATGTATTCACAAATTTGGGACAAAGTCCTTAGCTTTAATTATTGTAGGAAAAAATGAATTTCTGTTTGTTTACCTTGCAGCAATTAGTTTCCTACGTTTAATTCATTGAGGTTTTTGATTGATTATCTCTGGATCAATGGCTCTGTAGTAGTTTTCGATTGTTGGCTTCAGTTGGTTCCTTTGTTACTATCTTCTTGCATTTTTCCTTCCCTCTCATTCGTCCTATCTTTCCAAGAACAAACTGGGTTATACCTTTGTTTCCTAGGAATCCCTTCTTCTTTTTTGGTTTGAAGATATGGATCATTCAATTCTTGTTGAGCTTTGAGTTCAATATCATTCCCATTTGAAGCAGAATTGTTAATTTTTTTTAAACGTCTGATTGGAATGTTTGGCTCTATGGATGGTGATGGCTGAAGTAGGAGAATATTTTGCTAAGAGAAACTATGGGTTAGGAAAACAAAAAAACTGATAGTCCTGAAGAAAATAAAAAAAATCCATTTAAGAAAACTAATAGTCATTTTGTAACTTCTGTTGCATCTTTTAAAGTTAGGCGGCCTGTATTTCTTATATTTGTGCATGAAGTTTACACAGCTTTTTGCTCTCCATCCACACCCACCACAAAATAAAAAATAAATAAATTATGAGTTAATACTTTCATGGCCGTTTTTATGCTTTCATTGGAGTTACGTGCTTGATTTAATAGGTCCTGGTTTACCTGTCTTGATCAGATGCTACAGTAAATAGAGCTATATCTTTGTGCCAATGTAGAATATTTGGTTTTTTATGACCTGTAAAATACCTAGGAGTACATCACCATTATTAACTGTACCCTAATAAAACATTTAGCCACATTTTTATTGCCAAGTTAAGTATTCACAATACCCATACTTGCACGTATGGTAAAATATTACATCTAGGCACTCAACCCATCTTAGTTAGCTCTTCCCAAGGATCAACATTTCATTTTAATATGTTGTTTCAATTAGCTTGGAAATGAAAATATTTCAAAAATGATTTGGAGACATGAAGGAAATGGTAAAATGTTTTGGAAACACTGAAGTGTTTGAAAACAAAACTAAAATCTATAGAAATTCATATGTACCCTAATAATGAAATAATTATAAAATGTTTTGGAAACGCACAGAAGTGTTTGCAAAAAAACTAAAATCTATATAAATTAATATGTACCCTAATAATGAAAAAATTGAACATGTCTGAGGTTTACTAATTCATTCACACAAAGGGCACAAGTAGTGTACAATTTTGGTACTAATGTCAATATAAACCGAAAATCATTAAATTAAAGCAAAAAAAAAAAATATCGAACACAAGTGTTTATGATTCTAAATGTGCATAATCATTTTGGTCCTTGTTTGACCTTTTGTATTTGCTTGCGGAGAGCACACTTTACTATTTTGTTCTTCTTCTTGTTTCATTTTCTGTTCTTGTGTTGTTCTTGTTCTTGTTCTTGTTTCATTTTCTGTTCTGATGTTACGTACTTCACAATCATGCCTTGTTGATAGTATTTACCTAGAGGGTAGGAATTTCATTTTGTCAATAATCCACAAAGATCTTTGTACATTTGCATTGAATTTAAACATTGTTAAACTTTATGGTAACCGGTTTCAAGCATGAATTGATTTTACATTTTTATACACTCTGATTTTAGAGTTTCAGTTTATTGCTCCCTTTGTTGATAATAAAACATGCTGGATGTTGTTGGCTTTTCATTTTTACTCGTTTCTTAAGAACACAACCTTTGTAATTGTAGGTCTGGGCCGCTGGATTTACTGCTGCCCTGCTAAAAAAGCACAGCTCATCAACATATCCATCTACCAAGGCTGGAGAAGGAACAAAAAGTGAAGCGAGTCTCTCCAAGACACAACAGAAGGAGCCTTTGCTAATTGAAACGGTGCTTCTGGTAGTATTTGAGAAGCTCTTCTCTTTCCTTCTTAACTTGCCTGATGTAAATGAGTGAGTATTTCTGTTTATGACCCAACTATATTTATGTTTTGATTAGTTATCTATTTCAGAAATTGATCACAAAAAGTGAACAAGCAATCATAACCAAAATTTCTCGCTTCCTCGACAGGAGGTTGAAAAAGATTATCTCTACGCTAGTGAAGAACCAGCCTCCCTGTCCTCAGCTTTACCTGTATAGTACAGCTGATAAAGTCATTCCAGCGCAGTCAGTAGAGCGGTTTATTGAGGAACAGAGGAGGATGGGAAGAAAAGTGTTCTCTTTTAACTTCGGCTCGTCTCCTCATGTAGACCATTACAGGAAATTCCCCAACATATACTCATCACAGCTCCAGAATTTCTTGAAGGAGTGTTTAGCCATGGTGAACACAATGTAGAAGCAACCTAGAAATAGAGATTGTTGTCTGGTCAAACCCTTGTTTTGGTCTCCTCAAGTGCTAGGGTGGCCACTGCATTGAATGCAGTTCATTATGTGCTTCTTATAATTTATTAATATCTGAGAATTTCAGGAAATTGCTTCCTCCATATTTTGGTACCACTTTTAATTGGTATTCAAACATTCATTTGATGGGGGTGTTATATTGAGTGTAGGTTTTTTCAGAGCAATAAATTGTATTTTCCTTATCTGAAATGTCTTTTGCAATCCGCGCAACACTTTCCCAGGTGGTTATCATTTATTTTCTGAAATAGGTCATGGGTGGTGTTCTTGTATGCGTTTTAGCAGCCGTTTGCCAAAACTGTTTTGTTGAGTCATTGCGTGGTTTGAAAATGGTCCGAGACAGGATCAAGAAAAAATCTGAAAATAGGAACGATTGAGTGTATGCAAAGGCTGTTGTGGCTTCTTCATCAACTTTTTAAATTTTTTTTCTTAAATTATTCTTATTTACCTTCATTGACTGCAAAATTGGTAATTTGAGACATCTCTAACTTCAGTTAAAGCAATTAGGTAGTAATTGTTGGTACACCTTCCATAGTACTTTCCCACTTTCGAAAAATAATAATCAATAAATCAATCAATAAGTACACAAAAATAAATCACAAAAAATACTAACAATATTTACATGGGCGTGCGTAACACATGTCCAATCTGGTGGTTGGAAGTTTGGTTTAAAAACACCACCCTCCAATTTTTTTTCTATAATAAAAAAAATAGAAAAATAGAAAGCAATGGCACATAAATTCCATAAACGGGGACTTTCAAGAGTTTAATTGGAAAAAAATCAATAAATTCTTAATTTCTTTTACTGCATTCTAATACAAAATATACAATTAATATTTTCAACACAAACAAACTGACTGTATACTTGAAGCAATGGTTGCAAAACAACATACCTCATTCCAAATCAATGCACTCGAGGCAATGGAACAAAAATGACAAAAAAAAAAAAAACTGAGATTCACAACAGAAGTATGCTATTCAATCTATTTACAGAAGTATGCTGCATTACTATAACTCTAAATACAAAACATAGCTTAAATACCAAAAGCATAACTCTAAATACAAAACATAACTCTATATACAAAAACCATAACTATAAGTGTGTGTCTATCCTTTCTTAGCTTAAATATAAACACAATACATCCCACAGTATTGTTTTATTACAAAATCATAAATAATAACAGGTAATCCTATAGTCTACTTTGAACCAGTTGCCAGTTCTTTGTCCAGTCTCCTTGCTGTGATTGTCTCTAGTACAAAAGTTACTGAAACAGCATGCCCTCCGACATTAGCATTCACTCCAGTTCTTCCAACATTGACTACAGATACAGATGCATTAATTGGTCCTCTACCCCTCCCACCAATTGTGATTTCAGGTCCTTTACCAGAATCACTTGATGTCTTTCCACCATGGGTTGGTAGTTTTGTGGGCTGCAACAACATTTTCAATTAACAAATTGAAAAGATACAAAATTAAAAAGTTGGTTATATAAACAAGTGAGTTACCTGAGTGGATGACCTAGTACTCCTCATTTTCAGTCCAATAAAAGCAGTACTCATTGGTGGCTGAGATGCTGCTTGGCCTCCTCTTCTAGTTTGGATGTTACTAGACATCTGAGGCAAAAAAAATTCCAATTAGGAACAAATTGGGCAAACTACTGTTAGTTTCCTACTTGAAGTTACAAGTCAACATTAAAAGTTGGTTACCTTATTTGATGGGATGTTTGTTGTTAGAGTAAGAGTAGGAGTAGGAGTAAGAGTAAGAGTTGGTGCAGGTTGAAATGATTGCCACTAGTACATCGCTGCTACAACAAACAAATTAAGTATACAATAAATTAAGTATAGAACAAACAAATAACAACATGTGTACAATAAATGAATGCATAAGTATACACTAACCTTCACCATTTTAGACTTAGGATGCAGTTTGTTCTTGCATGACCTCTGATTGTGCCCCTTCTGCAGACACTTAGCACATGTGACATTGATGTTCTTTCTTGATGCCTTGTGTGGATTTATTGGCTCATCTGCTTGTCTGTTTCTTAACTTCTTTGATCTGCCTGCTAATTTCTTTGCTCCTGATGGATTCAATTTCTGGCCACCCTCCTTATACTCATGCATGTCTGGAACTGGGTGTATCATGAATGCATAAGTATCCAAGTACCTAAACTTGCTATAATACTCATCTCGTGCACATAGGCTTCTGGCTGCTCATGATTGATTTGAATTGCACTGATGACGTGATTACAAGGCAAACCAGACAAATCCCATCTCTTGCAACTGCATGTCCTAGTACTTAGGTCCACTATGTACCTCCTCTGAAAATGATCAACCTCAAATTCCAATTGTCCACACCAAGTTGCAAAACAGTTCCTTGATTTCACCTTCAACTTCTCAAGTTTGTCATGAATATTGGGACAAATTTCACCACTGTATTTTGCCATTCCAGCCTTTTTAACTTGAATCCTTTGCATCAATTTCCTTCTAATCTATTCAAACATGGAGATTATTGGTAGCTCTCTAGCTTCTAGAGTGTAAGAATTGAATGACTCAGTCAAATTGTTCACAAGGATGTCACACTTGCTCTTTCGAGAAAAATATGACCTTACCCACAAAACAGGGTAAGTCTCCCTCAACCACTCCACAGCTGTCTTCTTATTTCCAGTCTTAGGATTAGCTTCTTCAATCTTCTTCATCCAATAATTGAATTCATGCACATTTCCAGTTGATGTAGCTTTCCAGAACAGGTCTTTCAACACACAACCATTGTATTTTGTCTTGAAGTTACTAGACATATGTCTCAACCAGTGTCTGTGATCTGCAGTAGGGTATAACTCTACAGATGTTTCAACCAACCCCTCCTCATGTTGTGTATCATTACCCTCATGTTGTGTATCACTACCCTCATGTTGTGTATCACTGCCCTCATATCCCTTACCCACATCCTCACCCTCAGCTACCTCTGCACTATCATCTGAGTCATTCTCAATGTCATCAACTATGATGTCAATATCAAACAAGTTTATATCAATAATGTCTGTGTCAGTACCACATATGGCATTACCACCATGTTCTATGTCACCACCACCTATAGCATTACCACCCTGTTCTACACCATTGGGATCAGACAACAACTCACCATTGGATGACAAAACCATAATAGGATCTACACCCTTCTCTACATAAACTACTACATAATCCAAACCCTTATAAGCCTCAAGCATTTTCATCACATCAGCATCACTGTAAATTGCTTTCAACTCAACATTTAAACTATAACCAGGCCATGTATAGTACATATCTATGTTTGCTCCTTTTCCACCAACCAGGTCATAATAAAGGTCTCTTAACTCAAACATAGACATTTTGTCAAGGTCACAGTTAATTATTTCATTCACCCTACCACCCTCATAAACAACATGTGGATGAAAGACAAAATGGCCCCCATGGTGCATTTGAACAGTTATGAATTTGTTTGACATTTTCAGCATTCACTCCTAAAGTAGAAAAGACTTTCATTAATACATTTTGGGACCACAACCTACAACCCTAAACCCTAAACAAAGATATAGTCATGTATGTAACCAACATAAATTAAAATAATAAATAATCCCTAATCCTCAAATAGATTACACAAAACAGAAACAGAATATAAAAGCATAAAATAATAGGATTAAAAAAACTATTCTTCAGGTATAAAGTTAAAAGTTAATTGAAGAAGGAAACAAACAAAGTAATACACTGAGGATTAGGGATAAACAGTACCTGAGATAGGGGATGTACTCCATGGTTTAGGGGAAGATAGGGGATAGACTCCTAAATCGGATGTTGTTTGGGAGGAGATAGGGGATAGACTCCATCAATACAACAAATATGTGTATCTATTGAAGTGTTGATACAGCAAATCTGTGTATCATATATGAAGTATGGAAGTGTTTTTATTTGAGATTGATACAGCAATTATGTGTATCTATTGTGAAGTATGAAGTGTTTAATTTGAGTTGTTATCTCAATTGAAATGAAAGTACTGTTGATATGAGATGTAATCTCATTTAAATTGTTTGGCCAAGTTCTGAGCCATAGTTATGAATTGAGAAATTGGATAAGAAATAGAAAATGAAATGAAACATGGACACATTTGTCATGTAATTGAAATGGGTATAGAATTGATTTATGTGAGTTAAACATTTATCAAATGCTAATGTTTTAGTTATTACTCATATTATGTTTAGCATATCTCTACTAGGCTTTGGCTCACCCTATATGGGGCATCTTTTTTAGGTACAGGTGTTATGCCACCTCTAAGGATGTAGCTTGGGAGGCTTGAGGCTGTAGACATTTTTGTTGTTTTTGTTGTATTACATGTACATCAAGCCAAGGGCTTGTTTTGTATAGAGTTGTACTCTCCTTTTGTAACCAAGTGTTGACTTAGAAAGTTGTAAGCCTATAGGGCATTTACTTTTGTTGTCAACATGTAATACCTTTTGTAAGAATACTCTGATGATTGTAATATGAAATCTCTTTTCTTCATCGTGAATGTATGTTATTATGGGTTTATTTTGAGGGCGTTACAACTTGGTATCAGAGCGTACCGGGTTTGAATACTTTGGGAACGTGAGAAGTGATTATTAGAGACTTAGACGTAATGTTATATGCTTATGTGATAACATGTTTATGTGATTATATGGGTATGTGATTTAGTTTCTAGGATGTTGATTGGATCCTTGGATTCTGTGAGTCTTGTTGGAAAAGCACTTGATCAATACTGTTTCTAACCGGAACTCTAGTAACGCCATGGGACTGTCATTATCCGGAGATAAAATTTGTAAGTGCTTATGTGTTTACGTGCTTATGTGGAGTGAATTACGGTTGTCCATGCATTAGGACGCGAGTGTTATAGCTTCGACACATTTGTGAATGTGCTAATGTTCTTCGTTACCTTTATTAGGATGTTAGGACGAGAACGTGGTGGTAGGCGTGGTAGGCCTAGGAGGCAGGAGATGCCTATACTGGATGACATTCCGGCGCAGCAAGAGGGTGTTGGCCAGGCCAATGTGGCCGAGCCAGTAGGACAGTAGGCCATGGGCGCCTTAGCCCGCGAGATGGCAGGAGCTTTGAGGGAATCCTTGGGCATTCTCAGAGTTGAGAATCAGGTCCAGGCCCATGTTGCTGAGGCAGGGCCTTCATTTCTAAAGAGGGAGTTCTTCCAGTCTAACCCGGACAAGTTTGTGGGTGATCCAAAAGAGCCACTTAAGGCGGATGAATGGCTCGAACAGATGACGAAGACGTTTGAGATGCTTGGCATCGAGGACGGGGCTTTGAAGGTGACCTTGGCATCTTTCTAGTTAAAGGGGGATGCGGGTCAGTGGTGGAAGTTCATGAGAGGTCGTGTTGGGGGGACTTGGGAGGCCTTTGTATATGCTTTCCAGGAGAAGTTCTTGTCTCCAGCTGTCAGGGAGAAGTTGAGGGATCAATTCTGCCAGCTTAAGCAGCTGAGTTCTTCAGTGGCCGAGTTTGAGGCCGCATTTACCAGTTTATCCAGGTTTGCACCTGAGCTTGTGGCGTTTGAGGAGCGCCGTTGTCTTGAGTTTGAGAAGAAGTTGAGGCATGGGCTCAAGATGAGAGTTGGCGGGTCTATGACTCGAGAGTATGGGCGTCTTGTGGATGCTGCAGCCCATGTGGAGATTATGATGCAGGAGGAGGAAGAGAGGCAAAGGGGCTCCAAGAGGAGTCAGGATGGTCAGGGAGACGGTAGGAGGCAGAGGGGTTCTAACCCTCAGCAGTCCTAGGGTGCATTTGCTAGATCGACCTTTCCAGTGCCGAGTGCAGGCTCTGGGAGAGGCAGTCAAGGAGACGTGACTTGTTACAAGTGTGGTCAGCTGGGCCACAAGTCTCCAACTTACCCGCAAAGGGGAGGAGGTCAGAGAGCAGCTTCATCTTCGGCCCGACCTCAGAGCCAGAGTCAGGGTAGAGGTCAGCCGCTTTTGTGCTACTAGTGTGGCCAGGTGAGGCACCTGAAGAGGTTTTGCCTGCAGTTGAGTGCCACATTGGGCGCATCTAGTTCTAGGCAGACGCAGGGTTTTCAGCCAGCACAGTCAGTTCAGGCCTCGAGGGCCAATCAAGGAGCTTCGTCGTCCTAGTCTGTGCAACAGTCTTTTACTCCTAGAGGTGAGCAGGTAGATCAGGGGCCTACAGGGCGTGTGTATGCTGTTACCGCGTAGGATCTTATATTGGCTCCATCTGTTGTGAGAGGTACCTTTTTGTTTTGCAACTCGGTTGCCAATGTGTTGATTGATACGAGTGCATCCCATTCTTTTATATCTGCTGCATTTGCATCTGTTTTGGGATTGGAGTTGGCACAGTTAGCATCCCCTATTTGTGTTGTATCACCTGTTGGGGGTGAGTTGATTTTGAAACAAGGGTGTCGGGGCTATGATATAGAGGTCGCCGACCGCCGGCTTCTATTTTCTTTTGTAGTAATGGCTATGTCAGGTTTTGATGTTATTTTGGGTATGGACGGGCTATCGTCATACCGGGCAGTTATTGATTGTTACCGCCAGAGGGTCACAGTATGTACCTTGAGTGGGGATTGTTTCCGTTTCTTGGGGGATCGGGTTGGTAGTGTGTTGCCACCGGTGTATGATCCGCGAGGACGAAGTGAGCTTAGTAGTCTCCTCGCTAGCTTTATGAGTAGTGAGTGTGACGAGACCCAGACTGTGTTGCCAAGGGTGGTTTGTGAGTACTCGAATGTCTTTCCCGAGGATCTTGTGAGTTTGCCACCACATCGAGAGATCGAGTTTTCTATTGATTTAGTGCCCGGCACGGCGCCAATTTCTATGACACCTTACCATTTTGCCCCAGCCGAGTTGAGTGAATTGAAGGTTCAATTCCAGGAGTTGCTGGATAAGGGCTTCATTCGTCCTAGTGTTTCGCCGTAGGGAGAACCGACCCTCTTTGCTAAAAAGAAAGATGGTGCCTTGAGACTTTGTATCGATTACCGGAAATTGAATCGGGCTACGATTAAGAATAAGTACCCTATGCCCCGTATAGATGATCTGTTTGACCAGTTGAAGGGGTCCCGTTGTTTCTCTAAGATAGACTTGAGATCGGGTTACCATCAGTTGAGGGTCAAGGAGAAGGATATTCCAAAGACGGCATTCCGTACACGGTATGGCCATTATGAGTTTCTGGTGATGCCTTTTGGGCTCACCAATGCACCGACAGTATTTATGGACTTGATGAACCGGATATTCCAGGAATTCTTAGATCGTTTTGTAGTCGTTTTCGTAGACGACATTCTGATTTATTCATCTTCTGAGGAGGAGCACGAGGAACACTTGAGAGTGGTGCTTGAGTTGCTTAGAGCCCATAGGTTGTATGCCAAGTTTGGGAAGTGTGAGTTCTGGCTAAGAGAGGTTAAGTTCTTAGGCCATGTGGTTTCCGGAGAAGGGGTGTCTGTTGATACATCCAAGATAGAGGCAGTGCAGGATTAGGCACAACCTAAGAGCATTTTTGAGATCCGCAGTTTTCTGGGATTAGCTGGGTATTACCGCCGGTTTGTGAAAGATTTCTCCAGGCTAGCTTCACCGTTGACGAGATTGACACGGAAAGGGGTCAAATTTGTATGGAGTGAGACTTGTGAAAAGTTGTTCCAAGAGTTGAAGGTTAGATTGACCACCGCTCTGGTCTTGATTATTCCGGAGAGAGGTTTGGGTTATACAGTTTATTGTGATGCCTCACAAGAGGGTTTGGGTTGTGTGTTGATGCAAGAGGGGAAAGTGGTAGCCTATGGCTCACGTCAGTTGAAAATACACGAGAGAAATTACTCTACTCATGACCTAGAGTTAGCAGCTGTGATTTTTGCTTTAAAGATTTGGAGGCACTACCTTTATGGTGAGAGATTCGAGGTATTCTCGAATCATAAGAGTCTGAAGTATCTGTTTACACAGAGGGACTTAAATTTGAGGCAGAGAAGATGGATGGAGGTCATTGAGGATTACAACTTTGAGTTGCACTATCACCCGGGTAAGGCCAATGTTGTGGCCGATGCCCTTAGCAGGAAATCCATTAGTGATGTAGCTTGTATAGCCATCCGGGAGTGGGAGATGTTAGGTGCACTTGGCGAGTTTGATTTGCTTCTGGGCGAATCCGTTGAGGCTGCGGCCTCGTTTTCTGTTGTTGCACAGCCTACACTTATGACTCGAGTGTTAGAGGCACAAAGAGGTGACCTTGAGGTAGAATCCCTCCGAGAGAAGATCTCCAATGGGAAGGTTGAATAGGGTTTAACTGTGTATCCCGACCTGAGTGTGAGATACCGAGACCGATTGTTTGTGCCGGAGTCTTACCGAGAAGAGGTACTCCAAGAGTTTCACCATTCACGCATTGCGGTGCATTGGGAGGCACCAAGATGTATCGGGATTTGGGTCCCCAGTTTTGGTAGCGGGGTATGAAGAGAGATGTGGCAGTTTTTGTATCGAAGTGCCTTACTTGTCAGCAAGTGAAGGCCGAGCATCAGAGGCCAGCGGGTTTGTTGCAACCCTTGCCTATTGCCGAGTGGAAGTAGGAGCACGTCACTATGGACTTCGTTGTAGGTCTTCCGAGGACTCAGCGGGGTAGTGATGTTATTTGGGTGGTTGTAGACCGGTTGACTAAGTCGGCGCACTTTATCCCTATGCACGTAAAAGATTCGGTAGATCATCTTGCCGACTTGTATATTCGGGACATAGTGAGGTTGCACAGGGTCCCAGTGTCGATCGTCTCTGATAGAGATCCACGTTTTACTGCTAGGTTGTGGCAGAGTTTGCAGAGTGCCTTGGGCACTAAGTTGACCTTTAGCACGGCGTATCATCCTCAGACTGACGGGCAGTCTGAGCGTACTATTCAGATCCTCGAGGATATGCTTCGAGGTTGTGTCCTTAACTTTAGTGGGACGTGGGAGAGGCACTTGCCCTTGGTGGAGTTTGCCTACAACAACAGTTTTTAATCGAGTATCGGTATGGCACCGTTTGAGGCCTTGTATGGCCGACCTTGTAGGTCTCCAGTTTGTTGGGCCGAGGTGGGTGATGCACCTTTGTTGGGCCCGGAGTTGGTGAGGGAAACGACAGAGAAAGTTGAGCTTATCCGTAAGAGGCTTGTTACAGCCCAGAGTCGTCAAAAGAGTTATGCCGACCGTAGGAGGAGGCCTTTGGCATTTGAGACGGGTGATCACGTCTTTCTGAAAATATCACCAAGGCGGGGTTTGATGAGGTTTGCGAAGAGTGGGAAGTTGTCCCCTCGGTTTATTGGTCCCTTTGAGATCCTTGAGAGGATTGGGGAGGTTGCATACCGTTTAGCTTTGCCGCCACAGTTGTCCGAGGTACATGACGTGTTTCATGTTAGTATGCTCCAGAAGTACGAGCCGGATCTATCGCATGTTTTGGATTGGACCGACTTAGAGGTAGATGAGAATGCCTCATATGAGGAGAGACTGGTTCGGGTCTTAGATAGGTGGGATCAAGTCTTGCGAGGCAAGACCATTCCCTTGGTAAAGGTTTTGTGGAAACATCACGGAGTGGAATAAGCTACTTTGGAACGTGAGTTGGAGGTCCGTGAGAAATATCCGGAATTGTTTGTTAATGTGTAATCATGCATTGGAAATTTTGTAATATTAACGAACTTTAAGAGCATCGAATGGGTCTTAAGTTGTAAAACATCGTATATGTTTTGAATAATGGAAGTATTTTGAAACTTGCCTTGAAATGGAAGTTTAATATAACATTGCATATGTTGAATGTATTGTAGAAATGGAAATATATCATGGGCATTGAATATGATATAGAATTGTGGAATATGTGTTGAAATTGGTAAATTTCAAGAGAAAGCATGTTAATAATGCATAACGAGTTATATATTGTAAATTGACCCTTGAGAAGGGATGGAATGACCGGTAATTGGTCAAGTTGTTGAGTAATGAATTGTAACATTGTTGAGAATTGAGAAAAGCTTGTTTTTGAAAACTTGTGCCTAATTTCGGGGACGAAATTCTTTAAGGGGGGGAGGTTATAGCGATCCCGGTTTTCCCTTTCTTTGTATATTGTACTCCGGACTTGGTTCCGTGGTTGTGTTGTTGTCTCATTCTCATTTCCATCCCTTACTCCTTGTATTTGAGTCTTGGATTATGTTGGGCAGGTTTGAAACAGGTTGGTTGTGCTTTGAAACCAAAAGTTGATGCCCAAAATTTGGCCTTCACGCTTGAGCGGGCCCTTTGTTGTTGCTTCTTCGCTCGAGCGGGCGTTTTGACACTCGAGCGTGAATTTCCATCTCCCAGTATTTTTTCTCTGCAGGTCTTCGTACGCTCGAGCGGGAGTTTTGACGCTCGAGCATGACCCTTTGATTTTGTTGCTTTGCTCAAGCGGGGAGTTTGACGCTTGAGCGGGGACCGTCGCTTGCAAAACTTCTGTGAGTGTGCATCCGACGCTCAAGCGGGAGTTTTGACGCTCGAGCGTTAGTCTGTGTCTGACACTCGAGCAGGGGTTTCCACGCTCGAGCGGGGCGACTTTTATATCACTTCGGGATTTCACTTTTTGGATCACTTTTCAACATCCTTTCTGTCTCTTACTTTTCAAAAACCACCATTGGAGAGCACCTCACTCTAAAACTATACCTTCTCTCTAGGGATTGATCTAGCTTGAGTGATCTACTCCCTAAGTGTCTTTGCAAAGAGTGTAGAGCTTGGCTTGGGCTTCCAATCAATCCAAAAATCTTGGGTTTTGGAGCATTTCGAGATTTCTTCATCATCTCCTTTGAGTTTCATCTCTTGAGGTAGGGATTCCTACTCATCTTTATGAGCTTTAACATAAATGTTGAACTTTTTGTATAAATGGTTTGATTTGGGAAGTTAGGGTTTGAGATGTATAATGTTGAAAAGAGGGGTTTTGTTCATTTGACTCATACATAAGTGTTTTGGGTCTGAAATAGAATTTATTGATGTTGTTAATAATATTTGGACCTTTTGGTCAATATTGAAAAAATGGAGAAAATGCCATGTTTGGGTATATTTGGGTTATTAGTGAAATTAATGACATTTATTATGGAAATATGAAATTGAGTTGGAAATAATATAATTGGCTCATTATGAGATAGAATGGTGGAGTTGGAATCATTAATCACTCACCTTGGAAATTGTTGATAATTTATCTGTTGGATGTAATTATTATCTGTTTAGAAATAATTGCTTTGGGCTATCGGTGGAGGATAGTCTTGATTGTTGTAGACAATGCATGATGATTAGGTGAACTAAAATTAATCAATCGGATATGTCATCGAATATGACGGTTGGAATAATACATCAAATTTATGTATTGATTGATTATGTATATGATATGTGTTTATATACATCATATTGTGTGGGAGAAGATATGGGATGTACTCCACGGTTTAGGGGAAGATAGGGGATGGACTCCTAAACTGGATATTGTTTGAGAGGAGATAGGGGATGGACTCCATCGATACAACAAATATGTGTATCTATTGAAGTGTTGATACAGCAAATCTGTGTATCATGTATGAAGTATGGAAGTGTTTTTATTTGAGATTGATTCAGCAATTATGTGTATCTATTGTGAAGTATGAAGTGTTTAATTTGAGTTGTTATCTCAATTGAAATGGAAGTACTGTTGATATGAGATGTAATCTCATTTAAATTGTTTGGCCAAGTTCTGAGCCATAGTTATGAATTGAGAAATTGGATAAGAAATGGAAAATGGAATGAAACATTGACACATTTGTCATGTAATTGAAATGGGTTATGAATTGATTTATATGAGTTAAACATTTATCAAATGCTAATGTTTTAGTTATTGCTCATATTATGTTTAGCATATCTCTACTGGGCTTTGGCTCACCCTATATGGGACATCTTTTTCAGGTACAGGTGTTATGCCACCTCCAAGGACGTAGCTTGGGAGGCTTGAGGCTGTAGACATTTTTGTTGTTTTTGTTGTATTACATGTACATCAAGCCAAGGGCTTATTTTGTGTAGAGTTAGTACTCTCCTTTTGTAACCAAGTGTTGACTTGGAAAGTTGTAAGCCTATAGGGCATTTACTTTTGTTGTCAACATGTAATACCTTTGTAAGAATACTCTGATGATTGTAATATGAAATCTCTTTTCTTCATCGTGAATGTATGTTATTATGGGTTTATTTTGAGGGCGTTACAAACTGTACCTTTTTAGTGCATACCCCACACAAAACACAATGACAATAAACAAACAAAGTAATACACTCACATCATTCACTACAAATAAACAAACAACCATAGGGGACCACAGTATATGAACAACTTTATATATACAAAAAACCACCATAGCAACAGGATATGAACAACGACATCGCACACAGTGCCATGACAAAAAGTTAACCACTAATGGTACGAAAAAGGGAGGCACACAAACCTTAATATACAAAACATACGGGACCACAGTATACAGCAACAAAAAGTATATCAACTAACATTTTATATACATATATATATATATATATATATATCAGCAAATCGAACTGAATGAAACACAAAATAAAAAGCAATGATCGAAAAAATACCTTACAACTTATTCTTCTTGAACTTTTAGGCTTCATTTGCTTCGTAAATCTCCAAATCAGTGACAATCGAACAATCGAAGCCCTACTTTCTCAAATCTATACACTATTTCATTCGATTGAAACCCTAATTTATTCAATCGAATAACCCTAATTTGTTCAATCGTTTAATCGAACAACCTTAGTTCTCTTCACTTTCCTCTTCTCAGATGCACGACTTTTGGAAGTGAAACTGGTAAGCAAGCTTCGATATATATATATATATATAAGGGCAAATTGGTCTTTTTACGTCTGCCATTCACAGTGTTAACGGTGCACATTACTCCATCAACCACAGGGGGTTATGTGGTGATATTTGAAAGTCAGGGGGGTAATCCGCACGTGGCCTAAACCATAGGAGGGTAAAGTGAATTTTGTCCTATTTTTTTTTCGCAATTGCAACCTGTTATTTTTTAATAAGAATTTATACTAGTGGTAACCCGTGCTATGCACGAGACTTTATAAATTAAAAAATATATATATTATAATTATCTTGAAATAATTTAATATTTTATCTTGTGGTATACATAAAATTTATAAGTTAACTTTTATATTTTTAACTTTTTAAATTATTAGTTTAAAAAAATTTAAATATATATATATATATATATATATATAAGTCTAATTAGTGCAATTTTAATATTGTATTAAAAAAAAAGTTAAATCTGATTAAATGAGATTAAATGAGTTATGACATACCTCTTCTTGTTTTGAAAATATACAAATTTAAAAGTTATATGTAAGACAAATATACAATTAAATGTGAAGTGAAGTGATATTTAACAATAACTAATATGATACTTCTATTATTAATCTAATAATTTAAGTTACATTTCTTTTGATTTCAATTTCATAACTAAAAATACAATATGAATATAATACACACATGGATTTCTAGTATTTAAGAATAAGAAAGTTTCAAAATATTTTCAAACTTCTATCATTTTTTTTAATTTTTTTTTTATCTAATTTGATTTTAAATTAGAATAAAATTTTTGATTTTATATGAATTTCTTTAATTTTTTTCATTAAATTTGTAACACCCTCAAAATAATACATATAAACCCATATTCTTGACATGCATAGACATAAGAGAATAAAGCATATTTCCATTCATCAGAGTATTCATTACAAAAGTATTACATGTTGACAACAAAAGTAAATGTCCTACGGGCTTCTAACTTTCCAAGCCAATACTTGGTTACAAAAAGAGAGTACTAACTCAAATACACTTTAAGCCCTTGGCTTGAATTTACATGTAATACCAAAAGTGAACAACAAAAAGATCTATCAACCTCAAAGCCTCCCAAGCTACGTTATTGGAGGTGGCATATCACCTGAATCTGAAAATGATGTCCCATATAGGGTGAGCCAAAGCCCAGTAGAAATATACTAAACGAATTATGAGCAATAACTAAAACATTAGCATTTGATAAATGATTAACACTTGTAAATCAACTTACAACACATTCCAGTTCCATGACAATTTCATCTGTGTTTCATTCCACTTTCCTTTACTTATCCAATTTACATTCATAAACCTGGCTCAATACCTAGCCAAACAATTAAATGAGATTACAACTCATAATAAGACACTTCTATTATTCACAATTCACATGAGATTACAACTCATATTAAAACACTTCCATACTTCAATTATCTACGTTATGCAAACGTAATCAAGATTTCGAGACTTTCACCCTAGACATTTCGGCCAACTTAGTTATCAATGGAGTCCATCCCCTATCTCCTCCCAAACAGGTTTGAGAGTCCATCCCCTATCTCCTCTCAAACCATGGAGTACATCCCCTATCTCCTCCCAAACAATATACATATACAATGTATTTAAACACTTATCATATACAGTGATCAATCAATACACATATTCGATGTATTATTCCAATCGTCATATTCAATGACATATTCCAGGTGATTAGTTTCAGTTTTCCTTAATCAACATACAGTGTCTACAACAATCAAGACTATCCTCCACCGATAGCCCAAAGCAGTTATCTTTAAACAGATAATAAATTTATCAACAGATAAAATACCAACATTTTCATAGGTAAGTGATTAATTTATCCAACTACACCATTTACTTTCACAATTCCCCAATTTCATGATTCTCAATTCAATTTCGCATTTCCCCAAATTAATTATTCAACTTAATTAGGGCATTTTTCCCCCTTTCTCAAATATCAACCCTAAGGTTCAATTTCATCAATTTAACAACAATAATTCCATTTATCAAGGTCTCATATACACATGGATTTTAACATTTGGAAACCCCCTTTTTATAACCTCAAATCAAACCCTAACTTTCCCAAAATTACCAAATAACACCATTTAATCAAAATGACTAAAATTTATGTCAAAACTCATAGAGAGGAGTAGGATATCCCTACCTCGAAATTAGAAGCCCAAAGGAGTTGATGAAGAAAACTCAAAGTGCTCCAAATCCATGGCTTTTCATATTAAAGTGAAGCCCACGCCACCCTCTATCTTTCTTACAAAGAGATTTGGGTGGAAACACTCTAGAAGTAGATGAAATCCTAGAGAGAGAGTGTATAGAGAGACAAGCAGCTGGAGCTAGGGTTTGAATAGAGAAGAAGATGAAAAAGTGAAGTGTAACCCGCTGCTGCTATATAATCGAGGCTCGCTCGAGCGACCAGACGCAAAGAAACCTCGCTCGAGCGCAGAAAGCTTCGCTCGAGCCAACAATTCGAAGCTTTAGGTCTGCAACCCAGAAGCACGCTCGAGCGAAGAAACCCAAAACATACAGCTCGCTCGCTCGAGCGAAGGAAAGCTCGCTCGAGCCAAGAAACACAACCTTCAGGTCCAGAACCAGATGCAGACGCACGCTCGAGCGAAGGAACCCTGGCTCGAGCGAAGGAGCTAAAACACAGAGCTCGCTCGAGCGACAAAAGCCTCGCTCGAGCGAAGACACCAAAAACTGGGCAGCAACCAATTGTTTCTAATCACTACCAACCTGTTACAAACCTGCCTAACAAATCCTAAAACTCATATACAAAGAATTAAATGACGGAAATGAAACCTACACAACAACAACCATCTACGGAACCGGATCCGAAATACAGTAGCCAATGGAGGGAAAACCGGGATCGTTATAAAATTTTTATCAATTCTTAAAAGAATTTCATTCTTATCCCAATTTTTTTTCCTTTTCACCAATTTTGATGGGAAAAAAAAAATAATTTTCAACATTTCATCTTTATAAATTTTTATCAAATTATAATTTGATTAAAAAAATATTAAGGGTTGAAAATTCTCTTAATTGGAATTATAATTAAATAACATCTTGAAATAGTCAAAGTTTGAATATGTGGTTGGTTGAAATGTATAATTTAATTAATTCTCTTCTCATATTTGTATAAAATTGACACTTATGACTACGTCATTATAAGTCAGATTATAGAAAAAATTTTGAGGTGTCAAATATTTTCCATTTGTAAATATACTATGTATTAAAAATAAATAAATAAAATGTGTAGCTTTTGGATATGTATTTATCAGTTTTGTTTTATGGACATAAACAGTTGATGTTTCAATTTATAAATTAAAAAGTAAAAAATAAAAATAGGTTGGGTTTTTTAGAGATGAAAGAAGCTATCTAACTCTTCTATATACTATTTAAGATGGACTATTTAATTACATAAAAAAATAGAAATTATATTTAGAGATTATCCCTATATATTATGTTATTATATACGACTATAGCTGTATCAAATTAACTATAATATATATGAAAAGTTATATTAAGCTTTCATTTTCAATTAATTGAATTATAATTAACAAACTAACAAATAGTTATAATTGTATAATGGGATAGAAAGAGGATAAAAATAAATAACACAATGATATTTAAAAGTTTTAAATTTACCTAATGTTATAGTAAAATCTTGAATTCTCAATAAATTTTCACATTTTCTATAAAATAAAATGACAATAAAAAATAAAAAATTTTGATACCCATTTTTTTAACTTCAATTTTATGGTCTTCATTGAAAAAACAAAATCCGATCAAAATCCTTAGCACAGAACGAACATAGATACTTTGATTGCAACCATAATTACCAATAATTCTTCTCCACTATGCAAACCTATAAACAAACAAACAAACAAACCTCACTACAACAGAAACCAAACCAAAACCAAACCAACAACAGAAAAAGAGAATCACACATGGAAAAAAATAAAATTAAAAAACAAATAAATTTATAAAATAAGAGAATGTTACCTCCAGCAATTTAGACCTCACCTAACCCAATCCGTTAGCTCATCCGCCAATACCCGCGAAGTCTAGGAGTTGGGATGACTCATCAGATTATTCTTTAAATAAGACTTAAAAATTGATTAATTTGTCCCATTAAGTGATTTAAAATTTTGATAGATATATATAAGAAAAATAGATAATTATATTACTAAATCATAATTCAAATTTAGATGCTGCCATATTTTTTTGAGATCTATATCTAAATTCTTATCTTTTTTTGTTATTATTTTTGCGTGGTTTCTATTTGTTTTTTGTTTTTTTTTTTTCAATTCATTTAAGATGGAGTTGTAGGTTTCTATTTTTTTTCCCCAATTTAATTTATCTATGGTTTCTATTTATTTTTAATTATTGTTATTTAAATAAGTTATGGTGTGAGTTAGATATTTGATAGACATGTGGGCTTTATTGATTTAAAGTATGATTGTGGGAGATATTTTCAAATTAGATTTGTTTAGATAAATTTTAAAGATTTTTAAAATTTAAAATTGTATATTGAGTTACAAAAGAAAGATTTGAACTGAATAAACAAAAATCAAATTTATTAATTTATAGTATATCTGATTTTTAGTTTTTTTTTTATGTTATAATATAATATATAAGATATAGATAGAAATTCAGAACTTTTATGAAAAATATTATCTGATTTTTTGGGAAAGAGAGAAGGCAGGCAAGTTTTAATATTTTTTTAAGAAATTGGTGAAAGAGATTAGGATGGAGAGATTATGAAATATTTTTGTTATCTTTCCATTTGAAATTCATAAATTAAAGGATAATTATTACTTATAAAATAATTAAATAAATAAAACAGTCAATAGTTTTTAAAAAAAATCTATTTTATAAATTGAAAAATCAATAATTTTAGAAAATTGATTAATTTGTTATATTAAGTGATTTAAAATTTTGATAGATATACATCAAAAAAATAGATAATTATATTATTAAATCATAATTCAAATTTAGATATTGTTATATCTTTTTAAGATCCACATCTAAATTCTTATCTTCTTTATTTTTGCGTGGTTTCTATTTTTTTTCAATTTATTTTAGATGGAGTTGTGGGTTTTTATTTTTTTTAAAAACTTTAATCTATCTGTATTTCTATTTGTTTTTAATTATTATTATTTAGGTAAGTTATGATGCGAGTTAAATATGTGATAGATATGTGAGTTTTGTTGATTTAAAGTATGATTGTGAGAGATATTTTCAAATTAGATTTGTTTAGATAGACTTTATAGATTTTTAAAATTTAAAATTGGATATTGAGAGGCAAAAGAAATATTTTAACTGAATAAATAAAAATCTAAATTATTAGTTTTATCATTTTGTATATCTGATTTTTTTTTTCTGTGTTATAATATAATATATAAGATATAGACAGATACCCACAACTTCCATGAAAAATATTATTTGATTTTTTGGAGGAGAGAAAAGGAATACAAGTTTTAATTTATTTTTATTTTTATTTTTATTTTTTTTGAAATTTGGTGAGAGAGATTATGATGGAGAGATTATGAAATATTTTTGTTATCTTCCCATTATTATTTCTAAAATAATTAAATAAATAAATCAGCCAATAGGTTTTTTTAATCTATTTTATAAATTGAAAAATTAATAATTTTAGAATGAGAGTTTGGAGTTCTTAGGAGGCTTCTCATTAGAAATCTCATTTTTCTTATATAATATGTAGATAGACAGATACATATAGATATTTATATTTGTTTTAGATTTTTTTTAATATACAAATTATTTTTTAAGATTTTTTATAAAAATAATTTAACAATCCCATCACTAATCATATTGTATGGAGGAAGTTGAAAAGGGTGTTGCAGTAATAATGAAAGAAGTCAAAAAAGTTTGTGGGTTGAGAGAAGTCAATAAATACTAAAGTTATTTATTTTTTTCAATCAAAAAATTAGAAAATTAGGATTGGGATATTGGAGATCCCACAAAGCTTGTGGATTAGAAACCCTTTTTTCCTTATATAATACTAACCTATCACCCGTGCTATGTACGGAATAATTATAAATATTTATATTTGTTTTAGATTTTTTTTAATATACAAATTATTTTTTTTAGATTTTTTATAAAAATAATTTAACAATCTTATCACTAACCATAGTGTATGTGAGAAGTTGAAAAGGGTGCTACAGTAACTACGCACGGGTTGTATCTATAATTATTTGGATTAGGGGGTTTTGACCAAAGCTCTCAAAAGGCATGTGGATTGAAAAAAGTTAATAAATGCTGATCAGGAGATTTTGACAAAATCAATAAATGCAAGCATGTGGATTGAAAAAGTTAATAAATGCTGAGTTTTTTTTTTTTTAAATAAAAAATTTAGAAAATTAAGATTGAGATATATTGAAGCTCCCATAAGGCTTGGGGGTTAGAAATCCCCTTTACCTTATATATAGACTAGTCTATCACCAATGCTATGCTCGGAATAATTATAGCTATTTATATTTGTTTTATATTTTTTTCATATATAAATTATATTTTTTAAGATTTTTTTTAAAAATAATTTAACAATCTTATCACTAATCATAGTGTATGAGAAGAGTTGAAAATGGTTACTACAGTAACTATGCACGAGTTGTATCTATAATTATTTGTATGAGGGGATTTTAAATGCTGATAAGGGGATTTTGACCAAATCAATAAATGTAGGTATGTGAAAAAACATGTGGATTGAAAAAAGTTAATAAATGCTGAGGCTTTTTTTTTTTAAATAAAAAATATAGAAAATTAAGATTGGAATATTGGAGCTCCCACAAGGCTTGGGGGTTAGAAATCCATTTTTCCTTAATATATAGTATATATATATATAATCCCTTTTTCCCTATCACCCATGCTATGCACGGGATAATTATAGATATTTATAAATATCATGTTCGAAGAAACAGAGAAATACAAAATAAGAGCTTAAAGATTCTAGAGAAAAATAAATGGGTTTATACACTTACCAAGTGTACAAATTTATGTGCATATATAACCATTGACATTCCCCATGATATTACAACCAATGCCCCCCATCTAAAAAAAAAATACCAACCTTTTCAATTCTTACAATACTAGCCTATCACCCGTGCTATGCACGGAATAATTATAAATATTTATATTTGTTTTATATTTTTTTAATATATAAATTATGTTTTTTAAGATTTTTTATAAAAATAATTTAACAATCTTATTACTAATCATAGTGTATGGAAAGAGTTGAAAATAGTACTATAGTAACTATGCACGAGTTGTATCTATAATTATTTGTATGAGGGGATTTTAAATGCTGATCAGGAAATTTTGACCAAATCAATAAATGTAGGTATGTGAAAAGACATGTGGATTAAAAAAAAATTAATAAATGCTGAGGGTTTTTTTTAAAATAAAAAATTTTAAAAATTGAGATTGGGATATTGGATGTAGCGATCCCGATTTTGACCCAATCAGCTCCCCAAAAGCAAAAATGCAAAATGCATTCGAAATTGCTTATGGGAAAGTGTATTTCACACTCGAGCGACCTTGTTATATCAGTCCGTAAATTAGGGTTTCAGATCACTTTTTGCAGCCCCCTCTCTCTCTAAAACTCTCCAAATTTCCAGGTCTAGAGCTTCTCTCTCTAGAAGTCATATTCTCTCTTTGATTTATCCAAATCCATTGGGATTTAGGCCTAAGTTCTTCACCAAAGTTGGTTATCACCTCGAGGGCTTCATTGTGTGCGGTGGAGATCGAGTTTCGACACCGTAGATTTTGGGGTTTCATCTTAGATTCTCTTTAAAACTTGAGGTAGGGATTTTCTACACTCTAATATGGTTTTTAGCTTAGTTATTTGCTATTGTGTATATATGATGAGATTTGGTTATGGTTTGTATAGCGATCCCGGTATTCCCTGTTGTTGTTTAACAGTAATCCGGACTCTGTTCCGTAGATTTGTTGTTGTCTTATCCTCATTTCTATCCCTTACTCTTTGTTTTAGAGTTTTGGGTTGTGTTGGGCAAGTTGGGAATAAATTGGTTGTGTTTTAGAACATAAAATTTTTGCCCAGTTGTTGGTCTCTCCGCTCGAGCAGCTTTCTTGACGCTCGAGCGGCATTTTGGACGCTCGAGCGTAAATTTCCTTCTCTTAGCATTTTGGTCGTCTGCAGAAAATTCTGGGAGGGTGCATTCGGCGCTCGAGCGGATCTTTGGACGCTCGAGCGTGAACCTGTGTCTGACACTCGAGCGGGGTGTTGTACGCTCGAGCGGACCTGTTTTATATCAGTCCGTGAAATCACTTTTTGAATCACTTTTCACTTTTCTTTTCTCTCTCTTACTTTCCCAAAACCCATTTTTGAGAGCTCCTCACTCTAAAACCTAACTTCTCTCTAGGGTTTGATCTAGTAGGAGTGTTTTCCTTACCTTGGGCCTTTGTAAAAAGTGCGTTGATCGTCGAGGGCTTCGTTTTGATCCAAGAAATTTAAGATTTGGAGCACTTCCGAGTTTTGCTCTTCTTCTCCTTGGGTTCTACATTTGAGGTAGGGATTTCCTTGTTCTTTTTCAATACTTCGTCTATAGATAGACATGTGGTAGTTTTGTATTGCATGAAAATCATATCCACTTTGGATTGTTTGAAATCATGAGGAAGAACCTAGGGTTGGTTGTTTGAAAATGGTTATTTTATCATTGATGGTTGTTTTGGGCTAATTGGAGTGTAAATTAGCATGTTATTGTTGAAAGAAGAAAAAGCCCTAAATTATATTTTGATTTGGTAAATTAAAATGGAGGGTAGTTAACCTATGTTGTAAATCTCTATTGTTAATGTGAGTTGGGTGAAAGTGTTAATGCCTAAGGGGTTAACTTTGGCTTTGGAATGGTTTTGAAATGAATGTAGTGGACTAATGTGAGTTATGGCTTTATTATCAATGAAATTGGTTTTGTAAAACAAAAGAAATGAAATTGGTTTTGTGGAAACAAAAGGGATGGAGTTGGTTTTGTGAAAACAAAAAGGAAATGGAATTTGTTTTGTGAAATGAGAAAAGTATCCTTGACATAAGTATAAAAATTGGATTGTTGTTTCTTGAGTGTTGAACACACATGTGGGGGCTGTATCTTTAACTACCATGTTAATGTTGTTGTTGGGTTTTGATCTCATGATAAGTGGTTCTTTTAATAGATGTACTAAATACTTGCATCTAGAGGTTTTGTCCTTGGTCATCGGTGGAGGATGACATGGTTGTGTTGGATTGTCATGTATGCATTTCACCACTGTTGATTTAGCATTGTATGTGATGAAATGCTGAGATACATTATATACGAATACCCGCTCGGGGGAAATTGATTATGTGTTCATATACTTTAACACATTGCTTGTATCTTGATGGTTTATGTATATGTGTTATACATGTTAGTTGTGCCCTGTTGTATTTTGGTTGGTGGTGTTATACCTTGCGCTTAAAATCAAAGGTACCATGACCTTCCAGCTAGCGCCTGGAGAACTGACTGTGCTGATAATCGAAGGCACCATACCCTTCCAGCTAGCGCCTGGTAAACTTGCAGGTCGTTGTGAGAGGTATATCTTTGGCTTACTATGCACATAGCTGGTAGAGTAAAGTTTTGTTGTTGTTGTTTCACTGTATCTGAGAATATCATGGCCTTGATTAGTTACAGTTTTGGAGGGCCGAGTTGCCTCATTAGTTGATTTTATACATGTTGATGATTTGTTATCTCCCTTTTATATAAGGTATGCATGTATAGATATGATTGAATCGGGAAGAAACCAAAACGTCTTTTTTGTCTTTTGGAAAGTGTGAAGAGGATCGAATACTTTGAAAATATATTTTGAAAAGGCACATCGGTTGTAGGTGTGGGAAATGGAAGAAAGTAAAGGGCTTAGTGAGATTATTTCCTAAGTAATTGTTAATGTTATGAAAGATTGGGAACGGGGATTAATGAAAGGAAAAAGGAAAGATGAATCGCCTATGGCGTTGATTGAAATGGTTGTTTTCGAGAAGAGTTCATACTTATGTATATTTTGTGTAAACTGTCACATTACTATTCTAGTATGAGATTGAGCATTCATGATCATAGCTATCTATATGTTGTTATTGTTGAGGGCCATGTTGAGATCCCTACTGGACTATATGTTCATCCCACATTGTTGAATCTTTTTCAGGTGTTGAGCTGAATGTGCTGCAAGATTTGGATCTTCTTATTTGTTCGCCACGGGGCCTCTCTTGTATTGGCGGAATGCCATATGTGTAGAAGGGTTGCACCCTTCTTCGTGATTCATTAATGATGTAAGCCCAAGGGCAATTTATTTATTATACTCGTGTTGTATTCACTTGCATACGAATGAGAGCAATGTTATTCACTTCTACGAGTTGATTATATGAGTTTATTTCCGCACGTTATCTCTGAAATGGAATTGAGTTAATGAATTTGGTAATACTTCGAGTAATAAAAAGTGGGGCGTGACAGTTTGGACAAATCTAGGATTTGGGTGTGAAATGAAAAGAAGGGTTTTGATGAATATGAGGTAAACGAGTATGAGGCTTGAATATAAGATCATGTTATGCCAAAATAGTTGATTTTGGTGTTTGGGTTGATATTTGGTGAAAGAGGGATTTTTCCCTAATTTTGATTAAATTATTATTTTGCAAAAATAATTGGGATTAACATTGAAAACGTGAAATTGGAAGGTAGTGATTATAAATGGTGATATTGGATATGTATTATCTCACCTATGGAAGTTTTGAATAAATTATTTATTATGATATTAAACATCTCTTTAGAAATAATTGCATTGGGCTATCGGTGGAGGATGGCTATGATTGTTATAGAAATTACATGAAGATTAGGCGATTTAATGCTAATCCATTGTTGGTGTCATTGAAAATGACCATGTTATAGATACATTGTATATGTATGTTTATTGGGAGCAGAAAGGGAAGTACTCCATATGTGATTATGTTTATAAATACATTGCATATATATATTTGTTTGGGAGGAGAAAGGGGATGGACTCCATTTAAAGCAAGTTGACTGGAGTGTCCTGGGTGAAAGATCTAAAATTTTATATATAAATGGGTGCCGATTCCTTCGAACGAAATATTCATAAAATGGCAGGTTTGAAGTGTTTATGTGAGTTTTGCATAATTGGAAAATCATTGAGTTGTAGTCTCATTTTGATTGTCGAAAGATAATGAATTTAACTCATGAATTGAGTAGCATATATGAACTGGAAATGAAATTAAAGGAAAATGAAATAAGGTTGGTCTTAGTGGCATATGGATATGCAGGCCTTGTGTTAGATTATTTCCACTGGGCTGTTGACTCACCCTATATGGGAATACCATTTTCAGGTACAGGTAAGATGCTTCCTCCAAGGCAATAGTGTGGATGGAGTTTTGGGAAGCAAGAGCTTCTTAATTATGCCTTCTGTGTGTATGTGTGTGTTTGTTATTTGTAAAGCCAATAGATTAAGATGTAATGAGCGAGACTCAATATGTGTAACCAAGCAATGACTTAGAAACTTGTAAGCCTACATGGCATTTAACTGGTTGTTAAACAGTGAACTCTGAAATATGAAAGTATGTTGTTTCTCATATTTATTCCACATATGAGTTATCTTTATTGTATTATTTTTTGGGGCGTGACATTGGAGCTCCCACAGGGCTTGGGGGTTAGAAATCCATTTTTCCTTAATATATAGTATATATATATATATAAAATCCTTTTTTCCCTATCACCCGTGCTATGCACGGGATAATTATAGATATTTATAAATACCATGTTCGAAGAAACAGAGAAATACAAAATAAGGGCTGAAAGATTCTAGAGAAAAATAAATGGGTTTCTACACTTACCAAGCGTACAAATTTATGTGCATATATAACCATTGGCATTTCCCATTATATTACAACCAATGCCCCCCATCTAAAAAAAAAAAATACCAACCTTTCCAATTCTCACAATACTAACCTATCACTCGTGCTATGCACAGAATCATTATAGATATTTATATTTGTTCTATATTTTTTTAATATATAAATTATGTTTTTAAGATTTTTTATAAAAATAATTTAACAATCTTATCACTAATGATAGTGTATGGGAAGAGTTGAAAATGGTACTACAGTAAATATGCACGAGTTGTATATATAATTATTTGTATGAGGGGATTTTAAATGCTGATCAGCAGATTTTGACAAAATCAATAAATGTAGGTATATGAAAATACATGTGGATTGAAAAAAAGTTAATAAATGCGGAGGTTTTTTTTTAAATAAAAAATTTAGAAAATTAAGATTAGGATATTAGAGCTTCCACAAGGCTTGGGGGTTAGAAATCCCTTTTTACTTAATATATAGTATATATATATAATCCCTTTTTCCCTATCACCCGTGCTATGCACAGGATAATTATAGATATTTATAAATGCCATGCTCGAAGAAACAGAGAAATACAAAATAAGGGCTGAAAGATTCTTGAGAAAAATAAATGGGTTTATAAACTTACCAAGCGTACAAATTTATGTGCATATATAACCATTGGCACTCCCCATTATATTACGACCAATGCCCCATCTAAAAAAAAAAAATACCAACCTTTCCAATTCAAACAATACTAGCCTATCACTCGTGCTATGCACAGAATAATTACAGATATTTATATTTGTTTTATATTTTTTTAATATATAAATTATGTTTTTTAAGATTTTTTATAAAAATAATTTAACAATCTTATCACTAATCATAGTGTATGGGAAGAGTTGCAAATGGTACTACAGTAACTATGCACGAGTTGTATTTATAATTATTTGTATGAGTGATTTTAAATGCTGATCAGGAGATTTTGACCAAATCAATAAATGTAGGTATCTGAAAAGACATGTGGATTGAAAAAAAAAGTTAATAAATGATGAGACTTTTTTTTTTAAATAAAAAATTTAGAAAATTAAGATTGGGATATTAGAACTCCCACAGGGCTTGGGGGTTAGAAATCCCTTTTTCCTTAATATATCGTATATATCTATACTATATATTAAGCAAAAGGGGTTTTTAACCCCAAGCCTTGTGGGAGTTCTAATCTCCCAATCTAAATTTCCTGATTTTTTGATTTAAAAAAAAAAAAAACCTTAGCATTTATTAACTTCTCCCAATTACCCTCATAATAACACTTTAATGCATTAAGAACAAGCAAATAAAAAATTATTTGAAATCCAACACATGAATTTCTTGAAAAGTCCCAACACATATGATTATTATCCCTCATAATAACACTTTAATGCATTAAGAACAAGCATAAAAAAAATTTCTTGGAAAGGCCAACACATATGATTATTATCAAAATATTAAACTTTAATATAATATAATATAAAAAAAAGACATTTAATTCCTTAAAAAATCTAACACATATGATTATTATTAAAATATTAAACTTTAATATAATATAAAAAAAGAAAAAAAGAAGACATTTAAAAAAAAAAAAGACATTTAAAAATCGCAATTCACATATATAGATAATTGTAAATACAATCCGTGCATAGCACGGGTGATATGCTCGTATACATATATATATATATATATATATATACAAAATCCATTTTTCGCTATCACCCATGCTATGCACGAGATAATTATAGATATTTACAAATGTCATGTTCGAAAAAACAGAGAAATAGAAAATAAGGGCTGAAAGATTCTAGACAAAAATAACTGGGTTTATGCACTTACCAAGGTTACAAATTTATGTATATATATAACCATTGGCATTCCCCATTATATTATTACCAATGCCCCCCATCTAAAAAATAAAAATACCAACCTTTTCAATTCTTACAATACTAGCCTATCACCCGTGCTATGTACGAAATAATTATAGATATTTATATTTGTTTTATATTTTTTTAATATATAAATTATGTTTTTTAAGATTTTTTATAAAAATAATTTAACAATCTTATCACTAATCATAGTGTATGGGAATAGTTGAAAATGGTACTACAGTAACTATGCACGAGTTGTATCTATAATTATTTGTATGAGGGAATGTTAAATGCTGATCAGGGGATTTTGATCAAATCAATAAATGTAGGCATGTGAAAAGACATGTGGATTGAAAAAAAGTTAATAAATGCTGAGGTTTTTTTTCTTAAAATAAAAAATTTAGAAAATTAAGATTGGGATATTGGAACTCCCACAGGGCTTGGAAGTTAGAAATCCCTTTTTCCTTTACATATTATATATATATATATATATAATCCCTTTTTCGCTATCACCCGTGCTATGCACGGGATAATTATAGATATTTATAAATGTCATTTTCGAAGAAATAGAGAAATACAAAATAAGGGCTTAAAGATTCTAGAGAAAAATAAATGGGTTTATACACTTACCAAGCGTTCAAATTTATGTGCATATATAACCATTGGCATTCCCCATTATATTACAACCAATGCCCCCCATCTAAAAAAAAAATATCAACATTTCCAATTCTTTCAATACTAGGCTATTACCCGTGCTATGCACGGAATAATCGTAGATATTTATATTTGTTTTATATTTTCTTTAATATATAAATTATGTTTTTTAAGATTTTTTATAAAAATAATTTAACAATCTTATCACTAATCATAGTGTATGGGAAGAGTTGAAAATGGTACTATAGTAACTATGCACGAGTTGTATCTATAATTATTTGTATGAGGGGATGTTAAATGCTGATCAGGGGATTTTGACCAAATCAATAAATGTAGGCATGTGAAAAGACATGTGTATTGAAAAAAAGTTAATAAATGCTGAGATTTTTTTTTAAAAATAAAAAATTTAAAAAATTAAGATTGGGATATTGGAGCTCCCACAGGGCTTGGGGGTTAGAAATCCATTTTTCCTTAATATATAGTGTATATATATATATAATCCCTTTTTCCCTATCACCCGTGCTATGAACGGGATAATTATAGATATTTATAAATGCCATGTTCGAAAAAAGAGAAATACAAAATAAGTGCTGAAAGATTTTACAGAAAAATAAATGGGTTCATACACTTACCAAGTGTACAAATTTATGTGCATATATAACCATTGGCATTCCCCATTATATTACAACCAATGCTCCCATCTAAAAAAAAAAAATACCAACCTTTCAAATTCAAACAATACTAGCCTATCACCCGTGTTATGCACGGAATAATTACAAATATTTATATTTGTTTTATATTTTTTTATTATATAAATTATGTTTTTTAAGATTTTTTATAAAAATAATTTAACAATCTTATCACTAATCATAATGTATGGGAAGAGTTGAAAATAGTACTACAGAAACTATGCATGAGTTGTATCTATAATTATTTATATGAGGGATTTTAAATGCTAATCAAGAGATTTTGACCAAATTAATAAATATAGGCATGTGAAAAGACATGTGGATTGAAACAAAGTTAATAAATGCTGAGTTTTTTTTTTTTAAATAAAAAATTTAGAAAATTAAGATTGGGATATTGGAACTCCCACAGGGCTTCGGGGTTAGAAATCCATTTTTATTATACATATCATATATATATATATATATATTTTTTTCGCTATCACCCGTGCTATGGATGGGATAATTATAGATATTTATAAATGCCATTTTTGAAGAAACAGAGAAATACAAAATAAGGGCTTAAAGATTCTAGAGAAAAATAAATGGGTTTGTACATTTATCAAGCGTACAAATTTATGTGCATATATAACTATTGGCATTCCCCATTATATTATAACCAATGCCACCCATCTAAAAATAAATAAATACCAGCATTTCCAATTCTTACAATACTAGGCTATCACCCGTGCTATGCACGGGATAATTGTAGATATTGATATTTGTTTTATATTTTTTTAATATATAAATTATGTTTTTTAAGATTTTTTATAAAAATAATTTAACAATCTTATAGCTAATCATAGTGTATGGGAAGAGTTGAAAATGGTATTATAGTAACTATGCACGAGTTGTATATATAATTATTTGTATGAGGGGATGTTAAATACTGATCAGGGGATTTTGACCAAATCAATAAATGTAGGCATGTGAAAAGACATGTGTATTGAAAAAAAAGTTAATAAATGCTGAGGTTTTTTTTTAAAAAATAAAAAATTTAGAAAATTAAGATTGGGATATTGGAGCTCCCACAGGGCTTGAGGGTTAGAAATCCATTTTTTCCTTAATATATAGTATATATATATATAATCCTTTTTTCCCTATCACCCGTGCTATAAACAGGATAATTATAGATATTTATAAATGCCATGTTCGAAAACACAGAGAAATACAAAATAAGTGCTGAAAGATTCTAGAGAAAAATAAATGGGTTTATACACTTACCAAATGTACAAATTTATGTGCATATATAACCATTGGCATTCCCCATTATATTACAACCAATGCCCCCCATTTAAAAAAAAAAAAAAAATACCAACCTTTCCTATTCTAACAATACTAGCCTCTCACCCATGCTATGCACGAAATAATTATAGATATTTATATTTGTTTTAGATTTTTTTAATATATAAATTATGTTTTTTAAGATTTTTTATAAAAATAATTTAACAATCTTATCACTAATCATAGTATATGGAAATAGTTGAAAATGGGACTACAGTAATTATGCACAAGTTGTATCTATAATTATTTGTATGTGAGAATGTTAAATGCTAATCAGGGGATTTTGACCACATCAATAAATGTAAGTATGTGAAAAGACATGTGGATTGAAAAAAATTAATAAATCCTGAGGCTTTTTTTTTAAAATAAAAAATTTTGAAAATTAAGATTAAGATATTGGAGCTCTCACAGGGCTTGGGGATTAGAAATTCCTTTTTCCTTAATATATAGTATATATATATATATATAATCCCTTTTTCCCTATCACCTGTGCTATGCACAGGATAATTTTAGATATTTATAAATGTCATGTTCGAAGAAACAGAGAAATACAAAATAAGGGCTGAAAGATTCTTGAAAAAAATAAATGGGTTTACACACTTACCAAGCGTACAATTTATGTGCATATATAACCATTGGCATTCCCCATTATGTTACAACCAATGCCCTCCATCTAAAAAAAAAAAAAATACGAAACTTTCCAATTCTAATAATACTAGCCCATCACCAATGCTATGCATGGAATAATTATAGATATTTATCTTTGTTTTATATTTTTTTAATATACAAATTATGTTTTTTAAGATTTTTTATAAAAATAATTTAACAATCTTATCACTAATCATAATATATGGGAAGAGTTGAAAATGATACTATAGTAACTATGCATGAGTTGTATCTATAATTATTTGTATGAAGGGATTTTAAATTCTGATCAGGGGATTTTGAACAAATCAATAAATGTAGGTATGTGAAAAAACATGTGAATTGAAATAAAGTTAATAAATGCTGAAACTTTTTTTTGAAATAAAAAATTTAGAAAATTAAGATTGGGATATTGGAGCTCCCATTAGTCTTCGGGGTTAGAAATCACTTTTTTCTTAATATATCGTATATATATATAATCCCTTTTTTGCTATCACCCGTGCTATGCACGGGATAATTATAGATATTTATAAATGCCATGTTCGAAGAAACAGAGAAATACAAAATAAGGGCTGAAAGATTCTAGAGAAAAATAAATGGGTTTAAATATTTACCAAGCGTACAAATTTATGTGCATATATAACCATTGGCATTCTCCATTATATTATAACCAATGCCCCTCATCTAAAAAAAAAATAACAACCTTGCCAATTCTTACAATACTAGCCTATCACCCGTGCTATGCACGGAATAATTATAGATATTTATATTTGTTTTATATTTTTTTAATATATAAATTATGTTTTTTAAGATTTTTTATAAAAATAATTTAACAATCTTATCACTAATCATAGTGTATGGGAAGATTTGAAAATTGTACTACAGTAACTATGCACGAGTTGTATCTGTAATTATTTGTATGAGGGGATTTTAAATGCTGATCAGGGGATTTTGACCAAATCAATAAATGTAAGTATGTGAAAAGACATGTGGATTTTAAAAAAATTAATAAATGCTGAGGTTTTTTTTTTTAAAATAAAAAATTTAGAAAATTAAGATTGGGATATTGGAGCTCCCACAGGGCTTGAGTGTTAGAAATCCCTTTTTCCTTAATATATATAATAATATATATATATATAATCATTTTTTCCCTATCACCCGTGCTATGCACGAGATAATTAGAGATATTTATAAATGCCATGTTCAAAAAAACAGAGAAATACAAAATAAGTGCTGAAAGATTCTAGAGAAAAATAAATGGATTTATACACTTGCCAAGCGTACAAATTTATGTGCATATATAACCATTAGCATTCCCCATTATATTACAACCAATGCCCGCCATCTAAAAAAAAAATACCAACATTTCCAATTCTTACAATACTAACCTTTCACCCGTGCTATGCACGGAATAATTATAGATATTTATATTTGTTTTAAATTTTTTTAATATATTATGTTTTTTAAGATTTTTTATAATAATAATTTCACAATCTTATCAGTAATCATAGTATATGGGACGAGTTGAAAATGGTACTACAGTAAATATGCACAAATTTTAGATATAATTATTTGTATGAGGGGATTTTAAAAGCTAATCAGGAGATTTTGACCAAATCAATAAATGTAAGTATGTGAAAAAACATGTGGATTGAAAAAAAGTTAATAAATGCTGAGATTTTTTTTTTAAAATAAAAAATTTAGAAAATTAAGATTGAGATATTGGAGCTCCCACAGAGCTTGGGGGTTAGAAATCCTTTTTTTATTAATATATAGTATATATATATATAATCCTTTTTTCCTATCACCCGTGCTATGCACGGGATGATTATAGATATTTATAAATGTGATGTTCGAAAAAATCGAGAAATACCAAATAAGGGCTGAAAGATTCTAGCAAAAAATAGATGGGTTTATACACTTACCAAGCGTACAAATTTATGTGCATATATAACCATTGGCATTCCCCATTATATTACAACCAATGCCCCCCATCTAAAAAAAAAATACCAACTTTTCCAATTCTAACAATACTAGCTTATCACCCGTGCTATGCACAGAATGATTGTAGATATTTATATTTGTTTTATATTTTTTTAATATATAAATTATGTTTTTTAAGATTTTTTATAAAAATAAGTTAACAATCTTATCACTAATCATAGTGTATGGAAAGAGTTGAAAATTGTACTACAGTAACTATGCACGAGTTATATCTATAATTATTTGTATGAAGGGATTTAAAATACTGATTAGGGGATTTTGACCAAATCAATAAATGTAGGTATGCGAAAAGACATATGGATTGAAAAAAAATTAATAAATGCTGATTTTTTTTTTAAATAAAAAATTTAGAAAATTAGGATTGGGATATTGGAGCTCCCACACGCTTGGGGGTTAGAAATTCCTTTTTCCTTAATATATAGTATATATGTATATATAATCCATTTTTCCAATCACCCGTGCTATGCACGGGATAATTATAGATATTTATAAATGCCATGTTCCAAAAAACAGAGAAATACAAAATAAGTGTTGAAAGATTCTAGAGAAAAATAAATGGGTTTATACACTTACCAAGCGTACAAATTTATGTGCATATATAACCATTGGCATTCCCCATTATATTACAACCAATGCCCCCATCTAAAAAAAAAAAAATACCAACCTTTCCAATTCTAACAATACTAGCCTATCACCTGTGCTATGCACGGAATAATTATAGATATTTATATTTGTTTTAGATTTTTTTTAATATATAAATTATGTTTTTTAAGATTTTGTATAAAAATAAGTTAACAATCTTATCACTAATCATAGTGTATGGGAAGAGTTGAAAATGGTACTATAGTAACTATGCACGAGTTGTATCTATAATTATTTGTATAAGGGGATTTTAAATGCTGATCAGGGGATTTTGATCAAATCAATAAATGTAGGTATGTGAAAAGATATGTGGATTGAAAAAAATTAATAAATCCTGAGGCTTTTTTTTTTAAATAAAAAATTTAGAACATTAAGATTGGAATATTGGAGCTTCCACAGGGATTGGGGGTTAGAAATCCATTTTTCCTTAATATATAGTATATATATATATAGAAAGTCCCTTTTTCCCTACCACCCATGTTATGCACGGGATAATTATAGATATTTATAAATGTCATGTTCGCAGAAACAGAGAAATACAAAATAAGGGCTGAAAGATTCTAGAGAAAAATAAATGGGTTTATACACTTACCAAACGTACAAATTTATGTGCATATATAACTATTGGCATTCTCCATTATATTACAACCAATGCCCCCCATCTAAAAAAAAAAAAAATACCAACCTTTCCAATTCTAACTATAGCGACCCTGGTTTTGACCCATCTTTTGTAGTGTTCCGGACTCGAGTTCCGTGATTGTATACTGTTGCCTATGCCTTGTTCCCTTCCTTTAATTCTTTGAATTTGAGTTTTAGGGCATGTTGGACGAGTTTGGAACAGGTTGGTTGTCGTTTGGTACAAATGATTGTTGCCCAGATTTTGGCCTCTTCGCTCAAGCGAGGCTTCTTGCGCTCGAGCGAGCCTTGTGTAAATTGTTCTTCGTTCAAGCGAGCACTCTTGCGCTCGAGCGAGCCCTGTGAAAATGTTTCTTCGCTCGAGCGAGCTTTCCTTCGCTCGAGCATGCTTCTGTGTTGCAGACCTAAAGCTTTACATTGTTCACTCAAGCGACGCTTCTTGCGCTCGAGCGAGGCGACCTTTTGTGTTTGGTCGCTCGAGCAAGAACTCCTTCACTCAAGCGAGCCTGTGTATATCAGTTCGCAGCAGTGATGTTTTACATCACTTTTTGATTTCCTTTCTTCCCCAAAACCCTAATTCGGCTGCCCCTCTCTCTAAAGCTCACATTCTCTCTAAGATTTCATCTAGATCCATCGTGTTCTTGACCCTAGTGTCTTTGAGAATAAGGTAGAGGGTTTCAAGAGCTTCGTTTTGATCCAAGGAGAAATTGGTTTCGTCATCTTTGGAGTTTTAGCTTGTTGTTTGAGTTTTCTACACTTGAGGTAGGGATTTTCTACACTCTAATATGGTTTTTAGCTTAGTTATTTGCTATTGTGTATAAATGATGAGATTTGGTTGAGGTTTGGACAAATCTAAGATTTGGGTGTTCTATCGAAAATAGGGATTTTTGATGAATATGAGGTAAATGAGTGTGAGGCTTGAATATAGGATTATGTTGTGCCAAAATAGTTGATTTTGGGTAGTTGGGTCAATATTGGAAAAAGGGGGATTTTTGCCCTAATTTGTTAAAATGATTATTTTGTATAAATAATTGGAATTACCATTGAATATGTTAAATTGGATGATTATTGATATGAATGGTGATATTGGATATGTATTATCTCACCTATGGAAATTTTGAATAAACTATTAAACCCGATATTGAATATATCTTGGAAATAATTGCATTGGGCTATCGGTGGAAGATAGTTTTGATTGTTGTAGAAATAATATGAGGATTAGGCGATATAATGCTAATCTATTGTCGGTTGTCATTGAATATGACCATGTTAAATACATTGTATATGTATGTTTATTGGGAAAAGAAAGGGGATGTACTCCTGTAGACACCCCATTTTTTACCGTCCTTAAGACTTGGACGTCATCGTTTGAACACCAGATGATCATCCATGTTCATGTTCGTTTTGAGTTCCCGGAGGTCTCGGCCGCGCGCCTTGCCTCAGGATCTCTTAACTGAGCTGTTCTGTGCTTGGTTTTGGACCAAGAACTTGTTAGTTTTTGCTTCTGAGGGCAGGGAATGGCTTGTCAGCCATCCCCGGATCCCACCGGCCAAGACTTGATGTCACCGGCCATGTTCTCTTGCCACCGGCCATTGGTGATGGCCGGTCGGCCCTTTTGGTGGTCGGCCGGCCTTTGATTTGGTCAATCAGCCATATTTTCTGGCCGGGACTTCTTTTTTGCCTTTTTTAGGCATTGTGCATGCCAGTTGTGCCAGCTGGAGCACACAGATATGTCCTCCATACACGTGTATGGAGGACTTGCACCCTTTGCACCCTTTTGTTCTAAGCTTCTTGGAGAAGCTTGCCCCCTTTGCCTTAGCTTCTTGAGGAAGCTTGACCCTTTGTCTTAGCTTCCTTAAGAAGCTTGCACCCTTTGCCTTAGCTTCCTTGAGAAGCTTGACCCCCTTAACCCTTTTGTTTAGCTTCTTTAAGAAGCTTAGGTCTTTATCTTGCTCTATATAAGAGAGCCTTCCCTCTCCTTTGGAGGGGTTCAGCAAAAACCAGAGATATATGATATATACAACTTTCTCTCTCTATATCTCCCTCTCTCTCTTCATTTGTGTGTGTTAGAGGGCCTAAAAGGGTGTTTTGTTCTTAGTTTTGCACTAAGGCACCTAGTATTACACCATACTTGGGTTATTGAGGTGTTGGGAGGTTGTTCTTAGAGATTTTAAGCTGGTTTTGATCAGAAAAGGGGCCTGAGGTTGTTGTTCTTCAAGTGTTCTTCAAGGGTGAGCATAATTACTTTATATTCCCCATTCTTGCACTAGCTTTTAACCCACTTTTCATGCTGTTTTGAGCTTTGTGTATAATTGATAAAAGTTCTATTCTTTGATGTTTAAGATGTTTCATTAAGGTCATTTTGGTGTTGGTGGTCCACCTCCCCCTCTTAGGCCTTGTTTGTCCCCTTTTGTGCCTTCTTTGTTGAGCTTTGGAACCTTTTGTGTATTGGCCTTCTCACCACTGAAATCTAGTGGATTTTCAGTGGTGGTGAAGGGGTCTTGAAGTCTTGTATAGGGGAGGGACACCCCTCTCCCTTTGTGTCTCATTTGTTCATGTTTTTGGCTCATAAGGGTAGCATACATGCTTAGCTTTACTTAGCTCCATTTCAGAGGTTTTTGGGTGTTATTTGGTCACATTATACCTCTGTTTTTGGTCAGATTGATGGTCCATTACATGCATCATACACTTGTCTAGTAACCCCCTTTATTGTCATAACATGTGCCATGCATTTGCCCCTCCATGCTTACATGTTCTAGCTTGACTTCATGAAGCTTTTGGTCATATTTCATCATGCTTGAGGTCTATTGGGTACTGATTTGATCATGTTTGCCATGTTTGGTATAGCCACCATGTATTTTGGCTTGTGAGCCTTGAGTGTGTGAGTCATTAGCATGCTTTAGTTGGATTGTTTCAGTGATTTGGAATCATTTTCCATGCTATTTCAGTCCATAATCCATGCTTGTATGCTTGCATTCATCATCCTTTCCATGCTTTGAAGAGATGCTCTTTTGTGCCTTAAAATGAGTCATTGTGCATGCCTATGTGTTTAAGGCTTTGGGCTGCCATATCAGTGGGTTTTGGGGTTCCTTTTTGCATGTTAAAACTCTGTTTTGCATTGATTAGTCCATGCCATATGCGGTTGGGGTGGTTATAGTAGAGTGCCCTCTTTGTGGCCTTAAATCCCCCTTTGTTTTGCATCCATTTCTTAGCATGTTTTAACCATGATCTATGCATGCTTTAGTCTTGTTTTGGAGTGCCTTAGGACTGTTTTAGGTCATTTTGGTCCTTTGGGGTTTGGTCGACATAGCTATGGTTTGGACCCTTTTGTTGGCTTCAAGTTTTGGTCATTGTTGCATGCCTTACTTGCATAATATGGTTGATTTGGCATCATCCTCTATACACTTTCAGAGTTTAACATGTTGGTCTAGTGTCCATGTTTATCATCTTTTGAGTGTTCTTGAAAGTTACCTTTTGTGCCTTAACTTTAGGCCCATTGGTGTACATGTTTGCATGAGCATTTATCTATCATTTCCATAACTTTTGGCCACTGTTTTGGGGGTGTGGCTGAGGCTCTTCCATGTTAGTATAAGTCCATAGGTCATGCATTTGTGCATTGTTGCATGCCTATCCTTTTTCCATAGTTGCTTATCTAGGTTGCATTATAGTGTTGTATATCTATTGCATTGCCATATTGTTTGCATGTTATGTTGCATTGCATTGCATCTTGCATGCTTGGCGCATTGCACATTTGCATGTTTAGTTTGCATTGCATTGGGCATGCTTTGCTCACTTAGCCTCATGTTGCATATTTGAGTCATGTTGCATACTTAAGCCGCATTGCATACAAGCATTACATTTTGCTTGGTTTGGGGTGTCAAACCAAGCATGAGGAATGAGATGTGTTCGTACTTAAAGTGACGAAACACGTCTCAATCCTCGGTCGCCGATGCCCTTGATCTCAACATGATAGGGCGTGAAGCATTCATTCGTTTTGTTGCATTCATTTACATTGATTGGCAAACTTGGTGTCTTTGGCCATCATGCATCGAGATGCATGATTGGTGGCCCGAGGACCAAGGGCCACACTCCCTTGAGTCCATAACATGATAGGGAGTGTGGCCATGCATACATTGCTTTGAAATTTCCTTACCATGCACTGTCTGTCCACTGCTGCAGCAAAAACAGGATTCTGCAGGGATAAATGGCCGGCCGGCCACTTTCAGTGCCGACCGACCATTAGAGTCCAGCCGGTGACCCAATTTATGGTCGATGATCACATTTACATGGCCGGTGGTGCTTTTCATTGGCCGGTGGCATTCCAAAATGATCAGGGAATGGTTCAGAGGTGCCTCAAGAATTTTCACATCCCTCAGAGGTGCAGAACAGTGCAAACAGAGGCAACAGTGGCATGGTAACGGGTTTCCGAGCAAGTTAAATCGAGCATGCATCATCCACGCATTCCGAGGCAGAGCTGTGGCGGTCTCTTTAGTTTCGTATTTAGGCTTTTTTTTGTAATTAATTTGTTAATTAATTAGAAGTTTTGTAATAATTAATTAGCTAGGATAGTTGATTTATCATTTGGCCTATATTATTCTTTCGGACCCTCCGAGCGAGGGCAATTGTGTAATAAGTGTATGTGAGTGTGTGTATGTCTTCCAACCCCCACTTCTTTCTTCCTTTTATTTACCTGCTTATGATGGTTAGTATTAGGGCATATTTCAATTAGCATCCTTATGCTATGCATGTTTGCATCATTCATCTGTCTTGCATGCACCGGGCTCGGCGCATCATACTAACTGCATTGTATTTCAATTCCAAGTTGAATACATGTTATCTGTTGCACTTCATATGCCATGTTTAGAATAGCCGAGCCTATTGTAGTTGCATTTTGCATGTGTTACATTAGCCATCTTAACATGAACTAGGATCATGCATTGATTACTAACTAGTTTCTGTTTTGGCTTGGAGTACTCGGTGAGTGTTTATGCTTTAGCATCCTTGCATGCGTGTAAGTGACTGCCATGATAGCATGCTTACCATGTGGCTATGTGCTTATGTGATATAACTGCCTGAATGCCGGTGGGTGGAAGTTGGATTATCTGAGTTGGAACAATTCATTGATTGTGAGTTTTAAGCCCACTAGATAGTGGCAAATCACCATGTTTTCTAAGCCCACTTGAGGGTGGCAAAATCCGCATTTTAGCCTACTTGCGAGTAGCAAACCGCTTTAAAAAACAAACATAAAATATTTTGTTCCAACTCAGGCGATCCAGTCTATACTTGTATGTTGTGCGCATCACGTAGTAATTCTAGGCTAATAACCAGAATAAGAGCACATAATGTTTTCAAAACTCTATATCATGGTTAGTAGAGGCCGATCTTTGATCGGGCGAGCGGAGGTGCTCACGAAGTGACCTTCCCCAATCGTACCCAAGTTCTCGAGCCGAGGCAACTTTGGTGATGACGGACACGTAGCCTTAGGCAACGAGTCAGGGTTTCCTAAATTCCCCCAAAATAAATATTTAGGTGGCGACTCTGTATCTGGCAAAGTAGTCCATGTTTGGCACTTCTTTCAAAAAATCTGTTTTCAAAAACGATTTGCCTGATTTGGACTCTTTGATGATTCATCAGTCTTGCATTGCACTCTGCGAGATTAGATACAAGACCGTGACATTGAGTCCTAAACTGTAGTGAGCCCGATGAACAAAACGGGATTCCCTCCCGGGACGTTCGGGGACGTCTACAACTCCATATATGATTATGTTTATAAATAGATTGCATATGTATACTTGTTTGGGAGGAGAAAGGGGATGGACTCCATTTAAAGCAAGTTGGCCAGAGTGTCCTGGGTGAAAGACCCGAAATCTTATGTATACATGGGTGCCGATTCCCGCAGACGAAATATCTGTAAAATGGCATATTTAAGAAAACATATATGGGTGCCGATTCCTGCGGACGAAATACCCATAAAATGGCATATTTGAGAAAATATACATAGGTGCTGGTTCCTTCGGACGAAATATCCGTAAAATGGCAAGTTTGAAGCGTTTATGTGTATGTTTGCATAACTGGAAGACCATTGAGTTTTAGTCTCATTTTGGTTGTTGAAAGATAATGAATTTAACTCATGAATTAAGTAGTGTATATGAACTGGAAATGAATTGATGGAACATAGGATAAGATTGGCCTCAGTGGCAAATGGATATGTAGGCTTTGTGAATGCTTTCATATCGGTATTGTTTATATATGTGGTATTTATACATTTGCTAAGCTTCATAAATTATGTTAGATTATCTCTACTGGGCTGTTGGCTCACCCTATAAAGGAATACCATCTTTCAGGAACAGATGAGATGTTACCTCCAAGGCAATAGCGTGGATGGACTTTCGGGAAGCAAGAGCTTCTTAATTATGTATTGTTGTGTGTTTGTTGGTATTTGTAAAGCCGAAGGCTTAAGATGTAATGAGCGAGACTCAATTTGTGAAACCAAGCAATGACTTGGAAAGATGTAAGCCTACATGGCATTTAATTGTTTGTTAAACAGTAAACTCTGATGTAAGAAAGTATGTTGTTTCTTATATTTATTTCGCATATGAGTTATCCTTATTGTATTATTTTGGGGGGCGTGTAGACGCGCCCCAGAGAACTCCCGAGAAAATCTCGTTTTGTTCTCTAGCTACTACAGTTCGGACTCAAATGTCACGGTTTTGAATCTAATCTCACAATGTGCGATGTGAGACCGATAAATCACTAAAGAGTCCAAATCTAGCAAATCGTTTTGGAAAACTGATTTTTATAAAGAAGTGCTAAACATGGACTGCTTTGCCAGATATAGAGTCACCACCTAAATATTTTATTTTGGGGAAATTTAGGAAATCTTGACTCGTGCCTAAGGCCACGTGTCCGTCATCACCAAAGTTACCTCGGCTTGGGAACTTGGGTACGATTGGGGAAGGTCATTTAATGAGCACCCCCACTCGCCTGATCAAAGATCGGCCTGTACTAAACATGATATATTGTTTTTGAAAACACATGTGTTCTTATTCTGGTTAATTAGCTAATCTTACTATGTGATGCGCATAGCAAACAAGTATAGACTAGATCACCTAATTTGGAACAAAACATTGCATATTCGTTTGAAAACGGTTTGAAGTTTGCTACTCGCAAGTAGGCTAAAATGCGGATTTCAATGAATTGTTCCAATTCAAGTAATCCAACCTTCACCCACAGGCATTCAGGCAGTTAATCAAGTAAGCAGTTAGCCTCATGGCAAGCATGCTTTCATGGCAGCATTAACACATATGCAGTATGCTAAAGCGTAAATACTCACAGTGTACTCCGAGCCAAAACAAAGAACTAGTTAGAAATCATGCATGATCCTAGTTCATGTTAAGATGGCTAATGCAACACATGCGAAAATGCAACTAAAATAGGCTCGGCTATTCTAGAATGTCATGTGAAATGCAACTTGGTATATGTATTCAAATTGGAATTGAAATACAATGCAGTTAGTATGATGCGCCGAGCCCGGTGCATGCAATATAGATGAATGGATGCACGCATGCGAACATAAGGTATGCTAAATGAAATATGCCCTAAAACTAACCATCGTAAGCGGTTAAGTAAAAGGGAGAAAGAAATGGAGGTTGGAAGACATGCATCACACACACGCACGCTTATTACAACAATGCGCCCTCTCGAGGGAGGGACCAAATAAGAAGCTAACTAGCTAATCTAAGCTAATTAAACTAATTATTACACAACAAATTAATTAACTAATCCTAGTTAACTAATTATTACAAAACGAATTGAATAGCTAACGCATTAACTAATTAAAGGTATAAACCAAAGCAAAAGCAAGCTATCTAAGCATGGCAGCTAAGGAAAGCAGTAAATCAGGAGCCTCAGAGGGAGAGGAATGCATGCATGCCCTTTCGCCTCGTTCGGAAATCCAATGCGATGCCCCGATTTGCCTCTGTTTTCATTTGTTCTCAGAAACTTGCACCAAGCTCCAGAAAGATGAAACTTCACCTTGGGAATCCTGTGGGAGGGTGGCCGGCCACTTTTGGTCTCTAGAAACATCTGCCCACCACTTTTGGTTGTTGAAAAACCAGAAAAGTGGTCGGCCAGCTACTTTTTCTGGCTGGCCGGCCAGTTGTTGCTGCTGAATCCTAGCTTTCTGCAACAGAGAGCAAGAAAGGGCATGGCAATGTATTTGCAAGATATGTGTGCACAACCACTCTCCCTATCATGTCATGAACTCAAGGGGGGTGTGGTTCTCGACCCTCGGGCCACCAATCGCGCATTTCAATGCGTGATGGCTGAGAGGCGAAGTTGCACAATTCTATGTAAAATGAATGCACAAGTAAACACATAAAGCCTAAAACTCTATCATGTATGATCAAGAGGGTCGACGACCGGGAATTAAGGCACGTTTCATCACTTGAAGTATGAAACGTCTCTCGTTTCCCGTGTTTGGACTAACTCCTATTCCAAACACAATACAACACAAGCATGGCATACACAATGCGACTCGAGCATGCAAGCATGGAATGCAACTTGAACAACCTAACAAGGCTAATGGCATGCACAATACTAATGCATGCAACAACTAGTATACACAATGCAAATATCAATTAGCATGCACAATGCCATGATGTAACCTAAACATACACAATGTAAGGTATAAGGCATACACAATGCGATGAACATGGCATACACAATGCGATGATCTACATGGCATACACAATGCAACTAGCAACCTAGCATACACAATGCAAGGAATAACGTGGCATACAGAATGCTAAATGCTAAGAACTAGATGGCATACTCAATGCAAAGCAATCAATAAGGTTCTCAACATAATGTAATGCATGCATGCGCAATGCAACGCGACAAGGGTAACAATATGCAATACACCAAGCATGCAGCAATATGCAAATCACATATTCAATGGACTTAAACCGAAATGGACAGACCTCAGCCATGCCAAAACAGTGGCCATGATGCTAAAATGAAGGCACCGAAAACACATACAAACATGCATGCTAATTGGCTCACCAATTGAGGCACTAAGTTGCAACTCTCAAGAACACTTAAAGAGTGAAAAGTATGGAAGTGTAACAACCCTAAATGCACTGAAATGAGGTAAGAAATGATGTCAAATCACTTAAACAGCACACGCAAGGCATGCAATGGTCCTTAAAGCATGAAGCTAGTAAAGAGGACTACAAAGGGGGCATGCAATGCATGGCACAAATGCATGAACTAAGCAAGGACAGAGCTCAAGTAGGTCAAAATAAGGACCTAAACATGCTGAAACGAGGGCTCAAAGGCCTAGGCATGCAAGCATAGGAGCTAAGGCATAAACTAGGCAATAATGCATAATATTCAAAGGCACTTAAAGCATGATTGAGGTAGGAACATGGCAATGCTAAAAACTTTGAAATGTCATGTTAAGTGATGCCAAATCATGTACACGACACAAATAAAGCATGCAATGGTGCCCAAAGCATGAGGCAAGCAAGAGCACTTGTACTACAAGTATACAAAACATGAAGCATGTGACCAAGGCAACCCAAAATAGTCCTAGTACATGTTAAAATGAGTCTAAAACATGCATGGAAGTAGACCAAAATATGCTAACATAAAAGGCATGAAGCATGGTGAATGCAAGGCAAATAAGGTGGATTACACTACACCTATTAAGACCAAGCATGGGATGACTCGACCAATAAAGATCAGAGTTATATCATGGCAAAATAACCCCAAAAATACATTGAAATGATGGCTCGCAAGCTATGGCATGAAGGCATACGCAATGGTTCATGTTAAGACATAAAAAGGGAAACCCTCCAACGCATTGAATAAGTAACAAATGTGAATGTATGGCCATGAAACATGGACTGAAATCACATAACAAGTGATGCCAAATCACTAAAATAAGCCAAGCAATACATGCTAGAGGATTCAATACACAAAGCTAACAAGCTAGATTGAACCAAGGCTATACAAAGCAAGTCATGGATGACCAATACAACACAAATCAGACCTTAAACATGCTAAAACATGAACAAAGTCTTTTCAGAGCTAAGCCAAAAGCATACTAAAATGACATGTTACAACATGATGCATGTTAGGCTATTTCATGGGATTGCACTACAAGTGCAAGGAGCATGCAAAGGCTAACCAAACCAAACCTAAAAAGAGGTATGACATGGTAAAACATCACCAAAGACATGCTGAAATGGACTCAAACCAAGCTAAAATGACATGCTACTTCATGAAGCATACAAAGCTAGTTTAAGGGATTTACACTACAAGTGTATTAGGCATGCAAGAGCCAACCAAACCAAACCAACCCAAAAAAGATCTAAGGCATGTTAAAACAACACCAAAAACCCACTGAGATAACTCCAAAACAAGCTAGAAAGACATGCTCAAACATGAAGCATACAAGACTAGATTGTGTGATTTACACTACAAGTGTATTAACCATGCATGGAGTGACCAAGGCAAGTAAAAATAGTGGTATGCCTCAGCAAAATAACCACAAATACAAGCTAAGAACAAGCCAACACAAGCTTATCAAAGGTGCTCAAACATGAGGCATATGTAAACACAATACAAGGAGAGGGGATGACCCTCTCCTATTTAGGACACCAAAACCACCTTTCCACCACTGAAAATCGTCTGGATTTTAGTGGTAGAAAGGTCATGTAAAGGGTTCAACAAGAGCCTAAATGGATGGCTCAAAATAAGGCCTAACAAGGCCTAAGAGGGGGTAAACCACCCCAAACGAAAAAGTGACCTAAAACAACTATTTTAAGCACTTAAAAATGGAACTTTTTTCAGTTATAATTTAAGCTCAAAATAGCATGAAAATAGGCTCAAAAGCTTAAGCAAGAATGGGGGTTTTAAAGGTCAAAGACTCACCCTTGAAGACATCCTTTATAACTGCAACTCCAGCAAGTTCTTTGAGCTTAAATCAGTCCAAGAACACCAAAAACAACTCCTTAGCACCTCAGCAACCAAAGGAAGGTGTTTGAGTGTGTGTTTGTGTGTTAAACTAAGACAAATCTACACTTTTAAAGCACAAAAATGAAGAAACAAGGAGATATAGATACAACACTATATCTATCCCTCTCAGCTAGTTTTTCTGAACCTAGAGGAGGGAGGAGAGACCTTCCTCTTCTATAAGAGGAAAGGCAAAGCTTCTAGGAGAAGCTAAGCACCAAGGCAATCCCTCTATACACGTGTATGGAGGATAGCCCAAATGTCCTCCAGCTGGCAACTGGAGGAAAATATCTCCAAAAGGGTGTCAAAAAGCAGCCGCCTGCTACTTAAAGTGGTCGGCTGACCACTTCAAGTGGCCTCTGAGAGCAAAAACTAGTCGGCCATGGTGGGAGAGAGTCCAGGGCATGAAAACAATGCTAGTGGTGTGGTGGCCGACCAGAAATGATGCCCCAAAGACCAAGAAAGCCAGTTGTCAGACCAAAAAACTGGCTGGCAGAGAAAGAAACGGTCGGCCAGGAGAAATACTGGTCTTCCACCCTTGGACCACCTTCCAAACAAGGAAAACAAGGTTTGTACCAAAAACAAACCAAAACGGATGCAAGACGAGAGATCGGGAGGCAAAGCACGCGGCCGAAAGCCTCGAAAACTAGTCTACGAGCACCAAAAGTGGTATGCGACCACAAAAGTGGTCTCCCGGAGCACAGTGTTCCTCTAGGCAGAAGCAACAAGGTGTGGTTCAAAAACCACGCCAAACAGAGAACGTTAAGCGATCCCGAGACAAGGCACGCGGCTAAAGGCTCCAAAAACCAGAAACTAGTCTCCAAACGGGAAAAGTGGTCTACGACCACGAAGAGATGGTCTACAAGACCTCTTCCTCCCTCCAGGAAGAGAAAACAAGATTTGGTCCACAAACCGAGCCGAAGCACAAAAGAGTTCAAAGGCCCGGAGGCATAGCTCTCAGCCAAAACTCCGAAACCTCATAACGAACACAACATGCCCCATCACCGAGCGCTCAATCGATGACGTCTGAGTCTTAAGGTCGGTCAAAAATGGGGTGTCTACAGGGCGTTACAACTTGGTATCAAAGCGTACTGGGTTTGAATACTTTGGGTACGTGGGAAGTGGTTAGTACCACAATGGGTTTGTCTCACTTGATTGAGATGTCAACATGTATTGTATGCTTATGTGATTATGTGAGTATGGGATTTAATTCTTAAGATGTTGATTGAGTCTACAGTTTTCTGGAAGTCTTATTAAAAGAGCACTTGATCACTGCTATTTCTAATTGGAACTCTAACAACGTCGTGGGACGGTCATTATCTAGAAAGGAAATTCGTATGTGATTATGTGATTACATGTCTATATGGAGTGATTTACTATTGTCCATTGTATTAGAACGCAAGTGAGTTAGCCTTGGCACATTTGAAGATGTGCTAATACTTGTTGTTGCTTTTCTTAGGATGTCAGGATGTGGACGTGGTGGTAATAGGCGTGGTAGGCCTAGGAGGCATGAGGTGCCTTTACCGGATGACATCCCACCACAGGAAGAAGGAATTGGTCAAGCCAATGTGGCTGAACCAGTTGGTCATCAGGCCATGGGGGCCTTAGCCCGTGAAATGGCCGGAGTATTGAGGGAATCTATGGACATTCTCCGAGCTGAGAATTAGGTCCAGGCCCAAGTAGCTGAAGCAGGGCCATTTTTCCTGAAGAGGGAGTTCTTCCAGTCGAATCCGGATGTGTTTTTGGGTGATCCCAGGGAGCCACTAAAGGCAGATGAGTGGCTAGAACAGTTAGTGAAGACATTCGAGATGCTTGGCATCGAGGATGATCAGTTGAAAGTGACCTTGGCGTCTGTAGACACCCCATTTTTGACCGTCCTCAAGACTTGGACGTCACCGTTTGAACACTCGGTGATTATCCATGTTCGTGTTCGTTTGGAGTTCCCGGAGTTCTCGGCTACGCGCCTTGCCTCAGGATCCCCGAACTTGACTGTTTTGTGTCTGGTTTTGCACCAAACACTTGTGTTTTGCCTTTGAGGGGCAGGGAATGCCTTTTGAGGCATCCCCACACACCACCGGCCTTTCCCTACCATCACTGGCCACATTTGTGTACCGCCGGCACTGTTTTGTTAAAATATTTGGCCGGTCGGCATTATATGCTGCCGACCGGCACTTTTTTGTGCCAATGATCCCTTTGGCTGGCCGGTGTGCACCCTTTGCACCCCTGAGGCATGGTGCATGCCAGCTGTGCCAGCTGGAATGCACCATCACTCATCCCCGTGCACAGGAGTGACCCCTTTGCACCTTTGCACCCCTAAACCTTCTAGAAGGTTGATCCTTTTGGCCAAGCTTCTTGGAGAAGCTTGGCCAGCTGTCTTAGCTTCTCCAAGAAGCCAAGACCCCTTTGCACCTCTTGCCCCTTTTCCTTTGCTTAGCCATTAAGTCATTTGGCTTAGTCTTGGCCTATATAAACACAACATCTCTCCCTTTGAGAGAGGTTAGCCATTTTCAACACAAAACCAGAGCTTCTATATCTATATATCTGTGTTGTACTCTCTCTCTCTATATCTCACTCTCTCTCATCCTTGTGTGTGTGTTTTGAGCCTAAATAGTGTGTTTTTACCTCACTTTTGCACTAATACACACACCATTGCACCTTATTTTGAGATTGAGGGGCCTGGAGGGTTGTTTGTTGAGTTTTTGGACTGGTTTTGATCACTAGAGGAGGGCTGTACCACCTGTTCTTCAAGTGTTCTTCAAGGGTGAGCTAGTTACTTTAGTTTCCCCATTTTTGCAACTAGTTTTTACCTATCTTGCTTTGTGTTTTAGGCTTTGTGTATAACTGAAAAAAGTCTTAGTTTTTCTTGCTTTTGAACTCTCATTAAGGTTGTTTTATGGTTTGAGTGCAAACTCACCCTCTTAAACCTTATTTTGGCCTATTTGGTTGCTTTTCTTTGAAGCCTTGTTTGCTTTATTGTTTTTGCCTCCTCATCACTGAAAATCAGAGGGTTTTAGTGTTGAGAAAAGTGTTTTGAAGTCTTGTATAGGGGAGGGACACCCCTCTCCCCTTTGTCCCTTTCTTGCCTTTGTCTTTGGCCAAAAGGGTAGCATGCATGAGTGGTTGCATTTGGCTTCATTTCAGAGTTTTTCTTGGTGTTTTGGAGCATGTTTAACCTCTGTCTAATGTGGGTTTGTTGGCCCTTAACATGCTTTCTATACTTGCTTTGTACCCCTCCATTATGCTTAGAAGTATGCCATGCATTTAGGCCATGATCTTTGCATGATTTGACTTAACTTCATGAAGTTACTAGCATTGTTTTGCCTTGCATAAGGTCTGTTAGCCACTGTTTTGGTCATGTTTGGCATGCTTGATGTGGTTGCTTTGCATTCCGGCTTGTAGGCCTTGAGTATTTTGGCTTCTAGCATGCTTAGCCTACCTTAGCCTCATGATTTGGTATCATCATAGACCATATTTCAGCCCATAATCCATGCTTGTGTACTTGCATTTGGCTCTCTTTTAATGCTTGGAAGTGTAGTGGTTTTGTGCCTTGGAATGGGCCTTGTGCATGCTTGTGTGTTTAGAGCTTTTGGGATGCCATGTGTGTGAGTTTTTTTTTTTTTGGAGTTCATTTTGCATGCTGAAAATCTGTTTTTGATTGCTTAATGCATGCCATGAGTGGTCATGTTAGTAGGTAGTGGAATGCTTCACTTTGTGCCTTAGCCTAGGGCCCTTATGGTTGCATGTTAGCTTGAGCATTTGTCCACCATTTCGGGCACTTGTGGCCACTGTTTTGGGGTGGATTGAGATCTGCCCCATATGGTCTAAGTCCACCATTGCATGCTTGCCTCATGTTTGTTGCTTAATTGATTCATTAAGTGTTGTAACATGATGGTCCCATTGCTTGGGTTGTCCATATTTGCATTACATTTGCATCTTGCATGTCTAAGCATCATACACTTGTCATGTTAGGTTGCGTTGCATTTGGTATGCCTTGCATCTTAGTCCCATGTTGCATAACTTGAGCCATGTTGCATACTTTGCACTACATTGTTTGGTTTGGGGTGTCAAACCAAACTCGAGGGGTGAGGGGTGTTTGTACTTCGAGTGACAAAACACATCTCAACCTTTGGTCATCGAGGCCCTTGACTTTGACATGATAGGGTCTTGGTACTCATTTGTTCATTTGCATGCATTTACATCAAGTTGCTAACTTGGCCTCTTAGGCCATCATGCATCAAAATGCACGATTGATGGCCCGAAGGTCGAGGGTCATGCCCCCTTGAGTCCATTATATGATTGGGGGTGTGACCAAGCTCACACTTGCCCAAAATCCCATGCCATGCACTGCCAATCCTCTGTTGCTGTCAAAACTGTCTTCTGCAGGAATTTTATGCCGACCGACAGTAGAGAGTGCCGGCCGGCATCATATTCAGGGCCGATAATCTCCTAAGCGGCCGATGGGAATTGTGAGCAGCCGGTGGGCATTTCCTCCAGCCGGTGGTATACAGCAGCATGCAAGGAAGGCATTCTGGGACTTTGGCAATTTTTGGAGAGACAGGGCAGTAAAAACAGAGGCAGCAGTGCCATGGCGCGGGTTTCCGGGCAAGGCGGGCTCAAGCATGCATCATTCGCGCATCCCGAGGCGGGCGGCTGTGGCCACCTTTCCTTTTTGCATTTATTTGTTAAATAATTAGAAATTTTGTAATAATTAATTTATTTATTATTCGGACTGTAATATTTATTCGGTCCCTCCGAGCGAGGGCGCAATTGTAATAAGTGTGCGTGAGTGGGTGTATGTCTTCCAACCCCACTTCTTTCTTCCCTTTTATTTACCCGCTTACGATGGTAGATTAGGGCACGTTTATTTTAGCATACCTTATGCAATGCATGCGTGCATCCATACATTTGTTTTACATGCACCGGGCTCGGTACATCATACAAACCGCATTGTATCTTCAAATCTAACTTGAATACGTGTATCGAGTTGTAGCATCTCACATGCCATTTTAGGGTTAGCCGAGCCTATCCTAATCACATTCTGTATGCGATGCATTAGTCACTCTAACATGAACTAGGAAATGCATGTTTGCTAACTAGTTTATTGTTCTGGCACGGAGTACGATGTAAGTTTTTACGCTTTAGCATCTCGCATGCGTGTGAATGTTAACATGACAGTAGGCTTACCATGTGGCTAAATGCTTATATGAGATAAACTGTTTGAATGCCTGTGGGTGGAGGTTAGATTGCTTGAGTTGGAAAAACTCGTTGAAATCCGTGTTTTAGCCTACTTGCGAGTAGCAAATTCCAAAGCCTTTTCAAAACGAACGGATATGCAATGTTCATTTCCAAATTAGGCAATCTAGTCTATACTTGTTTGTTGTGCGCATAACATAGTAATTCTAAGCTAATAACCAGAATAAGAACACATAATGTTTTCAAAATCAGATATCACGGTTAGTAGAGGTCGGTCTTCGGACCAGGCGAAAGGGGGTGCTCATAGCTGACCTTCCCCGATCGTACCCAAGCTCCCGAGCCAAGACATTTGGTGATGACGGACACGTGGCCTTCGGCACCGAGTCAGGGTTTCCTAAATTTCCCATTTTAAAAATATTTAGGTGGCGACTCTGTATCTGGCAAAGCAGTCCATGTTTGGCACTTCTTTCAAAAAATCTGTTTTTCTCAAAACGATTTGCCAGAGTCGGACTCTTTGGTTCAGATTAAGAACCGTGACAATTTGAGTCCGAACTGTAGTGAACCCAAAATGAACGGAACGGGACCTAACCCTCCCGGGGCGTTCGGGGACGTCCACAGCGTCTTTCCAGTTGAAAGGGGATGCGGATCAGTGGTGGAAGTATGTGCATAGGCGTATTGGAGGAACTTGGGAGGCTTTTGTTGAGGCTTTCCAGGATAAATTTCTACCTCCCATGGTTAGGGAGAAGTTGAGAGATCAATTCTCTAAATTGTTGCAGTTGAACACGCCGGTGGCTGAGTTTGAGGCAACCTTTACTAGTCAATCGAGGTTTGCACCTGAGTTGGTGGCGACTAAGGAGCGACGTTGTTTGGAGTTTGAAAAGAGGTTAAGGATTGGGCTAATGTTTAGAGTTGCCGGTTCCATGACTAGAGATTATGGGCGCCTTGTGCAGGCTGCAGCCCACCTTGAAACTATTATGCAGGCAGAAGAAGAAAGGATGAGGGGCTCCAGAAGGAGTCAGGATAATCAGGGGGATAGTAAGAGGCAGGGGGGTTCTAACTCTCAGCAGTCCCAGGGAACTCAGTCGAGGTCCACTTTTCCAATACTGAATTCAGGTTCTGGAAGAGGTGGGCAGGGAGATTTTACTTGCTTTAAGTCTGGTCAATTGGGCCATAAGTCTCCAGCTTGTCCTCGGAAAGGAGGAGGACAGCGAGCAGCATCATCTTCAGTTCATTTTCAGAGCCAGAGTCAGGGTAGAGGCCAGTCGGTCACTTGTTATCAGTGCGGGCAGGCGGGGCACCTGAAGAGGTTTTGCCCACAGTCGGGTGATACATCTGGTGCGTCTAGTTCGAGACAGACACAGAGTCACCAGACAGCACAGTCAGCACGGGCCTCGAGGGCCAATGAGGGAGTCTCTTCGGCTCAGTCTGTGCATCAGGCTTATGCTCCAAGGGGTGAGCAGAGGCCTACTGGACATATGTACACAGTTATAAGGCCAGATCTTGTACCTGCTCCTTCTATAGTGAGAGGTACCTTTTTGTTTTGCAATTCAGTTGCTAATGTGTTGATTGATACGGGTGCATCCCATTCTTTTATTTCGTATGCGTTTGCATCAGTTTTGGGTTTGGAGTTGGCACAGTTAGCATCTCCTATTTGTATGAAATCGCCAATTGGTGGTGAGATTATCTTAAGACAAGGATGTCGGGGTTGTGACATCGAGGTTGTTGATCGTCGATTACCTTTGGCATTTGTATTGATTGACATGCATAGCTTTGATATCATATTAGGTATGGACTGGTTATCGTCATACCGGGCTGCTATAGATTGCTACCGTCGGAAGGTTACTGTATGTACCTTGAACGGTGATTGCTTTTATTTCTTGGGTGACCGTGCGGATAGAGTTTTATCACCGGTGTATGATCCGCATAGGCAGAGTGAACTTAGTTGTCTCCTTGCTAGCTTTATGAGTAGTGAGTGAGATGAAGTTCGAGTTGAATTGCCGAGGGTAGTTTGTGAATACTCGGATGTTTTTCCCAAAGATCTTGTTAGTTTACCATCTCACCGAGAGATCGAGTTCTCTATCGATTTAGTGCCTGGCACGGCACCGGTTTCTATGGCTCCATATAGATTTACACCTGCTGAACTAAGAGAGTTGAAGATTCAACTCCAGGAATTGTTAGATAAGGGTTTTATTCGCCCTAGTACTTCACCTTGGGGAGCGCTGACTCTCTTTGCTAAAAAAAAGATGGAGCATTACGGCTTTGTATTGATTACAGAAAGTTGAACCGGGCTACTATTAAGAATAAGTACCTAATGCCTCATATAGATGATCTGTTTGATCAGTTGAAGGGGTCTCGTTGTTTCTCTAAGATAGACCTGAGATCGGGTTATCATCAGTTGAGGGTAAGGGAGGAGGATATCCCGAAGACGGCATTCCGTACGCGATATGGCCATTATGAGTTTCTTGTGATGCCTTTTGGGCTAACTAATGCTCCAGTTGTGTTTATAGATTTAATGAATCGGATCTTCCGTAAATTCTTAGATCATTTTGTGGTTGTCTTTGTGGACGACATTCTGATTTATTCACCTTCTGAGGAGGAACATGAGAACATTTACGAGTAATACTTGAGTTGCTTAGAGTCCATAAGTTGTATGCTAAGTTTGGGAAATATGACTTTTGGTTGGAAGAGGTTAAATTCCTAGGACATGTAGTGTCAAGGGAAGGGGTGACTGTAGATTCATCTAAAATAGAAGCAGTGCAAAATTGGGCACAACCTAAGAATGCTTTCGAGATTCATAGTTTTTGGGGGTTGGTCGAGTATTACCGTCGGTTTGTGAAAGATTTCTCTAGACTAGCTTCACCTTTGACTAAGTTGACTAGAAAAGAAATCAAGTTTGTGTGGAGTAAGACTTGTGAGAGGTCGTTCCAAGAGATCAAGATTAGACTCACCACTGCTCCAGTATTGATTATACCGGAGAGGGGTTTGGGTTATTCAGTTTATTGTGATGCTTCACGAGAAGGCCTAGGTTGTGTATTGATGCAAGAGGGTAAAGTGGTAGCCTATAGCTTACGGCAGTTGAAAACACATGAGAGGAATTATCCTACCCATGACCTAGAGTTAGCAGCAGTGATTTTTGCCTTGAAAGTTTGGAGGCATTATCTGTATGGTGAGAAATTTGAAGTGTTCTCTAATCACAAGAGTCTGAAATATCTATTTACACAGAAAGACTTAAATTTGAGGCAAAGGAGGTGGATGGAATTCATGGAGGATTATGACTTTGAGTTGCATTATCATCCCAGGAAGGTCAATGTTGTGGCCAATGCTTTGAGTAGAAAGCCAGTTAGCAATGTAGCTTCTATTGCCATCCGAGAATGGGAAATACTGGGTACTCTTAATGAGTTTGACTTGCAACTGGGCTAGTCTGTTGAGTCTGCAGCTTTGTTCTCAGTGGTTGCACAACCTACACTTGTGAATCGAGTGTTGGAAGCGCAAAAGGGTGACCTTGAGGTGGAATCGTTCCGAGAGAAGATTTCCAATGGAAAGGTAGAAAGAGGTTTAACTGTGTATCCTGACCTGAGTGTAAGATACCGTGAGCGCTTGTTTGTACCGGAGTCTTACCGAAAGGGAGTACTCCGAGAGTTTCATCATTCGTGCCTTGCGGTGCATTCGAGAGATACAAAGATGTATCATGATCTTAGTCGCCAATTTTGGTGGAGATGTATGAAAAAGGATGTGGCTGTGTTTGTATCAAGGTGCTTTACTTGTCAACAAGTGAAGGCCAAGCATCAGAGGCCAGCGGGTTTGTTGCAACTCTTGCCTATAGCTGAGTGGAAACAGTTCGGACTCCCGAGATCTCTTTGATCTCAAGTTTCACGAGTGCAATGTGAAACATAGATAAGAGTCCAAATTTGGCAACTTTTATTGAAAATCCATTTTATTTTAATTTTGTCAAAAATGGACTGCGTCATCAGATCTCAGAGTCGCCACCTAATATTTTGGGAAAATTAGGAAACCCATGACTCGGTGCCAAAGGCCACTGTTCGTCGTAACCAAGGATGCTTGGCTCGGAACCTTAGGTATGAGAGGGGAAGGTCAATAATGAGCACCCCCACTCACCCGATCAAAAGATCGGCCTCTACTAAACCATGATATGACTTTTATTTTCTTTATATGTTCATGTTTTGATTATTTTAATAAATCCTAAAATTTACTATGTGAAGCATACAAGTATAGACTACTTTGTCAAGTGGCAAATTCAAACCCTTTTCAAAACAAACATGAAGTTGAATTGTTCCAATTTGAGCAAACTAGTCTATACTTGTATGCTTCACATAGTAAATTTTAGGATTTACTAAAATAAACATGTTACGATGGACTTCGTTGTGGGCCTTCTAAGGACTCAACGGGGTAGTGATGCCATTTGGGTGGTAGTTGGCCGGCTGACTAAGTCGACGCACTTTATTCCCATGCGCGTAAGTGACTCGGTAGATTATCTTGTCGACTTGTATATTAGGGACATAGTGAGGTTGCACGAGGTCCCTGTGACGATTGTTTCGGATAGAGATCCGCGTTTCACTGCTCGGTTGTGGCAGAGTCTGCAGAGTGCCTTGGGCACTAGATTGACTTTTAGTACCACATATCATCCTCAGACTGATGGGCAGTCCAAGCGTACTATTCAGATCCTTGAGGATATGCTTAGAGGTTGTGTCCTTGATTTTAAGGGGTCGTGGGAGAGACACCTACCCTTAGTGGAGTTTGCCTATAACAATAGTTTCCAATCGAGTATTGGTATGGCACCGTTTGAGGCCTTGTATGGTCGACCATGTAGATCTCCAGTATGTTGGGCCGAGGTGGGTGATGCACCTTTGTTAGGTCCAGAGTTGGTTCGGGAAACTACGGAAAAAGTGCCACTTATTCGTAAGAGGCTAGCTACGGCTCAAAGTCGCCAGAAAAGCTATGCCGACCGTAGGAGGAGACCTTTGTCATTTGAGGTGGGTGATCATGTCTTTTTGAAAATATCACCTAGACGGGGTTTGATGAGGTTTGGAAAGAGTGGGAAATTGTCCCCTCGGTTTATTGGCCCTTTTGAAATCCTTGAACGGATTGGGGAGGTTGCTTACCGTTCGGCGTTACCGCCACAAATTTCCGAGGTTCATGACGTGTTTCATAGTTGTATGCTTCGAAAATATGAGCCGAATCCATCGCATGTATTGGATTGGACCGACTTAGAGGTAGACGAGGATGCCTCGTATGAGGAGAGACCGGTGAAAGTCTTGGATAGACGGGATCAAGTTTTGCGAGGCAAGACAATTCCCTTGGTAAAAGTATTATGGAAACATCACGGAGTCGAGGAAGCGACTTGGGAACGTGAATTAGAAGTCCGAGAGAAATATCCGGATTTGTTTGTTGATGGATGAGCATGTAATGAGAATTAATTTTGTTAATGAAAAGTATGAGCATTGTATATGTTTCAACTTGTACGAATATTGTATATGTTATAATTGTTTGGGAAGAATATGGACTCAATATAAACATTATATATGTTTTAAGAATGTGGAATATTGTAGGTGTTGTATCACTCTCGGAAGCATTGTATATGCTGTTGATAATCATTTTGGAAATTGGCTAAAATGTGGTTTTGAAACATGATTTGTAATTTCGGGACGAAATTCTTTAAGGGGGGAGGTTATAGCGACCCTGGTTTTGACCCATCTTTTATAGTGTTCCGGACTCGAGTTTCGTGATTGTATATTGTTGCCTATGCCTTGTTCCCTTCCTTTAATTCTTTGAATTTGAGTTTTAGGGCATGTTGGACGAGTTTGGAACAGGTTGGTTGTCGTTTGGTACAAATGGTTGTTGCCCAGATTTTGGCCTCTTCGCTCGAGCGAGGCTTCTTGTGCTCGAGCGAGCCTTGTGTAAATTGTTCTTCGCTCGAGCGAGCACTCTTGCGCTCGAGCGTGCGTCTGCGTCTCTTAAAACCTGAAGGGTGGTGTTCTTCGCTCGAACGAGTATTCTTGCGCTCGAGCGAGCCCTGTGAAAATGTTTCTTCGCTCGAGCGAGCTTTCCTTCGCTCGAGCGTGCTTCTATGTTGCAGACCTGAAGCTTTGCATTGTTCGCTCGAGCGATGCTTCTTGCGCTCAAGCGAGAACTCCTTCGCTCGAGCGAGCCTGTGTATATCAGTTCGCAGCAATGATGTTTTACATCACTTTTTGATTTCCTTTCTTCCCCAAAACCCTAATCCGGCTGCCTCTCTCTCTAAAGCTCACATTCTCTCTAAGATTTCATCTAGATCCATTGTATTCTTGACCCTAGAGTCTTTGAGAATAAGGTAGAGGGTTTCAAGAGCTTCGTTTTGATCCAAGAAGAAATTGGTTTCGTCATCTTTGGAGTTCCAGCTTGTTGCTTGGGTTTTCTACACTTGAGGTAGGGATTTTCTACACTCTAATATGGTTTTTAGCTTAGTTATTTGCTATTGTGTATAAATGATGAGATTTGGTTGAGGTTTGGACAAATCTAAGATTTGGGTGTTCTATCGAAAATAGGGATTTTTGATGAATATGAGGTAAATGAGTGTGAGGCTTGAATATAGGATTATGTTGTACCAAAATAGTTGATTTTGGGTAGTTGGGTCAATATTGGAAAAAGGGGGATTTTTGCCCTAATTTGTTAAAATGATTATTTTGTATAAATAATTGGAATTACCATTGAATATGTTAAATTGGATGATTATTGATATGAACGGTGATATTGGATATATATTATCTCACCTATGGAAGTTTTGAATAAACTATTAAATCCGATATTGAATATATCTTGGAAATAATTGCATTGGGCTATTGGTGGAAGATAGTTTTGATTGTTGTAGAAATAATATGAGGATTAGGCGATATAATGCTAATCTATTGTCGGTTGTCATTGAATATGACCATGTTAAATACATTGTATATGTATGTTTATTGGGAAAAGAAAGGGGATATACTCCATAGATGATTATGTTTATAAATACATTGCATATGTATACTTGTTTGGGAGGAGCAAGGGGATGGACTCCATTTAATGCAAGTTGGCCGGAGTGTCCTGGGTGAAAGACCCGAAATCTTATGTATACATGGGTGCCGATTCCCACGGACGAAATATTCATAAAATGACATATTTGAGAAAACATACATGGGTGCCGGTTCCTTCGGACGAAATATCCGTAAAATGGCAAGTTTGAAGCGTTTATGCGTATGTTTGCATAACTGGAAGACCATTAAGTTGTAGTCTCATTTTGGTTGTTGAAAGATAATGAATTTAACTCATGAATTGAGTAGTGTATATAAACTGGAAATGAATTGATGGAACATGGGATAAGATTGGCCTCAGTGGCAAATGGATATGTAGGCTTTGTGAATGCTTCCATATCGGTATTGTGTATATACGTGATATTTATACCTTTGCTAAGCTTCATAAATTGAGTTAGATTATCTCTACTGGGCTGTTGGCTCACCCTATAAGGGAATACCATTTTTCAGAAACAGATGAGATGTTACCTCCAAGGCAATAGCGTGGATGGACTTTCGGGAAGCAAGAGCTTCTTAATTATGTATTGTTGTGTGTTTGTTGGTATTTGTAAAGCCAAAGGCTTAAGATGTAATGAGCGAGACTCAATTTGTGAAACCAAGCAATGACTTGGAAAGATGTAAGCCTACATGGCATTTAATTATTTGTTAAACAGTAAACTCTGATGTAAGAAAGTATGTTATTTCTCATATTTATTCCGCATATGAATTATCCTTATTGTATTATTTTGGGTGCGTTACACTAACAATACTAGCCTATCACCCGTGCTATGCACAGAATAATTATAGATATTTATATTTGTTTTATATTTTTTTAATATATAAATTATGTTTTTTAAGATTTTTTATAAAAATAATTTAACAATTTTATCACTAATTATAGTGTATGGGAAGAGTTGAAATGGTACTACAGTAACTATGCACGAGTTGTATCTATAATTATTTGTATGAGGGGATTTTAAATGCTGATAAGGGAATTTTGATCAAATCAATAAATGTAGGTATGTGAAAAGACATGTGGATTGAAAAAAAGTTAATAAATGCTGAGGTTTTTTTCTTTAAATAAAAAATTTAGAAAATTAAGATTGGGATATTAGAGTTCGCACAGGGCTTGGGGGTTAAAAATCCCTTTTTCCTTAATATATAGTATATATATATAATCCCTTTTTCCCTCTCACCTGTGCTATGCACGAGATAATTATAGATATTTTTAAATGCCATGTTCGAAGAAACAGAGAAATACAAAATATGGGTTGAAAGATTCTAGAGAAAAATAAATGGGTTTATACATTTACCAAGCGTACAAATTTATGTGCATATATAACCATTGGCATTCCCCATTATATTACAACCAATGCCTCCATCTAAAAAAAAAAATACCAACATTTCCAATTCTAACAATACTAGCCTATCACCCGTGCTATGCACGGAATAATTATAGATATTTATATTTGTTTTAGATTTTTTTTAATATATAAATTATGTTTTCTAAGATTTTTTATAAAAATAATTTAACAATCTTATCACTAATCATAGTGTATGGGAAGAGTTGAAAATGGTTCTACAGTAAATATGCATGAGTTGTATCTATAATTATTTGTATGATGGGGATTTTAAATGCTGATCAGGAGATTTTGATCAAATCAATAAATGTAGGTATGTGAAAAGACATGTGGATTGAAAAAAAGTTAATAAATGCTGAAGTTTTTTTTTTAAATAAAAATTTTAGAAAATTAAGATTGGGATATTGGAGCTCCCACGGGACTTGAGGGTTAGATCTCTTTTTCCTTAATATATAGCATATATATATAATCTCTTTTTCCCTACACCCGTGCTATGCACGGGATAATTATAGGTATTTATAAATGCCATGTTCGAAGAAACAGAGAAATACAAAATAAGGGCTGAAAGATTTTAGAGAAAAATAAATGGGTTTATATATTTACCAAACGTACAAATTTATGTGCATATATAACTATTGGCATTCCCCATTGTATTACAACCAATGCCCCCCATCTAAAAAAAAAAAATACCAACCTTTCCAATTCTAACTATACTAGCCTATGACCCGTGCTATGCACGGAATAATTATAGATATTTATATTTTTTTTATATTTTTTTAATATATAAATTATGTTTTCTAAGATTTTTTATCAAAATAATTTAACAATCTTATCACTAATCATAGTGTATGGGAATAGTTGAAAATAGTACTACAATAACTATGTACGAGTTGTATCTATAATTATTTGTATGAAGGGATTTTAAATGCTGATCAGGGGATTTTGACCAAATCAATAAATATAGGTATGTAAAAAGACATGTGGATTGAAAAAAAGTTAATAAATGCTGAGGTTTTTTTTTAAAATAAAAAATTTAGAAAATTAAAACTGGGATATTGGAGCTCGCACAGGATTTGGGGGTTAGAAATCTCTTTTTTCCTTAATATATAGTATATATATATATAATCCCTTTTTCCCTATCACATGTGCTATGCACGGGATAATTATAGATATTTATATTTGTTTTAAATTTTTTTTTAATATATGAATTATGTTTTTTAAGATTTTTTATAAAAATAATTTAACAATCTTATCACTAACCATAGTGTATGGGAGAAGTTGAAAAAGGCAATGCAGTAACTATACACGGATTGTATCTATAATTATTTGTATGAGGGGATTTTAAATGCTGATCAGGGAATTTTGACCAAATCAATAAATGCAAGCATGTGGAAAGACATGTGGATTGAAAAAAGTTAATAAATGCTGATCAGGGGATTTTAATCAAATCAATAAATGCTGAGTTTTTTTTATATAAAAAATTTAGAAAATTCAGATTGGAATATTGAAGCTCCCACAGGCCTTAGGGGTTAGAAACCCCCTTTTGCTTAATATATAGTATAGATACTGGTGGTAACCCGCGCTGTGGACAAGATTTTAAAAAAATTATTATAATTATCTTCAAGTAATTTAATATTTTTTTCTTGTGATATACGTGAAATTTTTAAGTTAACTTTTATGTTTATAAATTTTTAAATTATTACTTTTAAAAATTAAAAAATATATATATATAAATTTATTAGTGCAACTTTGATAATTTGTATTAAAAAAAGGTTAAACCTGATTAAATGAGTTATAGTATACCTCTTCTTGTTATGAAAATATACATATTTAAAAGTTATAATTAAGATAAATATACAATATTATTATTAAATATGAAGTTAAGTGATATTTAACAATAATTAATATGATGTTTCTATTATTAATCTAATAATTTAAGTTACATTTTTTTCTTATTTCAATTTCATAACTAAAAATACAATATAAATATAATACACACTAGCATGTTACCCGTGCTATGCACAGAATAAAATAATATATTATTTATTAAAAATATGATAATTATATTTAATTTTATGTATTTTTTCTCTCATAAATAAAATTTTATATATAATTTTAAGAGTTTTGTTTTAAATGTTCCTTTACTATAATATTTACTCATAAACATAGATTAAAATTGATGTATTGACAATTAACAGTTAAAATTATGCTTTGTTATAATAAAAAAAAATGACATAGTTTTAATACTTCACTATTTTAGAATAAAAATATATGAATTTTAAAAAATTGTTATGTTGGTTTTTGAAAGGAAAATAATTAAGGAAATTTTAAAAACTTAATGAATAAGAAAGAATTATCGTAACATGTAATTTAAAATATCAAAAAAAGTTTAAAATGAATAAAGACTTTAAAAAGATGTGATTACAATTAAAACTAATGTCATATTTATTAATACGTACAATTTTATTTGGATATTATTTATATTTTAACATGCTTATTGAAAACAAAAATAAATAAAAATAAAAATATTAATAATTTTGAGTTTTAAAATATGTTTTTGTAGACTTGCTATATTAACTTTTGGAAGGAATATATGGAAATTTTTTTACAAAAATTGAATATTAGTCATTGAACAAATCTTATAAGATTTATAAAATAAAATTTATAATAGGAAGAAATTAATGGTATTGCAACATACGCATTTTAATAATTTTAAATTTTGAAAAAAAATAGATTAGGACTTTGAACTTCAATTATTGTACAACATTTTTATTGATATAATAATATAAATAAGGATAGGTAATAGATAGATTAAAATTAATTATAAATATAGCTATTTAAAAGGATATAGTTTTGTATAGCTATGTTTCAAATTCTAAAATTTATTTTTTAATTTCCTATATAAAAAAATTTTAAATTTTAAATTACATATGATTTTTTTCTAAAAACATATGAATTCACAATGGAGTAGAGAGATAAGTACCATAAAAAAATAGAGGAGCTGCACATATTAAAGATAAATAATTTAATAATTGACTAACACCTTTAGTAGTTTTGAAAAAAAATTGATTAAAATTAAAATTTTCTATTTATAACTTTGAAAAACTATTATATGTCTTTGAAATAATGTTTTGCATCAACTATCAATTAACACATATCATGATATCAAAAAATATTAAAAGTAAATTTTTTTAAAAAAAAGTAATGATATATAAATATAAAATCAATACAAAAAACTTATTAATAAAGATTTTGTTTGGATTTTTATCTATAACTTTATAGTGAGTGACATGTTTTTTTATTATACAAATGACCCTTATCACACCATTTTAATATACAAATTCTAGGAAAACAATATTAACCAACAAAAAATGGTTATAAACAAAAAAAAAAAAAAATAGATAATGGTTAGTAAAGAGAAGGGAGAAATGACACACAAAATATGAAATACAAAAACAAAAAAATGGTTTGAAAAACTATTATATGCCTTTGAAATAATGCTTTGCATCAACTGTCAATTAACACATATCATGATATCAAAAAATATTAAAAGTAATTTTTTTAAAAAAAAGTAATGATATACAAATATAAAATCAATACAAAAAACTTATTAGTAAAGATTTTGTTTGGATTTTTATCTATAACTTTATAGTGAGTGACATGTTTTTTTATTATACAAATGACCCTATCACGCCATTTTAGTATACAAATTCTATGAAAACAATATTAACCAACAAAAAATGGTTATAAACAAAAAAAAAAAAAAAAAACAGATAATGGTTGGTAAAGAGAAGGGAGAAATGACACACAAAATGTGAAATACAAAAACAAAAAAATGGTCATAGATAAAAAAAAAAAAAAAAAAAGAAGAAAAAATTGTGTACCTAAAAGATAAAAGAGTCTGTTTAAAGAATAGAACAGATTAAACATAAACTAACCTTCAATTTGTCTCATAAAAATAAAGTTAAAAAACAATGAGTTTCATTATTCCATGACTATAATATTTATAGGGCGAGCAAGACATGAATGGTTTAGAAAAAATATAATGTATAATGGTTAAGATTCTTGGATAGAAGAAAGAATTGGTTACAGAAAGAGTGCATAAGAATAATTTTTTTCATCTTTTCTTTTCTAAATTATAAATCATGGAATAATTAAAAAAAATAATAAATTATGAGATTTTTCTAAAAAAGTATATATAGTATAGATATGTTTAAATTTATTTGGGTATAAAATTGTGTTTAATTATGGAATAGAGAGAGAATCTAGATATAAGGTTTAATTTTTATTTTATGTTAAGCTTAATTTTAGGTTTATATAGATTAGACCAATTGTGAAATACTTTAATAGTATACATTTTATGAGAGGTGAGAGAGTTTTCTTTTCATTAGATTTATTTTAGGAGAGAGAAGATTGTATGAGATTTATATTCTTTTTAAAAAATTAGATTTAAGGTTTTGAAATACTTAGGGTCTCTAAGATGAAAAGTCACTTTGATATAATATATAGCATAGATAGATTATGAGATTTAGGAAAGAGATAAATATTAAGGGAGAGATTTTAAAAACTTGTAATTCAATTTTATTTTTATTTTTTTATAAATCTATAGTTACTTTGTTAGCTAATAGTATTATTATTAAATATTTTTAAAATTACAAAAATTAGCAATTTTAGTTTTTTTTTTTTTTTAATCTATAGTTATTTTGTTAGCCAATAGTACTATTTAAAAATATTTTTTAAAATTACAAAAATTACCAATTGTGGTTTTACGTTCTTTTTAATCTATAATATTTTTTAAAAAATATATAATTACTTTGTTATGAGATGAGATTTGTGTTTTTCTTTTCTTTTTTTTTTTTTAATGTATAGTTACTTTATTAGAAGATGAGATTTAGGAAAGAGAGAAATATTGGGGGAAGATTTTAGGAACTTGTAATTCAAAATTTTATGTGGTTTTTTGTTTTGTTTTTTTTTAAAATCTATAATTACTTTGTTAGCCAATACAATTATTTTTAAATATTTTTAAAATCACAAAAATTAACAATTGTGAAATGAGAGTTTGGAACTCTCTCAAGCTTTTTCCTTATATAATATATCGATAGATATAGATATTTTATATTTGTTTTAGATATTTTTTTAATATACAAATTATTATATTTAGATTTTTTATAAAAATAATTTAATAATCCCATCACTAATTATAGTATATGAGAGAAGTTGAAAAAGGTGCTACAATAATTATGAGAGAAGTCAAAAAGACTTGTGGATTGGGAGAAGTCAATAAATGCTGAGATTATTATTATTTTTAAATCAAAAAAATTAGAAAATTAAGATTGAGATATTGAAGTTTTCACAAAGCTTGTTGGTTAAAAATCTTTTTTTTCCTTATATAATATATAGATATAGATTTGTTTTAGATATTTTTTTAATATAAAAATTATTTTTTTTAGATTTTTTATAAAAATAATTTAGCAATCTCATTACTAACCATAGTATATGGGAGAAATTGAAAATGGTGTAACAATACGTATGAGAGAAGTCAAAATGGCTTGTGGATTGGGAGAATATAATAAATGCTGTGATTTTTTTTTTAATCAAAAAATTAGAAAATTAAGATTGGGATATTGAAACTTTCACAAGGCTTGTGGGTTAAAAACTTCATTTTTCTTATATAATATACTAGTATATCACCCGTGCTATGCATGGATTGTATTTACAATTATCTATATATGTGAATTGTGATTTTTTAATTTTTTTTTTAAATGTCTTATTTTTTTTCCTTTTTTATATTATATTAAAGTTTAATATTTTGATAATAATCATATGTGTTGGACTCTTCAAGAATTAAATGTCTTTTTTTTATTATATTATATTAAAGTTTAATATTTTGATAATAATCATATATGTTGGACATTTCAAGAAATTTTTTTTATGCTTGTTCTTAATGCATTAAATTATTATTATGAGAAATAATAATCATATGTGTTAGGACTTTTCAAGAAATTCATACGTGTTGGATTTCAAAGAATTTTTTTATACTTGTTCTTAATGCATTAAAGTGTTATTATAAAGGTAAGACTTGGGAGTTAGGAAAAGTTAATAAACGCTAAGATTTTTTTTTTAAATAAAAAAATCAGGAAATTTAGATTGGGAGATTGGAACTCCCACAAGGCATATATGTGAATTGTGATTTTTAAATTATTTTTTTTTTAAATGTCTTATTTTTTTTCCTTTTTTATATTATATTAAAGTTTAATATTTTGATAATAATTATATGTGTTGGACTTTTCAAGAAATTAAATGTTTTTTTTATTATATTATATTAAAGTTTAATATTTTGATAATAATCATATGTGTTGGACTTTTCAAGAAATTTTTTTTATGCTTGTTCTTAATGCATGAAAATGTTTGTAACGCCCTCAAAATAATACATAGAAACCCACATTATTGACATGCATAGACATAAGTAAACAAAACTTAATTCCATTCATCAGAGTATTCCTTACAAATGTATTACATGTTGACAACAAAAGTAAATGCCCAACGGGCTTACAACTTTCCAAGCCAACACTTGGTTACACAAAAAGAAAGTACTAACTCAAAACACATTAAGCCCTTGGCTTGAATTTATATGTAATACATAAAAGATATCACAAAAAGTCTTTCAGCCTCTAGCCTCCCAAGCTACGTCCTTGGAGGTGGCATACCATCTGTACCTAAAAATGATGTCCCATATAGGGTGAGCCACAGCCCAGTAGAGATATATTAAACCAAATATAAGCAATGACTAAAACAATAGCATTTGATAGATGGTTAACACTTATAAACCATTTTATACCACAATCCAGTTCCATGACATTCATATCCATGTTTCATTTCAATTTTCTTTTCTTATACAAACCCGATACATAAACATGGCTCAAAATCCGGCCTACCAATTCAATGAGACTATGGCTCATATTAACACGTTTCCATATTTCACAATTTCACATGAGATTTACAACTCATATTCAAACACTTCCATACTTCAAATGATACACATGTTTACTGTATCAACACTTCAATTTAATACACATACTTGTTGTATTAATGGAATTCATCCCCTATCTCCTCCCAAACAGGTTTGAGAATCCATCCCCTATCTTCCCTCAAACCATAGAGTACATCTCCTATCTCCTCCCACACAATACACATATTCCAAGTATATAATCAATTATCATATACAAGAATCAATCAATACATATATTTGATGTATTATTCCGTCTGTCATGCTCAATGACATATTCAATGTGATTAGTTTCAATTTTCCCTAATCAACATACAGCGTCTACAACAATCAAGACTATCCTTCACCGATAGCCCAAAGCAGTTATTTCTAAATAGAAAATAAATGCATTAAACAAGTATAATATCAACTTTTACATAGGTGAGTGATAAATTAATCCAACCACACCATTCAATCCCATAACTTCCCAATTTCATGGATTTCAACTCAATTTCATGTTTTCCCAAATTATTTATACCAATTAAGTTATCACAATAATTAGGGTATTCTTCCCCTTTACCAAGAATCAACCCTAAGGTTCAATTTCCTCAATTTGACACTAATAATGCCATTTTCCAAGTCTTACATACATATGGGTTTTTAATATCTGAAAACCCCTCTTTTATAAATTACACAATAACCCCAACTTTTTCAAAAATTGCCCAACATCACCAACTAATCAAAATGACCAAAATTAAAGACATAGCTCATAAGATGGAATAGGGTATCCCTACCTCGAAGTTAGAAGCCCAAAAGAGTAGATGAGGAAAAACCAAAGTGCTCCAAATCCACAACTTTTCAGATTAAAACGTAGCCCAAACAATCCTCTATCTTTCTTACAAAGAACTTAGGGTAGAAACACACTAAAAATAGATGAAACCCTAGAGAGAAGGTGTGTAGAGAGAAAGAGAGCTCGGATCTAGGGTTTGAAAGAAAAAGATGATGAAAAAATGAAGTGTTTACCTGCTGGTGTCTACATATAACACAGGCTCGCTCGAGCGAAGAAGTGGCCGCTCGAGCGACCAGACACAAAGAAGCCTCGCTCAAGCGTAGAAAGCCTCGCTCGAGCCAACAATCCAAACCTTCAAGTCTGCAACCCAGAAGCATGCTCGAACGACAGAATGCTCGCTCGAGCGAAGAATCCCAAAACATAGACCTTGCTCGCTCGAGCGAAGGAAAACTCGCTCGAGTCAAGAATCAAAACCATTAGGTCAAAAAGAGACGCAGGCGCAAACTCAAGCGCAGGACTCCTCGCTCGAGCCACCAGATACAAAACTCAACTCTCGCTCGAGTGAAGGAAACCTGGCTCGAGCGAAGGATCCAAAACAAAGAGCTCGCTCAAGCGACAAAAGGCTCGCTCGAGCGAAGAACCAAAATTCTGGGCAGCAACCATTTGCTCCCAATCACACCCAACTTGTAACAAACCTATCCAAAATATCCTATAACTCAAATACAAGGTATTGAAGGACGGAAACAAGATATATACAATAACCAACATCCACAGAACCAAGTCCGGATTACACTAATCAATGGAGGGAAAACCAGGGTCGCTATAATGTTATTATGAGGGATAATAATCATGTGTTGGGACTTTTCAAGGAATTCATATGTGTTGAATTTCAAAGAATTTTTTTTATGTTTGTTCTTAATGTATTAAAGTGTTATTATGAGGATAAGACTTAGGAGTTGAGAGAAGTTAATAAATGCTATAAAAAAAAATTAAATCAAAAAATCAGAAAATTTAGATTGGGAGATTAGAGCTCCCACAAGGCTTGGGATTAAAAACCCTCTTTTGCTTAATATATAGTATAGACTAGTATAATACACGTGCTATGCACGGGTTAAAATAAACAATTAAAAATTATTTTTAAAATTAGATTATAACAAAAACTTTATTTATAATATAAAATAAAATTTATTTAACATTAATTAGTTCCCATCTAATAATTATATTTACAATAAAATATAAATATATTTCGTCTTGATGAATTTCGTAATTTTAATTTTTCAATTTAGCAATTATCTTATATCTATTATGTAAAATCAATTACCTTATCAATAAATCAAAATTGAAGAATAGATAATAAATAGAAAAAAAATAGAGTATCAGTGATCCCAATCTTCAACCCACTCCTCAAATAAGATTTCGATGATTTCGATCCTACTAGGCTGCTACGTATAACCTCTAAAACAGTCTCATTAAATATTAGTTAATTATATTTATTAATATTTTAGAGGTTAGACCAATTGAACATTTTGCAAACCCTATAGCCATTTTCTTAATTTGAACTCCATATAAATCATTTTTAATTTTTGATTTTTTATATTTTTTAATTGTTTTATATAAAAAAAAATTTAGAACAAATATACTAAACAAATAAATTAAACTGAATATGTATATAAAACAATTTATTTCTAGCCCATAGGCCTAAGTTTTTTTTATTGTATATTTGATTGAAAATGTGTTAGACCATTTTAATGGCTAGTACCTAAATTTCAATATTTATTCAGTAGGTAACTTGAACCAGAATGTCACGCCCTAAAAAAATACATAAAGCCCAACAATTTAGACATGCTTTAATATAAGAGAATAAAACATTCTTCCATTCATCAGAGTATTCTTACAAAAGATATTACATGTTGACAACAAAAGTAAATGCCCAACGGCTTACAACTTTCCAAGTCAACACTTGGTTACACAAAAGCGAGTACTAACCCACATCATATTAAGCTCTTGGCCTGAATTTACATGTAATACAACAAAAGATAACAAAACAACAAAAAGGGTCTTCAACTCCCAAAACCTTCCAAACTACGACCTTGGAGGTGACATACTATCTGTACCTGAAAATGATGTCCCATATAGGGTGAGCCAAAGCCCAGTAGAGATATACTAAACCAAATATAAACAATGACTAAAACAATAGCATTTGATAGATGGTTAACACTTATAAACCAGTTATATCACAGCACAGTTCCATAACATTTATGTCCATGTTACATTCCCCTTTCCTTTACTTATTCAAATCGTTTTATAAACATGGCTCAGAACCTGGCCAAACAATTAATAGGAATACATTCCTTATTAAACATTTCCTTTATTCACAATTCAAATGAGTCTACAACTCATATTACAAGCACTTCCAATATCTCAATTTAATACACACATTTGTTATATTAACATTTCAAGTGATACACATAATTGCTGTATCCATGGAGTCCATCCCCTATCTCCTCCCAAACCATATGGATATACAATGTATTTAACACTTGTCATACACAATAATCAATCAATACACGTAGTTGCTATATTAATTCAACCGTCATATTCAATGACATATTCACTGTGATTAGTTTCAGTTTTCCCTAATCAACATATAATGTCTACAACAATCAAGACTATCCTTCACCGATAGCTCAAAGCAGTTATTTCTAAATAGAAAATAAATGTATTAAGCTAATACAATATCAACAATTTCATCGGTGAGTGATAAATTTATCCAACTACACCATTCAATCCCATAATTTCCCAATTTCATGGATGCCAACTCAATTTCATATTTTCCCAAATTAATTATACCAATTAATTTATTTCCATAATTAGGGCATTTCCACCCTTTATCAAAAATCAACCCTAAGGTTCAATTTCCTCAATTTGACACTAATAATGCCATTTTTCAAATCTTACAAAAACATGGAGTTTAATATATGAAAAACCCCTTTTTGTTAAATTGCAAATTAAACCCTAACTTTTTCCAAAATTACCAAACATCACCAACTAATCAAAATGACCAAAATCAAAGACAAAGCTCATAAGATGGAGTAGGGTATCCCTACCTCGAAATGGAAAGCTCAAAGGAGAAGATGGCCAAAATCCAAAGTGCTCCAAATCCACTATTTTTCATATTAAAAGGAAGCCCAACTCACCCTTTACCTTTCTTACAAAGAACTTAGGGTAGAAACACACAAGAAAGAGATGAATACCTAGAGAGAAGGTGTGAAGAGAGAGAGGAAGCTCGGATCTAGGGTTTACAAAACAAAAGAGATGAAAAAGTGAAGTGTAATCCCGCTGCTGCCTGCTGATATAACACAGGCTCGCTCGAGCGAAGGATTGGTCGCTCGAGCGACCAGACACAAAGAACCCTCGCTTGAGCGAAGAAAGTCTCGCTCGAGCCAACAATTCGAAGCTTCAGGTCTGCAACCCAGAAGCACGCTCGAGCGACAGAATGCTCGCCAAGCGAAGAAACTCAAAACATACACTCGCTCGCTCGAGCGAAGGAAGGCTCGCTCGAGCCAAGAAATGCAACTATAGCGATCCCGGTTCCTCTTCCTTTGATCGTTGTATTCCGGACTTAGGTTCTGTGGAGTTGGTGGTTGTATATCTTGTTGTTATCCTTTAATTCCTTATGTATGAGTTTTAGGATGTGTTGGGCGTGTTTCGAACAGGTTGGTTGAGCTTTAGTCCCATTCCTTGTTGCCTAGAATTTTGGTGGTACGCTCGAGCGGGTCTACTTGCGCTCGAGCGTAGTTTGTTTTTTTTTTTGGTTATCCGCTCGAGCGGGTCTTCTTGCGCTCGAGCGGGATTTTCACACTCTCAGTATCTCGTGCCTCTGCAAAACTTCTACAGGTGGGTTTTTCACGCTCGAGCGGATTTTCTTACGCTCAAGCGGGTTGCGCTCGAGCGGGCCTGTTGGCGCTCGAGTAGGTAGTTCTTGTTCTGTGAAAGTTCTGGGAGGGGAAAATCTACGCTCGAGCGGACTGGTTTTCGCGCTCGAGCGGATGTACTTTATTCTTGTGTCTTAGCGCTCGAGCGGGCCTTCTTACGCTCGAGCGGATCCAGTTTTTTTGTTCTTGACGCTCGAGCGTCCTGTTCTCCGCTCGAGTGGACCTGTCGTATATCAGTTACCAGCTGGGCATTTTTGAATCACGTTTTACACTCACACTCTCTCTCTTACTTTCTAAAAATCGATTTTGAGAGCTCCTCTCTCTAGAAAATACCTTCTCTCTAGGGGTTGACCTAGTTAGAGTGTTCTCATATCCTTCGGCCTTTGTAAAAAGTGTGTTGATCGTCAAAGGCTTCGTTTTGATCCGAAAGGTTTGGAGTTTGGAGCACTTTGGTTTTGGTCTTCTTCTCCATTTGAGCTCTAACTTCAAGGTAGGGATATCCTACTCCATCTTATGAGCTTTGTCTTTAAATTTTGGCATTTTGATATGTTGGGGGTTGTTGGGTAATTTTGAGAAAGTTTGGGGTCATTGTGTAATTTTCAAAAGAGGGGTTTTTTTCAAATTTATAAACCCATATGTATGTAATACATTGAGAAAAGAAATTAATGTTGGATCATTGATGAAAATGAAACCTTAGGGTTGTTATGTGAATTATGGGAAAAAGCTCTAATTTGTTGATAAATTGATTTGTATAATTAATTTTGGGAAATGAGAAATTGAATAGGAAATATTCAAATTGGAAAAGTATGGGATTAAAGGGTGTAGTTGGATTAATTTATCGCTCACCTAGACATGATGATGTTATTTTATTCGTTTGGTGCATTTATTTCCTGTTTAGAAATAACTGCTTTGGGCTATCGGTGGAGGATAGTCTTGATTATTGTAGACAATGCATGATGATTAGGCAAACTAAAACTAATCAATGGAATGTGTCATCTAATATGACGGTTGAAAAATACATTAACTTTATGTATTGATTGATTATGTATATGATCTGTGTTTATATACATTGTGTTATGTGAGAGGAGATAGGTGATGTACTCCACGGTTTAGGGGAAGATAGGGGATGGACCTCTAAACCGGAAATTGTGTGACATTGATACAGCACTACAATGTGTATCATGGTGAAGTACGGAAGTGTTTGTTTGATTTGATATAGCACTAAAATGTATATCATTATCAATTGTGAAGTATAGAAGTGTTTCTATGTTATATTGATACAGCTCCAAAATGTGTATCACTTGTGAAGTAAGGAAGTGGTTTATGTGTTATTGATACAACACCAAAAAGTGTATCCATCATGAATTTCGAAAGTGTTTTAGTAATGAGTTATAATCTCATTAAATTATTTGGCCAGGTTCTGAGCCTTATTTTCAAATTCAAAGTTGAATAAGAAATGGAAAGTGAAATGTAACATGGACATGATTGTCATGAAACTGTAATGTGATATAAGTTGGAATATAAGTGTGGACCATCTACCGAATACTATTATTTTAGTCATTGTTTATAGTTGGTTTAGTATATTCCTACTGGGCTGTGGCTCACCCTATATGGGACATCATTTTCAGGTACAGGTAGCATGCCACCTCCAAGGACGTAGCTTGGGAGGCTTGAGACTGTTGAACTATCTTGTATTTTTTGTTGTATTACATGTATATCAAGCCAAGGGCTTTCTTTGTATAGAGTTAGTACTCTCCTTTTTTGTAACCAAGTGTTGACTTTGAAAGTTGTAAGCCTATAAGGCGTTTACTTTTGTTGTCAACATGTAATACATTTTGTAATGGATACTTTGATGAAATGTAATTATGCTTATTTCTCTTATGTCTGAGCATGTCAATACTGTATGAATTATGGGTTTATTTTGAGGGCGTTACAGCAACTCTCAGGTCCAGAACCAGACGCAGACGCAAGCTCGAGCGAAGGACTTCTCGCTCGAGCCACCAGAAACAAAACTCAACTCTTGCTCGAGCGAACAAACCCTGGCTCGAGCGAAGGATCCAAAACAAAGAGCTCGCTCGAGCGAAGGACCAAAATTCTGGGCAGCAACCATTTGCTCCCAATCACTCCCAACCTGTAACAAACCTGCCCAAAACATCCTATAACTCAAATACAAAGTATTGAAGGACGGAAACAAGATATATACAACAACCCACATCCACAGAACCAAGTCTGGATTACACTAATCAATGGAGGGAGAACCGGGATCGCTATAAGAATGACTACTTGACTTATAATTTAGCATGGTTCAAATAAAAAGTAATGCATGTGCTATATGTGAATTAATATTTTTTTTTTCTCATTTGTTAATAAATTTATGTATAATCCACATTTCAAATAAGAATTTTATAAATTTTTAAGAGTTAATCACAAACTTTAAAAAACAAAAATAGACATGATACATTATGAATATGTATGAAATAAATTTATTAATAAACCATTTTTATTAAAAAAATCTATACTTAATTATACAGTTCTTCTACCATTTAAAAATTTAATATTTTCAAATACTTCAAGATTTTTTCACATTTAAAATTTATGAATAAATTTATGTAATTTAAAAATTTTATACTTTATTAAAAATTTTAGCATTACAAAATCAATAATTAAGTTTCGTCAAATATGCTTTAAATCTAATCATCAACCTATTTTTTAACAAAATTTTCTCATTCAAAATTTTGGCAAATATTTATTTAAGAAAACTATCCACATGTTAGTGCACATATTCATGGTCATTATTAAGCTTATGTAACTTAGGCCCTAATCTAAATACACCTTGTATTTTTTAAGTTTGGTTTAATGTTTGGCATTACCCATAAAATGGTTATAAATTATAAGTAAAATTTTAAATTATTAACTTAAAATAAGTTGTAAATTTATTTGGTGCAATTAACTTTTGATAATCAATATAACATTTTTATTATGTAAATATACATAATGCCTCAAAAGTCATTACTAAGACTCAAGATATAAAACTATTATATTCATATGTATTTAAGTATTTCAAATAAGTTTTTTTTTAAAAAAAGAAAAAGAAAGAAGTTACAAATTGTAGTTTAAAAAACCCTTATTTTTTAGCCAAATAAGCTATAAAAATATCAAATAAATTATAATTTAAAATTACAACCAAATAAACTGTCACACAATAAAATATAATATAAAAATATAATAAGTATAACATTATTTATGTAACGCCCTCAAAATAAACCCATAAATCATACATTCTTGACATGCTCAGACATAGGGGAATAAAGTATAATTACATATCATCAGAGTTGTAAAGCCCTCAAAATAATACATAATTCCCATATCTAATCTTCCCATAAACATGATAGATCATTTACATTTCCATACAAACATCAGAGTTAATATTACAAAAGTGTATTTCATAGTAATTACAAATGTTTACAAAAATGATAGAATGCCCTGCAGGCTTACATCTTTCCAAGTTGTTACTTGGTCAACCAAATGAAGAGTTCTAACTCTTCTACAGGTAAAGCCCTCGGCTTGCATTTACATATAATCAACAAAATAAATAACAAAGCAGAGTCTTCAACTCCGAAGACCTCCCAAGTAAAGATCTTGAACTTGGCACGTCTCTTGTACCTGAAAATGGTGTCCCAAGTAGAGTGAGCCAAAGCCCAGTAGAAATATACTAAACCCAATATGAGAAATAACTAAAACATTATCACACAACAAATGATCGACACGTATAAACATTATCATATAACAAATGATCGACACGTATACACCAAATCACACCCTTCTCATAGCCCGACAACAACTACATCCATGCTACCATCCACTTCCCTTATTTATCCAATTCAATTCCTCAATATGGTTCATTATCTAACCAAACAATTTAGGTGAGACTACAGCTCGACTCATTAATACTTCCGCTATCTATGATTTAAAATGAGACTACAACTCAAGTAATTAATACTCCAATTAACAACTCTATTCATGCACTTCAATTCATAAGGTTTTGGGACTTTCACCCCGGACATTCTAGCCGGCTTAATTATTTATGGAGTCCATCCCTCATTTTTCTTCCCAATCAAGGATACATATACAATGTATTTAAGCATATAATTACATATGGAGTACATCCCCCATCTCTTCCCAAACAAAGATACACAAACAATGTGTTAAAATATATGAACATATATGGAGTACATCCCCCATCTCCTCCCAAACAAAGATACACAAACAAAGATACATAAATAATGTGTTAAAGTAACACATATGGAGTACATCCCCCATCTCCTCCCAAACAAAGATACATAAATAATGTGTTAAAGTATATGAACACATATGTGTGTGGAGTGCATCCCCTATCTCCTCCAACACACTGGAGTACATCCCCTATCTCCTCCCTAACAAATATACATATATAATGTATTTCAGCACTTCATCACATACAATAATCAATCAATACACATATTTGCTGTATTAATCTAACCGTCATATTCAATGACATAACACGTTCGACTAGTTTCAGTTTTCCCTAATCAACATGCAGTGTCTACAACAATCAAGACTATCCTCCACCGATAGCCCAAAACAGTTATCTCTAAACATATAGTAAATTTATCAACCGATAAAATATCGACATTTTCATGGGTGAGTGATTAAATTATCCAACTACACCCTTCAATTTTATAATTTTTCCAATTTCATGGATATCAACTCAAGTTCATATTTCCACATTTTTCCCAAATTAATTATACAAATTAATTTATTTTAAAAATTAGGGCATTTTTCCTTTTTCTCAAATATTGGTCCTAAGACCAAATTTCACCAATTTAACTCTCAAACTCATATTTCCAAGGCCTTAAATACACGTGGAGTTATTAAACACAAAACCCCTCTTTTATAAATTACAAACCAAACCCTAACTTTTTCTTCAAAATTACCCAACAACACCAACTAATCAAAATGACAAATATTTAAGTCAAAACCCATAAGAAGGAGTAGGATATCCCTACCACAAAAGATGAGACCAAATGGAGAAGATGAAGAATTTCGAAATGCTCCAAAACCGAAGATTTTCGGATGGATAGGAAGCCCACACCAAGCTCTACACTTTTTACAAAGGCTCAAAGGTAGGAGATCACTAGAGGTAGATGATTTCTTAGAGAGAAAATGAAGTTTAGAGTGAGGTGCTCTCCAATGGGGGTTTTGAAAAAGTAAGAGAGAATGAAAGTCAAAAAGTGATCCAAAAAGTGATTTCACAGATTGATATAAAAATCTCCCCGCTCGAGCGTGGAATTACCCGCTCGAGCGTCAGACATATACTCACGCTCGATCGTGAAAAGAGCCACTCGAGCGTCGATTGCACACTTCCAGAAGTTTTGCAGACCATATTCCCCGCTCGAGCGTCAGACTCACCGCTCGAGCGGAGGAACAAAATCGAAGGTTCCCGCTCGAGCGTCAAAACTACCGCTCAAGCGTCCGATGACCTGCAGAGAAAATACTGGGAGATGAATATTCACGCTCGAGCGTCAAAACTCTCGCTCGAGTGAAGAAGCAACAACAAAGGGCCCGCTCGAGTGTCAAAATCCCCGCTCGAGCGTGAAGGCCAAAATCTAGGCATCAACTTTTGGTTTCCAAACACAACCAACCTATTTCAAACCTGCCCAACATAACCCAAGACTCAATTACAAGGGTAAAGGATGAGAATGAGAATATGACAACAACACAATCACGGAACCGAGTCTGGAATACAGTAAACAATATAAGAGAGGGACCGGGATCGCTATAAGAGTATTCATTACAAAATGTATTACATATTGACAACAAAGTTAAATGCTCTATGGGCTTACAACTTTCTAAGTCAACACTTGGTTACAAAAAAGAGTACTAACTCGAAGCACAAAGTAAGCCCTTGGCTTGATATACATGTAATACAAAAATGTAATCACAAAAGATGTCCCGGCCACTAAGCCTCTCAAGCTACGTCCTTGGAAGTGGCATGCTACCTGTACCTGAAAGTGATGTCCCATAAAGGGTGATCCAACGCCCAGTAGAGATATGCTAAACATAACATGAGCAATAACTAAAACATTGGCAGTTGATAAAAGTTTAACTCACACGAATCAATTCATAATCCGTTTCAATTACATGACAAAAGTGACCATGTTTCATTCCATTTTCCATTTCTTATCCAATTCTCAATTCATAACTATGGCTCAGAACCTGGCCAATCAATTTGATTGAGATCACGTCTCATATCAACAGTATTTCTATTTTAGATGAGCTAATGACTCATATTAAACACTTCACACTTCATAACAGATACACATTTTGGTGTTGTATCAATAACACGTAACAGCACTTCTATACTTCACAAATGATACACATTTTAGTGTTGTATCAATGTCAAACAAAAACACTTCCATACTTCACAAATGATACACATTTTAGTGTTGTATCAATGGAGTTCATCCCTTATCTCCTCCTAAACAATATCCGGTTTAGAGGTCCATCCCCTATCTTCCCCTAAACCGTGGAGTACATCCCCTATCTCCTCCCACACAACACAATGTATATAAATGCATATCATATACATAACCAAATCAATACATAAAATTCATGTATTATATCAACCGCCATATTCGATGGCATACTCAATTGATTAGTTTTAGTTTGCCTAATCATCATGCATTGTCTACAACAATCAAGACTACCCTCTACTGGTAGCCCAAAGCAATTATTTCTAAACAAATAATAATTTCATCCAACAGATAAATTATCAACAATTTCCAAGATGAGTGATTAATAATTCCAACTTCACCATTCTATCTCATAATGAGTCAATTTCATATTCTTCATAACATTCCCAAATTAATTGTATAAATTAATTTATAACAAAAATTAGGGTTTTCTTCCCTCTTTCTTAACTTTGGCCCAAAGGCACAACTATCTACAACCAACAACAATAGCATCATTTTAAGACCCAAATTACATATTTATGAGTCAAAATAATAAAGCCCCTTTTTCATACCTTTGAAACCCTAACACCCAAAATTACCCAAATCAAACCATTTATACAAAAAGCTCAACATCTATGTTAAAGCACATAAGAATGAGTAGGAATCCCTACCTCAAATTTGGAGCTCAAAGGAGGAAGATGAAGAAATTCAAAATGCTCCAAACCCCAATATTTTCGAATCAAAATGTAGCCCTCAACGATCCCCGCACTTTTTATAAAGGCCCAAGGATAGAAAATCACTCCTATTAGATCAAACCCTAGAGAGAAGTTGTGTTTTTAGAGTGAGGTGCTCTCAAATGGAGGTTTAGAAAAGTAAGAGAGAGAAAAGAAATGTGAAAAGTGATTCAAAATCACCCAGCTGCCCTCTGATATACGACTAGTTCGCTCGAGCTGAAAATAGGACGCCCGAGCGTCAAATACAAAAACTAGGCACGCTCGAGCGCAAAATGGCCCGCTCGAGCGCCAAGACACAAGAACAAAGTACACCCGCTCGAGCGCAAAGGAAAGCCGCTCAAGCGTAGATTTCCCCCTTCCAGTACTTTTACAGAGAATGAACTACCCGCTCAAGCGCCAATATACCCGCTCAAGCGTAAGAAAATCCGCTCAAGCGTGAAAAACACACCTGCAGAAGTTTTGTAGAGGCACGAAATGCTGAGAGTGTGTAAACCCCGCTCGAGCGCAAGAAGACCCGCTCGAGCGGACAACCAAAAATCAAACTCCGCTCGAGCGCAAAGGGACCCGCTCGAGCGTACCACCAAAATTCTGGGCAACAAGGAATGGGACTAAAGCTCAACCAACCTGTTCAAAACACGCCCAACACATCCTAAAACTTCAAACACGCGGAATTAAAAGATAACAACAAGATATACAATCACCAACTCTACGGAACCTAAGTCCGGAATACAACAATCAAAGGAAGAGAAACCGGGATCGCTATAATTTAAGAAAAAGTGCACCAACTAAAAAATCTGAAAAATTAAAAGCAAACCTTATTAAAATTTTGAAATATGAAATCATGGAAATTACAAAACATGAATACATAAGTAATATTATAGCGATCCTGGTTTCCCTTCCTTTGATTGTTGTATTCCGGATTTAGGTTCCGTGGAGTTGGTGGTTGTGTATCTTGTTGTTATCCTTTAATTCCATGTGTTTGAGTTTTAGGATGTATTGGGCGTGTTTCAAACAGGTTGGTTGAGCTTTAGTCTCATTCCTTGTTGCCCAGAATTTTGGTGGTACGCTCGAGCGGGTCCCTTTGCGGTCGAGCGGAGTTTGATTTTGGGTTGTCCGCTCGAGCGGGTATTCTTGCGCTCGAGCGGGGTTTACACACTCTCAGCATTTCGTGCCTCTGCAAAACTTCTGCAGGTGTGTTTTTCACGCTCGAGCGGATTTTCTTACACTCAAGCGGGCGCTCGAGCGGGTATCTTGGCGCTCGAGCGGGTAGTTCATTGTCTGTAAAAGTACTGGAAGGGGAAATCTACGCTCGAGCGGCTTTCCCTTTGCGCTCGAGCGGGTGTGTTTTGCAGTTGTGTCTTGGCGCTCAAGCGGGTATCTTCACGCTCGAGCGGGTCCAGTTTTTTGCTCTTGACGCTCGAGCGTCCTATTCACCGCTCGAGCGGGTCATACGTATATCAGATATCAGCTGGGTCTTTTTAGATCACTTTTTCACTTTCACTCTCTCTCTCTTACTTTCTAAAAACCTCTTTTGAGAGCTCCTCTCTCTAGAATCTACCTTCTCACTAGGGTTTGATCTAGTTAGGGTGATCCACTCTTTTGGTGTCTTTGTAAAAAGTGTAGAGCTTGTTGAGAGCCACCTATCCATTTGAAAATTTCTTGGTTTGGAGCATTTTGAGATTTCTCCATCATCCCCATTGGTTTCATCTCTTGAGGTAGGGATTCCTACTCATCTTTATGGGCTTTGACATGAATATTGAGCTTTTGTATAAATGGTTTTGGATTTTGAAAGTTAGGGTTTTAAATGTATAATTTTTAGACAAAGGGGTTTTGTTTCTTTTGAACCATAAATGTGTATTTGGGTTTCAAAATGAGTATATTGATGTTGTTGATAATATTTGGACCATTGGGGTCAATATTGAGAAAAAAATGAAAAAATGTTATGTTTGGGTATATTTGGGTCATTAGTGTAATTAATGACACTTATGATGAAAATGTGAAATTGAGTTGAAAATAATGAAATTGGCTCAATATGAGGTGGAATAGTGAAGTTGGATTATTTAATCACTCACTTTTGAAAATGTTGATAAATTACCTGTTGATGCATTTATTATCTGTTTAGAAATAATTGCCTTGGGCTATCGGTGAAAGATAGTCTTGATTGTTGTAGACAATGCATGATGATTAGGCAAACTAAAACTAATCAAATGAGTATGCCATCAAATATGGCGGTTGATATAATACATGAATTTTATGTATTGATTTGATTATGTATATGATATGTGTTTATATACATTGTGTTGTGTGGGAGGAGATAGGGGATGCACTCCACGGTTTAGGGGAAGATAGGGGATGGACCTCTAAACCAGATATTGTTTGGGAGGAGATAGGGGATGGACTCCATTAATACAGCACTAAAATGTGTATCATTTGTGAAGTATGGAAGTGTTTTTGTTTGACGTTGATACAACACTAAAATGTGTATCATTTATGAAGTATGGAAGTGTTGTCATGTGTTATTGATGCAGCACCAAAATGTATATCTGTTACGAAGTGTGAAATGTTTAATATGAGTTATTATCTCATCTGAAATAAAAATATTGTTGATATGAAATGTAATCTCAATCAAATTGTTTGGCCAAGTTCTGAGCCATAGTTATGAATTGGGAATTGGATAAGAAATGGAAAATGGAATGAAACATGAGCACTTTTGTCATGTAATTGAAATGGTTTATGAATTGATTCACATGAGTTAAACATTTATCAATGGCCAATGTTTTAGTTATTGCTTATATTATGTTTAGTATATCTCTACTGGGCGTTGGCTCACCCTATATGGGACATCATTTTCAGGTACAGGTAGCATGCCACCTCCAAGGACGTAGCTTGAGAGGCTTAGTGGTTGGGACATCTTTTGTGATTACATTTTTGTATTACATGTACATCAAGCCAAGGGCTTATTTTGTGTTTCGAGTTAGTACACCTTTTTGTAACCAAGTGTTGACTTGGAAAGTTGTAAGCCCACAGGGCATTTACTTTTATTGTCAACATGTAATACATTTTGTAATGAATACTCTGATGGAATGTAATTATGCTTCATTTTATTATGTTTAAGTATGTCAATATTGTATGATTTATGGGCTTTTTTTTTTAAGGCGTTACAAATATTATAGCCATATGCATCATCCAAAAAAAGAAGAAACTTACAATGAAAATTTGTTAATAAATATGCACATTTTCTTAATAGCCTCTATCATCCATATTTATGTACTTGATAAATATAGATTTTAAACCATTGAATCTCGATCGAAGAGATTGGAGATTTATTTTATAAAATACACTTAGATTAAATAATCATTTAATAAATTTTTAGAAATTAACATAATTGTTAGATGCATAATAGAAATAAGAATGTGGGAGGCTAAAGATTAGAAATTGATCTTTATAAAAAAGCATAAACTTATAATGAAAAAAATTATCAATTCTTCACAATTGCTCTATCACCAACAATTACAACACTTGATGAATACCAACTCTAATTTGACTCGAATTCAATAAGTGCAAGAGAGAAGATTTTTGGAAGATGTGAATTGCTTTTCATAATTTGTGATACACAATTTTAAGTTTTTAAAATTGATTTAGTCTTCTTTCTTTTTAAAAGTCATAAATTATGAGAAAATTAGATTTTTTTTTAATAGTTATATGGCACACTTTGAATTTTGAAATGGGTTAGTATACCTTCATTTTAAATTTCATAAATCATTAAATAGTTATATTTTTATTGTTGAGAAAGTGTTACCCAATAATTTTTTTTTAATTTTTTTTAATAATAAATAAAAATTAATCAAGAAACTTAGTATCTGAGTTTAGAAATAAATAAAAAAATGTAATTTTAAAAGCTTACTATATTGAATTTTGAAAGGAGCATTATTATAAATTTTGAAAAAGATTTCTACATTAGTTATAGCATAGATAATGTGACCATTTGAAAGGTTTTTATAAATTTTAGATTCTGTTGAATTGTTTATCATATTTAATGACACATAATTTTAAATCTTGAAAGAGAAAATATACATATATATATATTTAAAAATCATAAATTATGAAATAATTTGAGTTTTTTTCTATGATTATAATTAGATTTTAGTGAATTGCTTCTATATTAGTGGCACACAAATTATGGAATAATTAGAGTTTAATTGTTATAGTTAAATTAGAGTTAACCAATAAACTTTTTTTAAAATTAAAAAATAATTAAATGTTAGTAAATTGCTTAGTAGCACACAAATTTAAATTTTGAAATAGTTGAGCATATTTTTCTTTTAAAAATCTTAATTTATGGAATAATTAGAATTTTATTATTAGGAATAAATAAGAGTTTACCCAATAAAATATTTTTTATTATTTAAAAATTAAAAAATCATAAAATTTAATTTGAAAATTTAAAACCCCACAAATCTTGTCATTAGAAAGACCTTTTTCTTTATATGATATGATTTTAGGATCAAGTAGAGTATATAATAAAATCAAGTTAATTCAGCATTAGCTATTATATTTATATTAAAAAATAATTTAATTTGAAAATTATACTATTGTTTTAAAGTAAATATGATCCAGCAAATGGGAGAGAAAGTCAGCCATTTCCCGAGAACCAACCAAAAAGTCCAAGAGGAACGAAGCCAAGCCATCCTTGAGGAGGAGCCCAGAAATAGTTGCTATATTTCCAAATTTTGATTTAATTTGACAGAGCGAGCGACGATTCTCTAATTTGGATCAGGTTTTGTGTTCTTTCTTCTCTCTGTCAAATTAATGGCGATTTCTGAGGAATTTTCCGTCAATTCTAAGATTTCCCCACCAAATTCGTTTGGGTCCGTCGTTCTCGGAGGCACCTTCGACCGATTGCACGACGGTCACCGTCTTTTCCTCAAGGTTCTCTCTCTCTCTCTCTCTAAAAATACACATCTGTATTGTAATTTGTATGTAGAGAGATATGTAAAAATGTGTGTGATTAAATGGTGTTTCATGTAGGCAGCAGCAGAATTGAGTAGGGATCGCATTGTTGTTGGAATTTGTGATGGACCTATGTTGACCAACAAACAGGTATATGTATATATACATGTATTATGTTTATGTTCTCATAGGTGATTATAAAAGCAATTTCTCACTGTCAAAGAATGCTCAAGTAATTTTTTTATTATTTAAAAACTTAAATTTTACAAATTATAAATATATATATCACACTTGCTGATATCTATTATCTGTTTTGAATAAATTTACTGATTTAAACTTCTCGAATCATAATTTTTTTTTTTTTTAAAAAAAAAAACAAGTTCAATATATTGGTACAAAAAAATTTGTAGGTTCATGGACTTCTAGTATACTGAAACAGAGAAGATGAGAGAAGAATGGATGAGGTTTTTATTCAGTGGGTTAAATAAAAACTTTTTTAGAGTGGAGTGGGCTAGCTAGTCATAAAAAAAGGTGTTCAACTTTTTTGTGGAGTGGGTTTAGATTAGCAGCCAAGCCAAGGTGTTGTAAATATATCAAAGGTGACAACTGACAATCAAAAACATACATTAATACATGTATGTTATATATACGGCATTGTTAACATGTGCCCTAATGGGCACATGCTTCTTTTTTTTTTTTTCCTTTTTTTTTTTTTTTGATAAATAATATATATACATAGCTTTTTGACCCAACCCAACTCGCCCACATCGACAACCCAGCCCGGAGCAGGCATAACCTTAATGGACACGTGTTAAGTAAGCTTAAAAAGATTGTTCATTCTTTATTGTACTTATTTTCATGCAAAATGTATAATCTTTTTAAGAACACATGTTAACAAAACACTTATATATATAGGGTGAGTGTGGAGCCTCCCATGCCCGTTTGTGTTATGATGAAATTTTGAGTTTCAACGAGTCTTTTTTCTTTTATAACTTAATTGCTTAGGCATTGAGTAAAAATGTTACAGTTCTTTATAGTTTAAATTTGTTTTGATATTTGTACACACTTTTGCAGCATTCTGATCTAATACAGCCAATTGAAAGAAGAATGCAAAATGTACAAGATTTCATTAAGGTATACTGTATGGAAAAAGTGTTCTTTATTCATTTCTTATTTTTAGTTGGCGTGACAACAGTAAATTGATTCCTGAACTTCGGAGTCGTCATTGGCAATGATGGTTGGTTAGAAGTGGTTCATGTGCCCTGTTGAAGCCTCTCTTTCAATGTATTTATGAAAGGAAAAGGAGATGGAGTATTATAATTTATAGTGAAAATGTATTGGACTGAAACTTGAAGCATCAGCGGTACGCTGTGGCACATGAACCATCAACCTGTTATATCTAATACACAAAACTCACTCTCTATCTCTTTTCTCTATTTGGTGATGATATTATATATTTCCTTTTTCCTGGAAATATTTTTCAGTCTATCAAGACAGAGTTGCTAGTGCAAGTTGAGCCTATCACTGACCCTTATGGTCCTTCAATTGTTGAAGGGAATTTGGAGGCTATCGTTGTCAGGTTTATTTCTTGCTCATGGACTGTATTGTTTTATTTCATTTCTTTTTACTTTGATGGCGGGGGTGAACTGGTGGAACTCATTTATTTATATTGAGATATGTAGGTGTACGGGAAAGAAATACACCTTCTCGTATAATCCTGTTGACCAAGTCTGCGCTCCTCCGTACGACGTCGTTCAACTACCTGAAAATACACACGTGAGCTAGCCGGCGGGTGTGTGCCGGAAACCTCTCCGATGCCTAAGTCAGTAAGCTAGACAAGAAGGCAAAAGCTCTATGAATTCAGGGAATAAAGTTGCATTACAAAAGGAGGGGCCGTAGCCAGGTTACAAACTCCTTTGATAAACAGAAGAAAAATCATGCATAGATGTCATTTAAATCGACATCCGAATCAACCCTGGCTTCACCTAAAGATAGCTTGGTCATGACAAGCACACTTTGGTTGAGCTCGGTCGAAAGCACCGCATCACACAGCAGGCAAAGGTGGGATGGAGACCACAGGAGTTGGAGAGTTGGACTGGCGACCGAGCTGGGCTTATTATCAGGCTTTTGGGATACATCCCCTTCCTCAGTATTGGAGAATTTTTTGCTGAATGGCATTTGCATACTCCACCATGGAGTTCGGTATACAATATGGAGGAGGGTTTAGAAGACCTCGTCTCTTGGCTATGACCGAGTTGCGCCACAGCTGCTTTCCACCCACACTTGATGAAGAGGTCTTTGGCAGCCTCACATTGCAGGATATAGTATCTCGGTTAAGCGTACAAAGGCGTGTCTGGCCAACCTAGTCAGTCTGCAAAGTGAAAAGGAAAAGTATTAAGTACAGATCGTTGGACCGTGCTAAAGAAACAAAGGCGAAATAAATTGAGTCCTCGCTCGGCCAAGTAAAACGAGGGATTCGCAGCCCGGTTGAAGTTTATGGTGCAGCATTCTTAGCTCGGCAGAGTGGGCGTTCTTAGCTCGGCTGGAGGAAAAATAATCCCAATCATGCTAGGCAGATGGAATTAAGGGGCAATTGAGAGGGTAATTTGTAAACAAGTTGGGCCGAGCTATGGAACCTATCTACGAGACCGAGCTACGGACCTAACTACGAGACCGAGCTACAAGACCTAGCTACGGGGCCAAGCTATTGGACCTAGCTACAGGACCTAGTGGCGGTCAACGCTATGGCCGAGTTACCAAGCAAGGTAGTCAAACAGAGAAGAGCCGAAGTAACTTGGTTGACCGCAATGTTAGCCGAGGTAAAGATATCAGCCGAGGTAAAGGGGTCAGTCGAGGTAAAGATGTCGGCCGCGGTAAAAAGGGCTTAGCAAGTGGATCGCAAGTGTTAGCTCGGTCCAAGTGTAGTGACGGTCACCACGGTCGTAGCGCGCCATAGTTACTTCGGTCCAGGTATGAAAAGGGATTGACAAGTGTTACCACGGTCCAAATATGATTATGGTCACCAGACGGAGTAAAGGTAGTTATCTCGGTCGTGGTATTCAGAACCAAGGTATTTGGGCTTCTTGTGGTGGACCTAGCTATAGATTAGCTCGGTCGGGGGTTACTACGGTTAGCACGGGAGTAAGTAAACACCACAGTTGGAGTATGTCAAACCGAGGTACACGCAGTGAAAGTAAGAACCGAACTAGTGGTAGCTCGGTCTAGTCTGCGGCTTTAGCATGGTCATGTTATTTCGGTCGTATTGACATCCAACCGTGGTAAAACCATCTCACTTGGTTTAAGCAGTGAGGGGGGTGTTGAAGGATAAGCGTTATCCTTCAGGAGTATGAATCCTAGGAGGACTCTACGCAAGGAGGAGTAATCCTAGAAGGACTCTACATGGAGGAGTAAGAGTCCTAACAGGATTGTGCTACGCGAAACCTATATAAGCTCACCAATATCACCTTTGAGAGGTAACACAACTTTGCTCCCTGATTACATTGAGCTTTTGCCTACTTGTCTTGCTTTTTGACTTAGGCATCGGAGAAGTTTCCGGCACACACCCGCCGGCCAGCTCACGTTTGTGTTTTCAGGTGACAAAGCGACGTCGTACGGAGGAACGCAGACTTGATCAACAGGATTATACGAAAAGGTATATTTCTTTCCCGTACAGTAGGTATTTTTGTTATCTTTACTCGGAGTTTTAATATATATTTGAGAACATGGTGGTGTTTGGGAAGAAAATGAGTTGGGTTTTTTCTCATTTTTTCCACTAAAAGACAAAAATTTTGCAAAACCAAAAAAAACACATCCAAACAAATATCACATCCAACCGCATAATCATTTCATTTTTTCTCCCACAATATCACATCCAACTACAAAAAAAAATCAACTATCTTCCCAAACACAAAAAATTTTTATATTCAATAATATCCTACATCTAATAAAATTTACATAAAAACTCACTTCCCAAACACCATCATAATTGCGCACACAGTTACCATGTATTTGTGACTTTTCTGGATATGCAATCTCGTCAAACATGCCTTCATCTTTCCCTTTATTGGAACATTGTTGCATCATGATCAATTGTTGCAAATCTGGATTTGAATTGAGTACTGTTCTTTCTATATTTTTTGGTTTATCTGATTGGATTAGTTTGTTTGGCAGCAAGGAGACATTACCGGGTGCGCAGTCAGTAAATAAGAAGAGAGGCGAGAGAGGCCTTTCACAACTAAAGGTTTGGTTTCTGGGTGATATATGCCCATTAAATTCACGGAATAGGGAGCCTTTTGGGGGAAGTGAATTGCATGTATATTTTTTAGAAAATCATCAAAGTTAAAGCCTTGTTACCAAATATTCTGTGCAGATTGAAGTTGTAGATCTAGTTTCTGAAGAGTCTACAGGGGATAAGCTAAGCTCCACTACATTGAGGAGGCTTGAGGCTGAAAAGGTCCGGAAACTTCAGCTACAATAGCAGGTATATGGTATACCTATTTGGAGTCTTCACATTTAAAGACGAAGAAATGATTTTAAAAGGAGGATAATTGTGCGTTCCAGTTGGAAATTTTGATTATTGACTTTAATTTTTTTTTTTTTTCCTTCCTCTCTATGAATTTGATATCTGCCCTCATTTGTGATGCAATTATACATGTTGCCGTTTATCATTAAATTTGTTTTGTTTGGGCTGTTGTATTTTCAATGTTCACCATCCTTGCAAGTTGCTATGGGTAATTATCATAATTTATGAAAAATATATGTGCCCTCCCCATTACTGAGATCTTGATATTTATGAAAGAGAAATATTAAGGATAATAACAATCTTATTAATACACTCATGAATTTATGTGGATTCCACAAATGATGAATCTCATCAAAATTTATGAGTGGATTAATAAGATTGTTAGTAAAAGTATTCAGTGTGTTTGGTTTCAGTTTTTTGAAAAACTGAGGCTCTGTTTGTTTGTGTTTTTAAATTAAGTTTCAACACGTGAATTCCCGCTTCACGTTTGGATAGCACGTTCAAAATACAATTCCGCGTACTAATTCAAACTATAGTTTGAAAACCCGTTTGGCAGTTTGTACTTTAGTTCTCCACTTTCAACGTTTCTGCCTTCTTCTTCTTTTGATCTGAAAAGCTTCCATGTCCATCTCCATCATCTTTGAAAATTTCACGTGAACCTCATCTTTCTTTCTCTGTATCAAGCATCAGTACTGAAGATTCGTCACGGGTAGGCTTCAGAGAGAAGTCAGACTCATTTTATAAATAATGAATCACGTGAACCCGCTCCCTACTCGTATCATCTTCCACAAATCGACTGACTTATAATTTGTGCGTTGTGGAAGATTCTTATTACGGGCAACCAAACAACGAGGAGTACGAAGTGAAATAACTCACAAATTTATTTACATATTTTGTTATAGGTCAATAAATTTTTTTTTCTTTTTTATTTATTTTTATTTTTTTTTCAGGTCAAATTTATCAAATCTATTGTCACATCAAACGACCAAAGAGTAGCACATTCAGTCAGTATACACATTCTAGCACCAGCGATAACTATTCAACTCCCACTAATCTGGTAAATAAATCCTTCATCTGTTATGTGCAAATGATTTTAGACGAGTCGAAATCAGTTCTCAAATGATTTCTGAGAAGTGTAACTGAGTATTTTTTTACTTTCAGATCTTTTGTGATTTGTCTGAACTGTTTCAACCTTTTGCCAAGAAGAATAGCCACTAATCTGATAAATAAATCCTTCATCTATTATGAAAAATGATTTCAGACAAGTGGAAATCAATTCTCAAATGATTTCTGAGAATTTGTAGACGAGTATTTGATATATGAGTTGTTTTGTGATAAATTCTGAACTGTTTGAACCCTTTGCCACGAAGAGAAGTTGAGCCGTGAGTACCTGATAAATAAATCCTTCATCTATTATGAAAAATGATTTCAAAGAAGTGGAAATCAGTTCTTAAATGATTTCTGTAGACGAGTATTTGATATATGAGTTGTTTTGTGATAAATTCTGAACTGTTTGAACCCTTTGCCACGAAGAGAAGTTGAGCCGTGAGTACCTGGGACACCTGGCCGATCGTCCCTCGGGTCATCCGGTCGGTCGACCTCTTTGTCCTCTCCTTTGGCCCCTGCTTCTTCTGCTTATTTCTTCCTTACTTCTTCTTCTACTGATTTTTTTTTTTTAATATTTAAAGACAATGTGACCTAATTTTTTTTATTATTTGTGGTTATATTTGTACTATTTAAATTCAAATAATTTGTTACGTATTTTTTTTCTTGAAATAAAATCATCTGCTTTTTATTTTTTATCTGTGTTCTCCTTCAAACCATTTTGCTCTGTTATTTTTATATATCCACCCCAGACTAGTTTAAATATAATTTGTATGTTTATAGATGAATGGAAATAATTCCGATGACAATCAAGATACAAAAATGTGGACACCCAGAATTGAAACGAAATTAATAAATATGTTGAGAGATGAGGTTAGAAAAAATCAAACAACGGGTCGTACTACTTCATAGACAATTAGGCATTGGAATCATTATGCAAATCAGTTGCACAACATGTATGGATTTCGGTATACAGGAAAGCAGGTGCGACAAAAATATCAGCGATTGAAAACTGATTACCAGACATTTAAGCAATTTTAGGCACAAACTGGTTTGGGATGGGATCCCATTGTAGGCACTGTTGTTGCACTCGATGAATTTTGGGATAAGGTTTTTCATTAATCTGTACTATTTCGAAATTTTATTTTAAACATTTCATGATACAAACAGTGCTTAATTCTATATTTGTAATTGTTGTAGGCTAGCAGAAATGTGAAGAAGTTTGGGACAAAAGGATTTGAATATTTCCAAGAAATGGCAGAAATTGTTGAAAATTGTTGTGGCACAGGGGCTTTGTCTCGTGCATCCACACAAGGAGCCCTTGACTCAGAAGAAGAAGATGAAATGTTAAATAAATTTTGGAACCCTGATGTTGGTGGGAGGAATGCTGCTGAGGCCATTCCTGTTGACTTATTCGGCGATGAGTACATGGATCCAGCAAAGGGCAAAAGTCACAAGAGGGGCCCTATAACCAGCCAGACTGACAGTGGTCGTTCCAAAAAGTCACGGTCAAGTGGATTCGATGATGTGTGCGCAGCTTTCACATCCTGTGTACAGGCAAAAACAAGACATTCACGTGCACGAGAAAATGTGACAGAGGCTGTAAGTGCAGGTGGTGGTGATTATTCCCTTGATGCATGTCAAGATGCATTGCTAGAGCTTGGGGACATACCACCGGTGCAGTACGTTAGGGCACTGACACTGTTCAAGGATAAGGAATGGCGAAGGTTTTTTATGCGCACTCCTACCCATTTGCGCCTAGCCATGATCCTCGCTTTGTAGTGAAGTGAGAAGTTCTGTTTTTATTGTGTTAGCGAATCTCCTTGTCTGAACTGTTTGATGATTTTATTATTTCTGATTTGTTTTTTATTCTTTTTTTTTATTCCATGATATCCTCTTTCCTTTTCTATCTTTGTATGTTTTTGTTTGTTGAACTTTTAAGTATTTTATGTTTTATTAAAAATATGGTAAGTGTACTCACTTTTTATTCCATGATATGTTTTATGACTACGGCCGACTATTCATGTACTCACTTTTTAATTATGTTTCACCAATAATGGTAAGTGTTACAATTTGTCAAAAATTATTTTATAATTATGTTTTTACTGTGATGTAGACAAAACCATATGTCATCCGACAGAGAAAACAATACAATGGAGATCTCATCAGAGGAAGATGAGGTTATTGTTGATTTTATGGATTTTTTGATGATTGTTTTCATGAATGACCATATTAACACATCAAGTAGTCGCCGACCGCAGCGAACGTGTCCATTCAAAGGTGATGATTATATTTTCAGCCTATTAAATGGCCATCCAGAAACAATGATGAACATTATGCGAATGGATGCACAAACATTCATTTTATTGAAAGACAATTTACTCCAAAATGGCTTTATCGATACTGAACATATGCATATCAGTGTGGAGGAATCGCTTGGAATTTTTTTATACACTTTTGCACAAAATGATCGCCATCGACTAGTGGCAGATAGATTTCAACACTCAACGGAAACAATTTGTCGGTACATAAAAATTGTTATGCGGGCATTGTGCAAGCTTGCATCAACGGTTATCAAACCACGTAACCAAGACAACATATCGGCAAAAATTTTAAATGACATGAGGTTTTTTCCCTGGTTCAAGATACGAATTTAATGATTATCTTGTAAGTTGTATATATCAATAAGGGTTAATAAATATTATTTTTTTTAATTATAAAAGTAATATCCAAGTTTGTTTCGCTTTTAATGTCAAACAAATATCTGTCAATTAGGATTGTGTCGGTGCTATCGATGGCACATTGGTGAACGCATGGGTCCCTGCTTCAAGACAAAATACATTCTGCGGTCGGAAATCAACGGTATCGCAAAACGTACTCGCAGCTTGCAACTTCGATATGTTGTTTACATTTATTAATTCTAGATGGGAAGGTAGCGCTCACGACAACGCTATTTTGGTTTACTCTATTACACGAGCTGATCTACAGTTCCCACACCCACCCAATGGTGACTGTCCCTAAATAACATAGGTGCATTTTTTTCCTTGTCTTTTTTTGTACATATCAATTGACTGAACAGTGTGTTCATTAATTACATGTAGGCAAGTACTATTTAGTTGATGCTGGTTTCACGAACATGCCTGGATTTTTTGTCCTATTTCGGTCTCAACGGTATCACTTGCAAGAGTTTCATGGCCGTCATTATTCATGACCTAAGGAATTGTTTAACCATCGACATTCGTCGTTACGCAATGTCATAGAAAGAACATTTTGTGTTCTGAAGAAGCGCTTCCCAATATTGCGGTCCATGCCAAATTACAAGTCTACAAGACAAGGGCTTCTGGTGATTGTATGTTGTGTAGTGCACAATTGGATCCATTTGCATGCAGATATGGATCCATTCTTTATGGAAGTTGATAATGAAATGGCCGCAGAAGTAGAAGCAGACGGGCTTGTTGGAGACCAAGCTGACTATGTTGACATGTCACAACATGGGTTAACGTACCAATCGAACGTTAGAGATGCAATTGCTACTGCTATGTGGCAAAATCATGTTGGCCATGGATAGAAAAGGGATGTCAACAAGGCAAGTGAATATCGTACTAACTAATGGTTTTAAATGTGTAATTATTTTACTAATTTCAATCATTATGACACCTTTATTACATAACTTCATCCACTTTATGTAACTGTGACTTACTGACTTCTTTTATCTTTTTGTAGGATAACTAATACTGCGGACAACGATTGGGCTAAATTCCAATGAAACGAAAGGAAACACAAAGATCATTACATGGTCAATCAAGATAATGGCTTTGTTAGTAACGAAGACAATTAAATATATTGTTTACGCAATGTGTAATATGCAATTTGATGTATTTTATTCAATTTGATGGTTCAATGATGCATGCAAAACTTGTTAGTTTATGATATTCATTCAGTTTATGATGTTTATTAACTTTGTATTAAAAAAAAATTGTTCGGCATGGATACATGTGTTATTAATTTTAATAATTTTATTGAACCTAAATTATATTTGACATTTTTTTATAACTTTATTTTTTTAATTTTATTTCAATTTTGGCTTTGTTATTAGCTTAAATGATAGTTTATGAAATTAAATTTTTTTTTTTCCCTAGTAAAATAATGGTTTTCTTACTATTCGGCCCAGAAGGTCGTTTGAAAAACAAAAGCTAAACAGAAGCGAAGTTTGAAAAGCTCACCAATTTGCCTCTGTTGAGAAACTCGCCAATGATTGACAATTTGTTTTGTGACCCATTATTTTAAATTATTTATTTTTGGTGAATGTCATAAATTTTTTAATTTTTGAGTAACTTGTTTTACTTTTTGACTTTTTTTGTGAGATCTCAAACCATGCCAAATTGTTTTTATCTTTTTGTAAAACAAAATGTGTATTTATTATTTTTGGTTTTAAATTTTATTTAATGTCTTTTCCATTTTATTAAAATAATGGTTTTGTTATTAATTAAAATTTTGTATAATTGATTTGTACATGACATATCCGTGTTTTTGACTTTTTGTTAAATTTTAAACAATTTGAAGGTTTTGTTATAAATTCGGTTTATAAATTTATAATTTTTTTTCCTTTTTAACTTTCTGTAGGCAAGTTTATATTAACTTTTTTTTTCGTTTTCATTAAAAAAAAAAAGTATAATTATTATTTTATAACTTGTTTTATTTCATTTGAGAACATTATTTTTGTTAATTTGTTTTTTTTCACCTTGTTAACTTTTAATTTTTGTTATTAATTATTTTTTAATTGTTTAGTTTTCTCATTTTATTGAAATGAAAGATTTGTTAGACATTTATTAAGTTCTTTTTTTTAATTTTTGTACAAATCTTTTTTCTAAATATTAATCTAACTCACACATTGTTATAACATTGTGACTGGTTAATTTTACAATGCAGAAAAAAAAAAAAAAAAAAAAAAAAAAAAAAAAAAAAACTTATTATTCATGACGTGAATACAAAAGATTATAACAAAATAAAATAATAATAAAAAAAAAACACAACAAAATGAGAAAACAAATAACCAAAACAAAAAAAGAAAAAAAAATGTAACCAATACATCTGTGAACCATTTAAACTGATTTTTTGAACAAGTTAAGCATCATTGTCAGGTGGTGTTGGAGGTGGAGGGAAATAGTAATGGTACAGCTGAGTGACTCGATGGTCAATCTGATCAATGCGGTTCCTTATCACTTCATCACGTCTTCCTGAGTCACACGAAACTCACCAAATTGTTGAATTAGTGAGTTTTGTGCGGCGGCAAATTCATCGAACCGAGTACCCAATATATTGAGCTGATTAGCCATTTCTTGTTCCCATTGTAGGCGCTGATTGTACTATTCTTGTTCCAGGGCTAAATAATCAGTCCAGTAATGGAGTTGTTCATTTGGTGGCATGGCATTGTCATTGGGTTCTTCCTGATCAGGTATTGGTTCATTTTCAAAATTAATAGAGCCCATCAAGGTGTCAGCACCACCAGTTCGGGTCAGTGTGTACTCAGAAATTGGTGAAGTAATTCTGACATGTTGTTCACCGTCAAGGTTAACATCATGCGCCTTGAAAATTATGGTTAACAAAGCTCCAAAAGGTAGTGACCGGCTACTCAGCGTATCAAATTTTGCAACCATCATTTCTTTCAGTAATATGAAGCATAGATCTAATTTTTGTCCAATTTCAAAACAATACAACAAATAAACATTAAAACATGAAACAGTATCATAATGTCCTTTTTTGGGAGTGACATTTTCAACTATCCATCGATGAAGAATACAAAGGTGAGGTTTTAAATGTTTGGCTTGTAAATTACTGCCGCTGAATCGGTTGTCACAAATTGTGGTATAAATCTCAGTGACATCATTAACAATTTTTTCTAAGGCAGTCTTATTTTGAAAATAGCATTGTAAATCTCCTGTTTCAACTCCAATAATTTGTGCGAAAGCGGGAGACTGAGTGTAATTGTTTTCCCTTCACATAAGAGGTCAGACTAAACGGCTCATTTTGTTGGTCACCAGGTGTCAAGTGAACATAAAATAATTGTACAAGGCAGGGATACACCTTATTTGGTAAATTAGTTAAAGGTAACCATCCCATTGTATGTAATTTACCAAGCAAGAGTGGATCATATTGAGAAGGTAGTTTTACATTTCTCCCCGTAATAATTGGTCGATTAATAAGATGTGAATAGGCTTGTTCATGATGATACGTTAAAAAATCATTATTTGGATAGTCATGTTGTTGCTGTGGTTGATGTTGTATAGGGTTTGAGGATTCACCACGTTCGGATCTGGTTCGTTTTGTTCTTGGCATGATGACTGCAAAAGTAAAAGAAAAATGTATATTAAAACATATGAGTTAAGAAAAATGTATGGAAAATATATCAAAAACAGTATGATGTTGGTGTGAAAAAATGGAACAGATATGAAAAAAAGGAACAGATCGGCAACAGATAGGGAAACTGAGTGCGAATTGGTCTGAGATGGGATGACCGGCCTATAGCGATCCCGATATTCCCTTGCTGTATTTATTGTATTCCGGACTCTGGTTCCGTGGAGTTGGTAGTTGTATCTATCTTATTGTCGTCCTTTGATTCCACTTCTTTGAATTTTAGGATGTGTTGGGTATGTTTCGAGTAGGTGGGTTGAGCCTTGGTCTAAAATCTTGTTGTCGGGTTTTTGGTCTTTCCGCTCGAGCGGGTCTTGGAGCGCTCGAGCAGATATTGCACACTCCTAGTATTTTTGTGCCTGCAAAACTTCTGCAGGTGTGATTTCTACGCTCGAGCGGGTTTCCTACGCTCGAGCAGAAAGTGCATCTTTGGTGTAAGTTCTGGGAGGGGGAAAATTGCGCTCGAGCGGACTGGTTTTTCATGCTCGAGCGGATGTGCTTTGCCTTTGTGTCTTGGCGCTCAAGCGGGCCTTATTGTGCTCGAGCGTACCCAGTTTTTTGTTCCTAACGCTCGAGCGTTGTATTTTCCACTCGAGCGGGCATGGCGTATATCAGAGGTCAGTTAGGCATTTTAAAATCACTTTTTTACATTCACACTCTCTCTCTTACTTTCTAAAAAGCCATTTTTGAGAGCTCCTCTCTCTAGAAACTCCCTTCTCTCTAGGGTTTGATCTAGTTAGAGTGCTTCCCTTTCCTTTGGCCTTTACAAAAAAGTTGTTGATCGTCGAGGGCTATCTTTTGATCCAAGAATCTCAGGATTTGGAACATTTTCGTTTTCTTCATCTTCCTCGTTGGGTGTCAACTTTTGAGGTAGGGATACCCTACACCTCTTTATGAGCTTTGTCTTTGAATTTTGGCATTTTGATACGTTGGGGTTGGTTTGGTAATTTTGTGAAAGTTTGGGGCTTTTGTGTAATTTTACAAGAGTTGGGGTTTTGTTTGTATAAACCTATGTGCATGTTTGGCATAGAAGGAAATGAGATGAATGTTGGATTGTTGATAGAAATGAAACCTTAGGGTTGTTTTGTTAATTATGGGAAATGCCCTAATAGCATTGTTAAATTAATTTGTGAAATTAATTTTAGAAATGAGGAATGGAATTGAAAATGTTGGAGTTGGGAACGTATGGGATTAAAGGGTGTAGTTGGATTATTTATCACTCACCAAATTGAAATGTCGATATTTTATCCATTTGGCACATTTATTTTCTGTTTAGAAATAACTGCTTTGGGCTATCGGTGGAGGATAGTCTTGATTGTTGTAGACAATGCATGATGATTAGGCAAACTAAAACTAATCAGTTGAACGTGCTATTGAATATAACGATTGGAATAATACATTAACTTCAAGTATTGATTGATTGTATATGATAACTGTTTATATACATTGTTTGTGTGGAAGGAGAAAGGGGCTGTACTCCACGATTTATTGGAAGAAAGGGGCTGGACCTCTAAACCGGATTTTGTGTGACAGTGATACAGCATTACAATGTGTATCAGGCTACGAAATAGAAGTGTTTTGTTTCATTAATACAGCACTACAATGTGTATTATTGGAAACGTATGGAAGTGCTTTGTTTCATTAATACAGCACTACTATGTGTGTTATTTGAGATATATGAAAGTGATTCTATATGTTATTGATACAGCACTACAATGTGTATCCATCATGATTTTTGTCACGACCCCAAACCGCCCCTAGTAGGATGGTGCCGTGATGGCCAGTAATCCGTGGTTACCGAAGGCCAACTTACAAGGATCACACACAATCAGAGTATAATATATGGGGCTCACAAATGCGGAAGCAATAAATCAAAATACAAGTAGTCCATAAGAACCGTGCATAAATCAAATGGAATGACATACAAGATATAGCTTTACAACCAGTTCGAAATAAAACAAAATACAAGTTACATCTTGATCAAAAGGCTTCTCGAGCCGACATGTACAAAATACAATGAATACAAGTCAAGAAGCATGATTTTCAAGATTGGCCGACGTAATTACAACATTGCCGACATGAATACAAAACAAAGCCGACATAATCATGAATCCAAAACAAGCTGTGCAAAACCATCTAGGCGTCGCCGCCGTCCTGCTCATCACCTACATATATATAGAGAGGGTGAGCTTGGATACTCAGTGAATGATACCAATAATAAAGGTTTTGCATGAATATAGCCGAAGTCTTTTCAAAACAAAACATGCTGAACCATACGAATATTAGCCGAGATTCTTTCAAAGCAAAACACATCAAAACCTTATCAAATCAAGAGATGAACCGTATTCATCTATCAAGTCTTACAAGTCTCAAGGGATGCTTACTGGCATCGGCAAAACACAAATCCAGCTTTCCGAACAAACAAGTCCACGCGGTAAACCGTCAGTGGCAAGACAAGGACTGTACAATTCATAACCGATTAGTCAAGGGTACTGCGAAAGTTTATAGTCCTCCAGCACAAGGGATTTGTGTTACTTAAGCCCGTAGCTCTTTTTAACATGACGGTCTTGTGTTACTTAGGCCCGTAGCCTGCTTTAACACTATATCTTTCCAAGAAAAGGACAGTATCCTTTTATACTTGGTACTGCGAAAGTTTAGAGTCCTCCAGCACAAGGGACTTTTAAAAGATGACATCAAACAACACTTATACTTGATACATCAAAATAGAGCTAACCATTCATGCTTAACAAATACTTTCATCAAAACAAAGCAAAGCAAGATTTATCAAAACAGTATAACATAGCTTTATTAGAAATACCACTCACATAGTTCTTCTCGGGTGTAGGCTCAAAGCAAAGATCAAGGTCCTACAATCACATGGCAAATACGTTCTCAAAATAAGCTTTACATGCATGCAATGATCCCGGCATTCTCACCAGATCCAAGTCAAAACAGAGCAAAACATGCTGCGGGTTTAAACACTGTTTTTCGTCTCATGAAAACACACTGGGTACCAACCAGGCCTTTGCCGAGGTCCCACACCTCCTTGCCGAGGTGTGGTCCCGATGGCCACATTCAAAACGAAATAGGGAAAAACCTGGGTTTCCCCCTTGAAGAATGCAAAGAACAAGATTATCAAGAACATCAAGAACATGCATGCTAAAATCATAACTCGTTTATTCCAAAAACTGAGGTTTCATGCTATGAGTTCAAAAACATGGACCTGGGTACCCATACAAGAAGATCATGCAAGAACAAACACAAAAACACGGTTCTAGTTCCAAACTTTTCGAATCAAAACGAGGCTTTTCATCAAAACTCAAGAACACCATTTTCTCTTCAAGAACCAACTTCATATCAATGCATGGCGTGCAAAACGAAATCAATCATGCAATGTAGCTTGACAGCCAATAAGATTAACTAGAGTAGAGCAAGAATCTAACCTCAAAACTCAAATCTAACGGTTCGATCCTCGAAGATCAAGCTCGGAACTCTACTCTCTCACTCTAAAACTCCCTCCCTCTTCCTCTAGAGCTTCTCTCTCTAAAGACAAAGATTTGAGACAAAATGATTTGTTTCTAGGTCTGCCGGCTGTCTTAACACACAGCTCGGACACGTGGCACTATCGGGTTGGTTCAACTCAAAAAGGTGACTGGTTGATAAGACAAATCTATGACAAAACGTATACAACAAGCTAAATGGCAAGACACATCGGCAAGTAATGATATCGGCTAAAGTCAAAGCTCGGCAACAGGGTAACAAAAACATCGGCTAGGGAGGACGACCCTTGACTAAGCTGTGCTACACCTTGGCCTGGGTGTGCCACACCTCGGTCTAAACCATACCTGCCCAAGAACAAAGATCATCAAGTGCCAAAACATCTCGGCCTAGATGATACACTCCTCAGCCTTGGTTCCGAACGCCTCGGCCCAGATAGTGACATCTCGCAACATGCCCGGGGTGAAGATGGAGGTCAACCAAGTGGTTCCAAAAATAATTTTAAGTACAAAGGTTCAAAGGTGAACTAAGCTCAAGACGACCTCGGCTACACACCAAGCAAAGAACAAAATCATGCAAGCAATACTTCAAACAAAGCAAGACAAAACAAGATAAACCAGATTTGCAACATCATAAGACAAGATCATACAGGTATGTATGCAAGCATGGTTAAGCCAGAATGAGGGTTGTTACAATTTTAGAAAGTATTTTAAAGGTGAACTTAAACCTCATTGAGTTATTTGGCCAGGTTCTGAGCCGTGTTTTCAAACTCACAGTTGAAAAAGGAATGGGTAATGAAATGTAACATGGACTCAGTGTCGTGAAACCAGAATGTGATATAAGTGGATGTATGTGTGTTGACCATCTATCAACTGCTAATCTCTCAGTTATTGTTCATAGTTGGTTTAGTGTATTTCTACTGGGCTGTGGCTCACCCTATATGGGATATCATTTTCAGGTACAGGTAGCATGCCACCTCCAAGACCATAGCTTGGGTGGCTAAAGGCAGACAGACTTTTATTGTCTTGTTATCTTTTGATGTAATACATGTAAATTCAAGCCAAGGGCTTAATGTGTATATGAGTTAGCACTCTCTTTTTTGTAAACCAAGTGTTAACTTGGAAAGCTGTAAGCCCGTAGGGCATTTGCTTTTGTTGTTAACATGTATTACTTTTTTGTAACAGACTACTCTGAGGAATGAAAAGGGTTTGTTTCTTATATCAATGCATGTCAATATTGATGGGTTAATGTTATTATTTTGAGGGCGTTACAGGCCGGTTGATCGCCCGATTGTCCTTGTCCTAATCTTCGACAGACTCTGATCTTCGACTATCTGAAGCTACTCTGAAGCTAATATGAAATGTGAAACTAATATGAACTGGGATGAAAACTAACCTGTAATTGAATTCTTCCAGTGACACGGATACACTGAATTTAATTAATGTTGTTCTTTGACGGAGCTGATGAAGGTGTTGCAAGGAGATAGTGAAGATGGTGTGGTTAAAGGAATGGGAATTCAGATTTTATAGAAAGGCTGAGGTTCAGAAGGTTCACAAGGTTGTTTTTTATTTTTTTTTATTTACTTTTCATTTCTTATCTATTTTTTTTTCCAATTTAATTTTTTAATTTAAAACGTGTCCATATACTGATTAATTTTCAAGTTTCTAGCATCATCTGCATCGTCTCCCTTTTTCTTTAGCCCATAGTGTTGAACACACAGCTACAATAGAATAGGTGGTAGGTATTGGATAAGTGAAATTACTATATTACCCTTTTCATTTTGTTGCTATGTAACAACTTCTCATTTAAATTAACAGGGGCAAAATAGTCATTTTGCACATCAATAACACCCCCAATTATATGAGCTTCACGGGTAATTCTATTTACACATCCAACATAATCTCAATATACACCACTTACTCAGTGCACATCAAACACAATTTTAATTTTATTATTTTTGCTCAATGCACACCATTCATTTTCAAATATACCTAAAATATCCTTATCTTCTTCAACCACCCCACCAACCCTAACCTAGCCATCGCCAGGGCCGTCATTTCCTCTTCCTTCTTCTCCGGTGAGTCTCTGTCTCACTCTTCTATCCATCACTCATCCTGCTTCATCATTACCAGCCTCACTCCTGAACCCTTTACCACCCCTTTCCTCCCTCCACCACCGGCTCCACCACATCCCCATTGTTGCTGCTGCAACCTCTCGTCCCACCCATTTCCTCCTTCTTCTTCTTCTTTTTTTCTATCTCTAGAAATTGCCAAACCCACTCCCACCACCGTAATCCTCCCTTTACAGTCATCTTTTACAACCCATCGGAGAGGAGTTTCTCGTCGAAGGCAACTGTAGTGGTGAAGCTTCGATTCGAAGCTTGAAATCCTAGATTGGAGCTTCAAATCTAGTTTGCACGATCGGACTCTTGCAAACCCTAGATCTAGATCTGAAAATCGTAGGATTTTCTCTCTCTCTCTCTCTCTCTCTCTTTCTCTCTCTGCGATGGAGAAAAATAGGCAATGACCAAGGTGGGGGGCTGGGTTGTTTGCTGGTGAGGGAGGGAGGAGGGTTTGCGGAGAGGAAAGTTATCGTTGGCGAGGTAGAGAGGTTATGGGTGTTACGATAGTGGTTAGGTTTCAATGACGGTGGCCTGGAATGAAAGTAGACGGCGGAGACTGGTGGTAGGTGGTGGTGCCCAAAAGAGTCTAGGGTTAGAATTATGTCCAAAATGGTAATTTGATAAAGGGATATAAGTGTAATAAAAAAAATTATGGAAATGATATGTACTGAGAAGTTTTGTGATGTGTAAATAGAATTTCCCGAGCTTCACGGGTGCTGATTTGATGAGTACAATAATACATGTCATTCTTGTGGTGATTCTTTTACTAAATTAATAAAATGTAATAAATGGAAAAAAAAAAAAATTGATAATGTTTTGCAAGGTTTACGTTATGATTTGTATTTTAAAATATTAAATATACTTATTTGTGTTAATTTTTATTAATATGTATTCTCAAAAGTTGTTGACTTTAACAAAATTTTAGAAAAAAATAAAAAACGTATTGTACAAGATGTTTGTACAAGCCTAAAAAATGAATTGATAGAAAAATTAATTGACACAAAATAATTGACATAGATTTATTTTAAAATGAAAAAATTAATTGAAAAAAAAATTATTCAAAAAAATTACTGAAAAAAAAATTAATTGAAAAAAAAATCAATTTTTAATTTCAATATTTTAAAAATAGTTTGGTTATTACTATTGATAAAAAATACGGATATCGATATATAAGTTGTGCGTTTGATTATAAATTATTGATTGAATTAAGTTTTGAAAACTATTTTCAAAACACATCACCAAACAAATTTTCTTATTTCACATGTCACATCAAACTTTCAAAACTTAATTCAATATACATCTTCAAAACACAATTCAACACTCTATTTAAAAACCATAACTAAACAAATTTTCTACACTCAAATCATAATTCCACAACTCACAAACTCAAAATACAACTCATATTCTCAAATCACATTTACAAAACTCTACCAAACGCAACCTGAGTTTTTTTATTTTTCGTGTTTTTTTTTTTTGTTTTTAGTGAATGTTTTTAAAATTTTAAAATTTTTTTTTTTACTTTTTTGGATGCACTTTACTTAGATGTATCTAAATAATAAAATATGTGTGAAAAAATATTTTAAAAATTAATAAATACACAAAAATATGAAAAATGTACTGAGTTTTCGTAATTTTTTTTTTTTTTTTGTATTTTTGGCATTTAGAGTATTTTTTTTAAAAAATTTCACAAGTATCATATTTTTTAAGTGTATTTATGGTAGGTGTGTCTAAATTTAAAAAAAAATGCTTAAAATATTAAAAATATTAAAATACAAAAAATTAAAAATTAAAATTTTTAAAAAATTAGTTTTTGAAAATTAGAACCAAACAAGCTAGTATCTTTAGCATTGTTGTTTATAAAATTGTCACACGGCAATTCAATTGCCAAATGCCCAATTAAAATGATGGCATGAACCCCTAAGCATTTTGGCCCCTTGGGTATTATTTATGAGTGTAAACACCCCATTTTTGACCGTCCTCTAGACTTGGTTGTGCTTGTAGGTACACCCAACAACTGGTTCGATTGCTCGCCCAACACTCGACTATCGCGGCGGAACGTCACCGGTTCGAGCTTCCCGGACCCTGTATCCTTTCTGCCTCATTTTTGGACCTTGACTGGGTCCTTTCAGAATGGACCCTGTGGTGCACTGCCGGCCACTGATGAAGCCCTGCCGGCCATCAGTGTGGCACTGCCGGCCATTGCTGATGGCCGGTACCCCCCCTATCTCAGCTGGTTTTCCTCCAGATCTTTTGAGCCAACTGGATTTTTGTTATCCCCCCTCCATACACGTGTATGGAGGGATGGAACTCTTGCAAAGCTTCTTGGAGAAGCTTTACATTGCCTTCTTCTATATAAGCAAGAGGGCTCCCTTTATATCAGGGTTCTGAGTTTTTGAAGAGCAAAAACCTCTCTTTCTCTCTATATTGCTTGAGTTTTGTGCTTAGAAATTGGATTTCCTTGCACTTTTACACTACAACCCTTAGTGCAACACCTCCACCATCCATTACAGCATCTTGGAGGCCATTTGCAAAGGTTGAAAGCTCAGAATCTTGGACCAAAAGCTGCTGGAAAGCTGCTCTTCAAGGGTAAGTCTCTATTTCCCTTTTTCTTGCCTTTTCTTGCTTCATCTATAAGCCATACTTGCAAGGTCTTTTGGACTTTGTTATAAACTGAAAAGTGTCATATTTTGAGCTCCTCTTGAAGATTGTATAAGGACACTTTTCTGTTTGAGGCCTCCTGCACCCTTGCATGCTTTATCCCTCTTTGTAGGCCTATTTTGCATCATATCTTAGTCCTACTTGTGAGCATATTCGAGATTTTCCATAAACTGAAAAGTGTCATATTTTGAGCTCCTCTTCAACTTTGTTTAAGGGAACTTTGCTGTTTGAAGTCATTTACTTCCTTGTTTGTTCAATCTCTCTTTTAGGGCTGTTTTTGCATGATATATTAGCCTTATTTGTGAGCCTTTTTGGACCTCGACCTAAACTGAAAAAAGTCTTTTTTTGACATTCTCTTCAAGTTTGATTAAGGTCTCTTTTCTGTTTAGGGTCATCTTCCCCTATGCATGCTTCATCTCTTCATGATTAGGGCCATGTATTAGAGCACTTGCATTGGCCATGGTTTGGCCTCTTAGCCACTAAAATCCAGTGGATTTCTAGTGGCTTAGACTCTGTTTTGAGAGCCAAAATCAGAGGGGGGTGACCCCCTCTCTCCTTGTCTTGTTTGGTGGTCTTTTTGGCCTCCCAAAGGACCTCTTAGTTGCATGCTTCTAGACCTTGTTCCAGGCCCTTTTCAGTGGGTTTTAGGACCCCTATAGGCTATTCCCAGAGTTGGTTCGACCTTGTTGAATGTCCATCTTGCATGTGTTTAACAACCCCTTGCATGGCCCTCCAAAGAAGCCCCTCATTTTTGTATGCATTGACTGCATTTCCATGATTATTTGGGCATATTTTGGCATGTTTTGTTCACTGATTTTGGCTGGTTTGGTGAGATTTCATATGTTTCACATACATGCCATACAACTCATGCTTACTAGCCAATCTTGCATGCTATTTTAGTCCATCTTGTGAGCACCTTTTGGCCATGCTTTGAACTCGAAATGTTCATGTTTTGGGACTGCCTTGGCTCTATCTTTGAGCTTCATAGTCAAATAATGCATGCTTTGTATAGCTGTAGTGTAATTGGCCTTGCAAGCTTTGTGTTCCGATGATTCATGCATGTCATCTTTGAGATATTTAGATGATTTGGAATCACTTAATACTTCATTTCAGAGCATGTATCATTGCCACATTCCCACTTCATTCATGCTTCAAGTGTCTTTGAATGTCGCGCATTATTGCCTAGTTTGAGACTTAGCTTGTATGCTTGCTTGTCTAGGTGTTTGAGCCTTCATTCCAGCATGTTTAAGTCCCTGTTTAGGCTTAATCAAGCTCTGTCCATGCTTAGTTCATGCATTCATATCGTATATTGCATGCCTCCTTTGTATTGCTCTTTGCTAGCATTCATGACTTAAGATCTTCGCATGCTTTACTTGCGTTGGTTAAATGATTTGGCATCATTTATCATCTCATTTCAGTGCATATAGTGTTGTTACACTTGCACAGTTGTCACTTCTTAGGCACTTTTGAGAGTTGCCCTTTTAAGCCTCTTTGATGAACCTTTCGCATTTTGCATGCTTAAGTGTGTTTTGTGGCTCAATTCCATCACTTTGGCTACTGATTTGGACCTAGTTGAGAGCCATCCATCTTTGGTGTAAGCCCATCTTACTATGTTGTCGCATGCTTGTTTCATTTCGTATGTTGTCGTATACTTGTTTAGCTCTGCATACCTTGCATGCTCACATGTTCATGTTGCATTTTGTCATGTTGTCCAAGGTTGTTGCCTCACATCATGCTTATACGCTTGTTGCATGCTTGGGTTAGTTGCATGTTTGCACACTTAGGTCATGTTGCATGTTTGCCATGCTTATATGTTGCATTGCTTGGATTAAGTATTAATCCGAGCACGAGGAACGAGGGGCATTTCATACTTTAAGTGATGGGATGCGTCTCAATTCTCGGTCGCTGAAGCTCTTGATGATTCATGATAGAGTTCTAGGCTTTACTTGCTTTATTTGTGCATTCATTTTCACATTGATTTGCACAAGTTGGATCTTTGGCCATCATGCATCGGGATGCGTGATTGATGGTCGTGGATCTGACTTGGCCTCTCCCTTGATGTTTTGAGGTGATTTGGAGTGCCGTAGTGCGTACATGTCCTTGAGAAACCCTCCATTTTCTCTATTTTGTGCTTCGTTGCAGTTTGGTGTCACAGCACACCAGTGGCCGGCAGTGTGCCACCCTTGGCCGGAAGTACTCCTCTCATGGCCGGCAGGCCACTGGTGGCTTTCCCTGCAGTGTTTTGGTAAGTTTCAGCAACAAGCACTGAAAGACACCCTGCAAACAGAGCCTCTAAAGAGCAACCGGAAGGTGTTTCGAGGCAAAAAACCGAAGCGAGCATGCATACTCTCCTCTTCTTCAAATAGAGCTGGAACAACTCCCTTTTACTGCTTACTAGTTAGTTAGCATTTGTTATCAGTTAATTAATTTGTTAATTAATTAAGTTGTGTAATAATTAGTTGTAGCTAGTTATTCATTTGGTTCTGTAATAATTAATTAGCTTGTGAGTTAGTTAATTAGGTGGCCTGTATTATTCTTTCGGACCCTCCGAGTGAGGGCACAATTGTAATAAGTGTGGGTGCGTGTGTGCATGTCTTCCAACCCCCACTTCTTTCTCCCTTTTACTTACCTGCTTTGATGGTTAGTATTAGGACATGTTTAATTTAGCATCCTTATGCTATGCATGCGTGCATCATTCATCAGTATTGCATGCACCGGGCTCGGCGCATCATACTAACTGCATAAGTATTTCAAATCTAACTTGAATACATGCTACTTGTGCATTTTCACATGTCATTCATAGACTAGCCGAGCCTACTCTAGTAACATTCCGTATGCGTTTCATTAGGCATTTAAACATGGACTTGGATCATGCATGATTGCTAACAGGTTTATTGTTTTGGCTTGGAGTACACTGTAAGTATTTTATGTTTTAGCATCTCGCATGAGTGTGAATGTTTAACATGACAGTATGCTTACCATGTGGCTAGTTGCTTATGTGATATAAACTGTCTAAATGCCTGTGGGTGAAGGTTGGATTACTTGAATTGGGATAATTCATTGAAATCCGTATTTTAGCCTACTTGCGAGTAGGAAATTCCAAAGCGTTTTCCAAACAAACGGATATGCAATGCTTCGTTCCAAATTAGGCGATCTAGTCTATACTTGTTTTACTGTGCGCATCACATAGTAATTCTAGGCTAATAACCGGAATAAGAACACATAACGTTTTCAAAATCAGATATCATGGTTAGTAGAGGCCGATCTTCGGATCGGGCGAGAGGGGGTGCTCATAGCTGACCTTCCCCGATCGTACCCAAGTTCCCGAGCCGAGGCAACTTTGGTGATGACGGACACGTGGCCTTCGGCACCGAGTCAGGGTTTCCTAAATTCCCCCATTAAAAAAATATTTAGGTGGTGACTCTATATCTGGCAAAGCAGTCCATGTTTGGCACTTCTTTCAAAAAATCTGTTTTCAAAAACGATTTGCCGGATTTGGACTCTTTGGTTCAGATTAAGAACCGTAACAAATCGAGTCCGAACTGTAGCATCGAGGTCCCTCGCGGACTTGTTACAGTTTCTGGCGACTTTGCTGGGGAGTTAGAGAACTTGACTCGAACTCATAATATCTTATTTTGATTACACTTATGTGTTTCTTTGCATTGCATGTGCATTGGTGCGCCTAGGACACCGTGTTTGCCGTATGCCATTCCTGAACGGTTTACTGGAGGCTCGCTTCGAGCGTGCCATAAGGCTAACCGGTTGCGGGCTCTGCCACGACAGGAACACAAACCCCGGTTTTTGCCGGGGCACCTTTTTGACTATTCGACCTAGTGCATATTCGGAATCCATAGTGACCATTCCAAACTAGGACAGGTTGCTTACCCGATGTTAGGTTTGTTTGAAACCGCTGTGTACATAGTGAAACCCTAGTTCCTGACAAAATAGGACAGGGAAACCCTATCCCAACATAGGGGTGTTTTGGCTCTCTTTTACTTGCTATGTGCTTTTAGAGTGTATCTCTACAGGGAACGCGCATATCAGTTTGCAAGTTTGAGTATCAGGCCTGAGGGCACCAGTATCAGTATTTGTGAGAATCAATGATAGCTATGGTCTCCGATTCAGTTTTGGGGGCAGTGATTTGGGAATAACGAGTAGTCTTTGAGAACGGTGGATTTCAGCTTGTCAACCGTGTGTTGATTATACCCGACTGTGTGTTGTGTTTATTTACGCTGTTATGCTGTCCGTTTGTCTGCTCGCTTATTTCCTTATTATTGTTTTGCTTGTCTTTTTGCTAGGTAGTTTAGCACAATTGCTTCTAACCCAGCAGATATTCCCCATGCAATCTGGACTAGAGGTCATCGACTCCATCGATCTGAGGATCTGGTAGACGGACAACCAGTGTACCACTCTACCCCCCCGGTTACTAGACGGAGGGCAGTTAGGCAAGGCATCAGTTCAGCAGTCAGTTCAGAGGGCCTTATCTACCCCACCTGAGTACAGTAGGGATCAGGGTCCTGTTTCTCCCACAGAGAGGGAATATATACCGGTAATTCAATCAGATCAGAACAGTATGGCCAGTTTAGAGGAGATGGTGCGCCAACTCCAAGAGAGTATGAAAATGATGCCAGGATGCTGTCCGACAGGCAAGTTCGCCAAGCAGCAGGCCACGGTTATGAATGAACAAGCAGAGTTAATCGTGAGGTTACAGCAGCAGCCGGAGCATCTGCTTCGCAGCAAGTTCCTCCCCCGCCAGGAGTTCCAACCCTCGGGGAGACAGCTAATGTTCAGAATGATACAGACATTCCCACGGGACTACCTCCACCCCCGATCCTACCCCCAATCCCACCCCAGTTATCTAAAACACCCACCAACCTACCGGACTCTCCCTTTGAGTTCGAGACAGATCCCACAGTATTGAAGTTGAGCAAGCTTGAAAAGCTGTTCAAGAGGTCCCAGGGAGTCAAGACCATCCCTGACATTGAAGAGGGATATACCGATGCAGCTGTGACGCTGCCTAACAGATTCAAAATGCCTCATATCGACCGACTTGATGGATCCGGGGACCCCATGGTGCACCTGAGGTTGTTTTCAGATATTTTAAGGCCGATGGGCCTCACCAGACTGCAAAAGCTGTCTCTGTTCGGCCGGACCCTGTCGGGTGTGGCGGCCATATGGTACGCCAAATTAGAAGATGACGTCAAGAGAAATTGGGACGAGATGGCTAAGGCCTTCATTGCGCAATACTCATACAATACACAAATCGAGATTACAACTCGTGATCTCGAGACAGGCAAGAGCCTAAGAGGCTAAAGAGGTTCTCGGAATTCGTGACTAAATGGAGGGCCAAGGCTTCGATGATGACCTTAAGACCCACAGACAAGGATCAGATTCGGATGATTGTGCGCAATCTTCAGCCAAAGTTGATGCAGAAGATGATTGTACTCCATTTCCCTACCTTTTCTGATCTACACGAAATGGGGGTACAGATTGAAGACGCCTTGAAGCAAGGCTTAATTGATAATGACCGGGAGCAACCCCGAAGAACTTTCAATCGCGGCAGCAATGCGGGCCCGAGCGGCACTACAACTACAAGAGCCTCCGAAGTGGGCATGGTCACCACCAACCCCCCTCCAAGAACCATGGCAGCTTCGCCATTCTCCGGTGCGTCCGGAAGCCATACACAAACAGCCAAATACCCACCCAAAAACACAAGGACCTTCGCTCCACTGTATATGCCCCTATCCAAAGCTCTGGGGGTTTTAATCAAAAAAGGGCACTTGAAGCCCCTAGAGCCGCGGCCATTACCGGAAAAACTTTCCCCTACCCACAACCCAACCAAATATTGTGCATATCACCAACAGCACGGTCATGACACCGATTTGTGCTACCGATTACGTCATGAGATTCAAGATCTCATCGATAATGGGGTGATTCTGCCTCCCGAGAAACCCAATGTTACGACAAACCCTCTCCCTACACATAACCAAGCTCCACCTCATAAAAGAATCAACGTCATCCAAACTGGGGTCGTGTCTTACGATCCTAGTATCTATATCACTTCTTCTCACCTACCTAAGCCGGAGGTACTCCTTCCTGATTGCACCGACTTGTGCATGATGGACATCTCCATAACCCAACCTAAGCCAATGGTGGTGGCTGTCAAAGACAGGAAAGGGGAGATTCCAGAGGAGAAGAGGATTGTTGAGCCAGAGCCTGCAGAATCTGGAAGTTGTGTTGAGAAGACATATAGTTCGAGTGACTACATTTCGTCAATAGGCCAGGATGGGCTAGATGTGGAATTGCCGACAGAGGCAGAGCTGTATGCGATCCAAGGGGATAGTTTGGGACAGAAGACGGATGATTTGACGGCTGTGGAAGAAGACCTCGCCAATCTCCAGTTTTACAGTGACCAAGATCCAGCGGACGCAGCAGTCAACTGGTTTGATTATGAAGAATCGGCAGAGGCTACTGGGCGGTTGGATGATCAACCGGATGTGGTGGAAGAGTCCCAACCAGAACAGGGCCCGACGGGGGCAGGGATGTCAGTGACGGCCGGAAGGGTCGGAGAACAGAATATACCGCCGGAGAGCGCCGGTGTCAAGAGTTTCGCTCAGGATTGGAGCATTTCGAATGCAGGAATTATTGAGCAACCAGCTGTGTTGATACAGTCAAAACAGGAAAGATTTGAAGATTCTGAGAGAATCAGGAAGGCAAAGGCCCATGTGGGGACTGAAACCACTATAAGCACGAAAACAGAGAATGCTGCGAGCATATGGATGGGAGGTACCGCGAGTACGAGGACAGTTATACCAGGGCCGGACAGGTGTCTGTCGGCTGCTGATGGAATGTGGTGGGAGGATGAGGATTTATGTCTTGCCCATACAGACGAAGATTGGGGAGACAACCAACCCGATGACACCTGGTACCTTGGAGAAGTCGATCATATGACACGGAGCGGGCGGTACTTTAAACCCCTGTACCTAGATCAACCAGAGGCTTCTGGGAAAGATAGGGAGGCTGAGAAGCAAAAAGAGAAACAACTTGAAGAGGAGGCTGTGCTCAAACAGTTAAAAAAGATACAAGCAGACATCTCCATCTGAGGACTGCTTATGGCATCACGAGTGCATAGACAGGCTGTCTTATCAGCCATGGACAAGGCAAAGCTTTCGATAGAAACCACGCCAGAACAGTTGGTAGGATTAGTCTTTCCGGGATGGGCTACCCCGACGCTGACTTTTTCCGACAAGGAACTGCCACCTGAGGGGGCAAACCATAACAAACCACTCTACATCTCTGTGGAGTGTAGGAATAAATGGATATCGGTGGTTCTTGTTGATATCGGATCCGCCATCAACGTCTGCTCGGCAAGGACAGCATATGCGATCGGTTTGAAAACCGCGGATTTTGTACCAATAGCCCAGGTAATTCGGGCATACGACAACACGAGTAGAGAAGTCATGGGGACGGTGAAAATCCAGACTAAAGTTGGGCCGGGACAGCATGAGATAGACTTCCATGTCTTGGAGGTTCCTGTAACTTTCAACCTGCTTTTGGGGCGGCCATGGCTGCATCAGGTAAAGGTGGTGTCGTCCACCTTGCATCAAATGGTGAAATACCCCTATGGGAAGGGAGTAGCCATTGTTTTTGGGAATTCATCAATTCATCCACCACCGGAGGTATCTACGCCCGTTCTAGAAATTGAGCATGGTGTGGAGGATATGTTCATATCAGGTTTTTCCCTGGCTGAGGCTTGGGTTGTATAGAACATCATGGCTGCTAACGAGGGGATATATGTCAATGCTCAAAAAGTATATCTCATGAACAAGCTCCAACACATCCCCGGGTTGGGATTGGGAAAGAGTGGCCGGAAAGGCGTTGCAACATTGGCCGAGGTGCCACACAACCCACACACCTTTGGCTTGGGTTATCTGCCCACCAAGGAGGATTGGGTAAGGAAAGAAAGGGAAATGGCCGGAAGAGCCAGAGCGAAACAAATGGGGAAACCTTTTGAGTTGATGCACCGGCCCATCTGGGGTACCCTAAACGGACGCTTTGTCCGGGAGGGGGAGGATTTTCCATTCTGTGGCTTTCCGGAGACGTGGCTGAATGCGGAAAGGAAGCGCGTGCCGGGGTTCGAGATTTTCTTTGACCTACAATTATCTGGGGATGATGATGCCGAAGAGCAGGCAGACCCGACAGTTGAGGCTGAGCATAGCAGGGAAATGGAGTCTGAGGACGTTGAGATTGAAATGGGAGTAGCACTGGCATGTCTACTTTCAGATCCTTCGATCGAACAGAAGTGCTTGGGGGATAACTCCTCAGTGTCCATGATCGGGAATGAAACGGCTGCGGGCCTACCATCAAATATTTTGGATGCATCCATCGCACCCTCTCTCGTTTGGCAGTACGAAGAGGGATTTTTGTCAAGTAGCACCGGGTCAGGTAGTGAGCCGGAATCTGATTCCACCGAGTCTTGTGAGTCGGAATCAGGTTCCAACTCAACTGAGTCTGAGTCCGGTATTCTTGGGGGTGATAACCCGGATGCCACAGTCCTGTCCAGGTCGTCTTTTTCGTTCTCTTTCGAGTCTGTTGTAACAGAAGAATCGAACGGCTTGGAAGTACATAATGAGAATGATGTGGATGTGGTTTCTGAGTACTTTTCCGTGCCTTTGATTTATTGCTTGAATCAGGACTTTCAAAATTTTGACAAAAACGACGATGAAGAAATTCCTCCGGTTTTGCAACGATTAATTGATCAAGAGCAGGAGAGATTTGTTAAACCTTTAGTTGACGAAATCACTACTGTGAATATTGGTACTAAGAAGGACCCGCGGTTGGTCCAGATCGGGTCCACGTTGTCTTCGGAGGAACGCGAGCGCTTAGTCGCTTTATTAAAAGATTTCAAAGATGTTTTCGCGTGGTCCTACGAAAACATGCCTGGAATCGATCCTGAGATTGTATAGCACCGGATCCCTCTTGACCCCGAGGCCCGACCTGTCAAATAGAAACTCAGAAGGATCTGCCCTGACTGGGCCATCAAGATTAAGGAAGAAGTCACCAAGCAAATCGACGCAGGCTTCCTGCTGGTATCCGAATACCCGACTTGGTTGGCCAACGTTCTTCCGGTGCCAAGAAAGATGGCAAATCCGAGTATGCGTGGATTTCAGGGATTTGAACAGAGCTAGTCCGAATGACGACTTTCCCTTGCCACATATTGATGAGTTGGTGGATTTCACAGCGGGGCATGCTTTGCTTTCGTTTATGGATGGCTTCTCAGGCTACAATCAGATAGTAATGGCACCTAAAGACCGGGAAAAGACCGCCTTCACCACCCTGTGGGGGACCTATTGCTACAGAGTGATGCCATTTGGGTTAAAGAATGCTGGAGCTACATATCAATGGGCCGCGACTACGATATTGCATGACATGATCCACAAAGAGGTTGAGGTGTACGTGAACGACAGGATTGTCAAGTCCAAAGAAAGAGAGGGCCACTACACCGCCTTGCGAAAGTTCTTCCAAAGGATCAGAGAATTCCGGTTGCGGCTGAATCCGCAGAAGTGTACGTTCGGTGTTATAGCAGGAAAAATGCTAGGGTTTCTGATTACACAGGGGCATCAAAGTCGACCCTTCCAAAATCAAGG